>JACVYH010000004.1:4200000-4709790 GCA_014964245.1 Nannizziopsis barbatae
CAGCTACCTGGGTCTTAAGGTAATGACTTGTTGGTCTAAAGCAGCGAATTCAACATGGCAGTGGATCTTTAAACGTTCCCATATAACTACAATACCCTGTTGTTGACTACTAACACCAGAAAACAGTTTCTGGAGATCAGGCATCACTGAGTTGCGTCCAATCTGTAATGATCAATTGAAATAGTCATCACTATTTTGAAGGAATGCCCTTTTGGGCCTTGATCTACTTGGTGTGGTTGGGTTGGGTGGCGTAACTGGTTAACTAAATAACGAGTAGAGAGCTGAGGCCAACTCTCATAAATGATAAAATCAAACCGGGAGGAGCGAGCTGACCTCAGCCACCTCCATCCATCCTCAATTTTCATCACCATCACGCAAAGGAACATCATATCCTCACCTTATTATCTTTCAACCCCCAACTTTCGGAATAAATATCTAGAAATAGCAATAGCTAGATTATTTTAGCAATTTTCAGAAGCTTGTGTTTCACAATGAGCTTTATTTCCATCATTTTGCTGAAGGATACCCTTTTGGGAGATGCGACCCGAGGAGATCTAGTCGGCATACCCGATGGGCTGTCTTTGAATAAACCTTTTTATCACAATAGAAATAATATACCCAAGCCATGGAGTGTCGCTCTAAATTGCAACCTGCCGCCCTGATGGTCTCATTGCCCTGTGGAAACCCAGGTTATTTTAGCACTCTTCTCTGTTCTTGACCTTTCCTCCACCTGCCATATATCCCACTTTGGATCTATAAGGATTTTTCTCTCTAGGAATCAAACTCATCCGTGCTAGCAATGCCGTCCCTTGCGATACCAGTTCCAGAGGATTGCCTCAAATTGTCAAGCTCTTCGAGTCGCTTCCCTACATTGCTTCAAAGGAACCATGAGCTCTGTCTCGGCATTTCTCGGGAATTCGTAAAACAATTCAATCTTGGAATGGGCACACCATTGGATATCAAAACAGTTAGCAATATTCCGCAGCTAGGCCCAGTCCATATTATCGCCCTTTTCATACCAGAATGCTTGCCAGAAAGACTACCGTTGGTAACAAGATTTGCAGACTTCGGGTTTCTGGAGAAGGGTGATTCAATTGCTTATCATGAGTGTTACAAATGTTCTAATTAGTGTAAATAGTCTACAATGGACCCTTTGCTGATAAGCTGGCGTCCGCCGACACAAGCGACGGTGATAGGAACAATTTCAAACAATTTAAATCCAGTCTTTTCGCTGAATTGATGGATACGGATCGAGAACTTGCCCCGGATATAATAACTACGTTCACTGACCGATGCGAGTTCAACTATTCCACTCCGGAGTTACAAACTTGGGAAGACTATCTCTCTTTTCAAGTGGCCCACCATCGCTTCAGGTAGGCCTCCTTTCCTGGTAGGTGCATTATCTGTATATTAACCAAGAGCAGTCTGCTCCAAACGCTGGTGTGTTTTGCCCTTGGTATACATTTGACAAAAGAAGCGAAAGCCAAGTATTCCGAAATTGTGAACGCGGCAATGTTTGCAAGGGCCTTAGACAACGACCGGCACGCCTGGCCCATGGAAATCAGATACCATCTGGCAACAGATGGATCTAAAGAGCCATTGAATGGTGTTGCTTTCTTGATGCGACGATGTAAGCTTTCCGAACAGGAAGCTCTGTCGAAACTTCGCCAAGAGTCCCTTGCATATCAGGAAAAATACCTAGCTCTCCTTAAACAGCTAGATGTCGAAGGCCTTCTGGAGCCCGACCGTAACTACATACTGTCAGCGCAGTACGCGGTCTCAGGTTTTGATTTATGGGCAGCCTTTAATCCTCACTTTCCTAGCAAAAGTGATTTAGACCAACCAGATTGTGTACTTGTTGATGGAATTTTGAAGTTCAAACACGTTGAATGGGACCCTATTTCCATTCCAAAATCGACTTTATTTCCCCAGAAAGGCGGCATTGATGGTACGACTTTGCCGTCCTCTTCAATGAGTCTTATTGACATGCGGGATAGGTCAATATGCCCGCCGTATGTTGGAAATTGTTATGCCCTCTGAAGAAGTACACCATCCTTTCTAGAGATTGTCTGACTACTCCGTGCTAATGCCCCGAATGGCAGCTTGTGATGGCTCCATTTGAATATATCAGCTCTTTGCCGAGTAAGAAACTCAGAGACAGTCTCATCGATGGGATTAATCTTTGGTTGAATGTTCCGAATTCAACAGCGAGGGAGATCAAGAAGCTCGTGGACACGCTGCATAACGCGGCGCTACTGTAGGAACTCCGAGGCTCCCGCTTCTAATTTCAAGGCTGCTGATCAGCGTTAACCCAGGGCTGACGATATAGAAGATAATTCTCTACTGCGGCGTGGGAAACCTGCTACACACATCTTGTATGGCATAGGACAGACTATCAACTCATCCGGTTTTGTTTTCATTAAGGCATTAGCATCAGCACGGAAACTCAATAGTCCTGATGCTCTTGAAATCTGCTTAGGTGAGATCCTGGAAGCTATTGTTTAAGAGTTGCTGATGATCATATAGAAGAACAACAGCGCGTATTTATCGGACAGAGCTATGATATCTATTGGACATATCATTGTCATTGCCCGACGGTTGAAGAGTATGTCAAGATGATTGATGCCAGTATGTTTCCTTTCGGACGAAATAACATCACCACAAAAGTACTAATAATCTTTAGAAACTGGGTCGGGGTTTTTCCTCTCTGTTCGGCTGATGCGAGCCGAAGCCAACCTCCCTTGGTGAGACTCTCCAGCCGATTTATCCAAATTCCGCAATCTAACTAGAGCACGTATAATAAAGTACGAGCGCCGACTACAAATTCCCAATCCTACTTACTCGATATTTCCAGATTCGAGATGATTACCAGAATCTTACTTCCCAAGAGGTATTTCAATCTACACCCGAAATCTACATCATCGTCTGATTGTCTACATAGTTCACCGATAAAAAGGGATTCTGTGAAGATCTTGATGAAGGGAAAATGTCTTTTCCTCTGATCCATACTTTAAACCAGCCCGGTCCACATCAAGCAGTGATTAAAGGCTTATTTATGCATAGGCCGGCGGATGGGATCTCCATTGAAAGCAAAAGGTTGATATTGGCATACATGCAAGAGAACGGGTCATTGGATTACACTCTCAACCTGATTCTCCAGCTGCAGGATGACGTGATGGAGGAGTTGCAACACCTGGAGAATCAGTATGGATCGGAAAACCCGATTCTTAGGTCGTTGCTCTCAAAATTAAAGATGTAGCCTACATACATACGTAATGATGCTTTGCAAGTGGTAGCTGGAGGTACTTAGGTTTTCTTGCTGCAAATTTTATCAATTTCGTGTAAAAATCATTGTATATGGCAGTAAGTAACTATTTCGTACACTTTTCATAGATCGAAGGTCTTTTTACCCTCATTCTTCCACATACAACATACATATATAAACTGAAAATGGGAACAATGGAGAACAGCCTATAGGAATAGTCCTAATTTTGTCAACGGATGCTAGAACTTTTGACAAGGGACTGTATAATGCCGTAACGCGGGTAGAGTAATTCTGTCCTACCTTAATAGGAGAAAGAAGAACCGATCGTCTCTTATCTAAATCTCACCTTTGCAATGGGGTGATGGGCTAACGAGATAGCTAGAAATGGACCTTGTATATACATAGAAATAGTGTCAACAAGTAAATTAAATCTGTCTTTTTGAAACAATATTTAAAACTACACAAATACAAGCGGGGGCAAGGAGATGAGCATGCGAAGATCAAGGTGATAGAATATGGCCAGCACACCGTAACGAGAGCGAACGCGGATAAGCCGTCCAAATATCGTAAAGCTCAAGGGCTGAATGGACTGGTTGGAATCTGGAGGTATTCTAACTAAACCAGATAGCAAAAAAAAGGGCAAGCCTCGCAATGAACCATTAGGAGCGAATTCTTTTGGGCAGCCTACTAAGTAGAGGTAGGTAGGTTAGGAGTGATAAAAAAGTCAATGACATATATAGAAAAAAAAGAGGAACAAAGTACACCGAATAGAGTGATCTATAACACACCAACAAGTCACACAAGTCATACATACACACCCTGCAAAGCAAAGAAAGAAAGTCGCAAATATTATCCCTCCTCCAGTCCCACATGCCATTAGTGAAATGTCTTTGTTTCCCCGTGGAGAAGAGGATATGATGATGAATTATGAGGTGGTTTGGTTCAACTGCTAAAAAAGAATTAGAAGAGAAAGGGAGCCAAGCTGAACTAAGCTTTGGAATATATGAAGAAAAACGAGGACTCGTCAGAGGAAAGAATGGTTGAGCTAGTGAATAGAGATTGCTCAAGAGACCGAACAGGGAGTCGGGAAACCGGTGAAGAAAAAAGGTCTCATATGGCAGAGAATTGGTGGATTGGGAGGTTCATTATTCGTTTCTTTTCGGCCGCGCTGCGGAAACTTCGATGCGTCTTGGGGTTACCAGATTTTCCCCTCTCACGCCTTGCAACACCGGCCATAATAAGCCAAAAGAAGAAGTTTGAGTTAAGAAAGGACGAGGCGATGTTCCAGATAATTGCTTTAATATGCTTTCCGGTTACCTAGATTACCGCCTTTCTCCTCGGTATCGGTATGCCATACAACGTAGTTAGGTAGGCCAACGACCTGATATCCAGCTCGCTTAGCCATTTTTGCAAAACCTTCGGTTTCGGCCTGGTTCTCAAATGCGTAGCAGGGGAAGTTGATACCTGAATTTTCCGGATTAGAAGATGGATGGAACCGATTGGTGGAGGGGTAAAGCCAGAATACTTACCGGCTCTGTGAACGTCGGCCTTGACGACAATGTTGACACCACCGATACCATCAAGCTCTACTTCTTCATCCTTATTTCTTCTCCAATCACCCATGGAAACGAGATACTTTCGACCGGTATCAAATTCCTTATACCCTTCAACAAGGATAGTGTCTTTATCGAGTGTTGACGCAAGTTTCAGGCCCTTTTCGGATTCAATCCACGAGTTATAATCGACTAGACACAAGTTAGCTTTCTGTTCAGAAAACCTTACAAAGTAGGGCAAAACTAACATTTGCCTTCAATATCTCGACCGCTCTCGTCATATCGATGGAACCAAATGTCTGTAACTTTTGTCAGCAACGCAGACCCAACCACTCGCCATCTGAAGAACCTACTTGGAACAAGAATATCCTTGTCATGAGCCACGAAATCCTCAATGATTTTCTTCGGACTATCATTAATATCCACATCGCGCCAGTAGACCCAAGCATGGTCAGGTTTCAAGGCAGCGGAGAGAAGGAAATTCCTAGCTTTACCCATAGCCTTCCGCCGTGGAGCTTGAGCCTCGTAGCCGTGTTTAGCCTGGACCTCCATATCAAGAGTAACGCCAAAATCCTTCTGGACAATCATGGCACTCCTGAATGGAATCTTTCCGCCCATTCCTTGAACTCGCTCCAGCTCGGCCGCCAAGACCGCAAGAGTGTCATCTTTCGAATCGCCAACGAGGAAAGCCAGATCAATGAGGTCATGAGGATACGTCAATTCCGAGAGAAGATCGAAGTATTTTGCGAGAAATCTGGAAGCGTCACGGAGAGGAGTGAGAATTAGAACGCGTTCTTTATTTTGAAGCGCTTTTGAAGTTGAGTGAACGGCATTAAGGTCGACTTTTTTGATGGTACTCGAGTTGACTTCGTATGGCTCGTGGTGATTGAACAGGACGGGGGTTTGGAGATGTGCGTGCCAGTCCACCATTTCGTTTGCGGTCATCTTGTGAGGAGGTTTCGACGGGCCGAAGCAATAGAAACTAGACAATTTGCATGAAACATCAGCATCTACCATGATCAAGAATTCGCCAGCCAATTGTAAAAGGAGGGATATCAAATGCTCCCATCCTGGTTGAGCTCCAAAAATCGAAAGTGTATGAACCACGTACCTTTGCATCTCAGACGCCGAGCGACTGATACCTCTCCACAGAAGCATTATTATTCCAAAGAAAACTATTGTGAATATGAATCGGGGTTTCAACAACAGAGACGTCACCGCCCTAAAAGGGGGTAACCTGGCCTGTGTCGACTTCCACGAAATGCCGCCCTTCGGAAGTAACATCGTGTCTGTGTGTATGTATGAAGCTGGAATCGAAGTCAAGTCTTTCAAAGTGCCTCCAACGCGAGGCAGCTAAGCTCGCAATTGCTCGGACACGAAACTCGGAAGGTTTTCCCCAGATCTCTCGAGGATGTCTATAGAACGAGACGTCCGGATTCGGGACCGATGGTACAGACAAGTGGTGCAGCCCTTGCTCTTTGATTTTGTCCCTTCACACTCTGTAATCCTCGCAAGTCGACCACATAGAACCCTTTTCGAATGACCACGACCTTTTGCTCCTCAACAGATATACCAATGCCACCTGTCGAAAGAAGGAATCAAGCTTCCGCAAAAAAGACAGAGAGAGAGAGAGAGAGATCCTTTGAGATAGGAGAAATCCTTCTGAAAAAAAAAGAAGCTCTTGTCACTTAAGTATCCCGCTAAGCTTCTCTGTACTTCTTGTCTTCTTGAGTCCTTGGTCGCGAAATTTTTCTCAAATCGATCGTTGCTCAAAATCGAAATAAAGGAATTAAAAGAGAAGACAGCAATTAAACCCCGTCCGAAGAAGATTGCGAAGAAAATTAACGAGCGACAATTGGGCGAAAAGGTCAACCTTCCTTTAGTTAAAAAGAAACCGGGACCTGGGAAGGTTGTACTTTGTGTCCCCTTTACCACGGATTCCAACAGCACACACTCCGTCTTTCACGCACAAGATTGACGGGTTTTCGCGGCGGAAGATATTCTTGTGGAATGTGGAATGTGGAATGTGGAATTTGGGTCGAGCTTTTGTTGGACAACCAGGGAAGGTCTGGAGGTTCTGGGAGGAGGGTTTTCGCTGCTTAAGTTAGAAAAAAGATTAGGGGAGAGCCAGGACAGCAGCAGAAGAGGTAGACGGTCGGGAGGGTGAGCGAAGGAAGGCCGGGTCTCGGCGCTGCTGACTGGGCGAAGGTCACGTGGTGACCAGTCGAGCTTCTCATCTATTGCCAAGACCACTTCAACGTCGCAGTTGACAGGGCTGCATAAGTATTGCAATCAGTGAAGCACGGAGTATCGTACATCTTTAGAGGTTTATCTCGAGTCGTAGCATGTTACTGGAGGACTTTTGTTGTCCACTTGTACGGAGTAGAGAAACGCCAGCTCTTCAGGCCATAGTTATTGCAGGAGACCTAATGCAAGCTGCTTATTTGAAACTTCCATATCGCCGGGATCCACGTAATCTCATCATGGAAACTCTCAATCGGGCAGGTCCAAATATCTAAGGCAACGTCCGTACAGTCGTTGCCCAGGACGTCAGGAATCTTGTATGGCAGTACCTTACGATTGTACGAACAACGTTGTTTGATTAAGAGGACGATTCGTAGGTCTAAATCACCGTTTACCCTTGCGCCGCCTACAGAAGAAAAAAGCCTTCGAAATCCAGACAAACTCAACTCGCGAAGGGTGTCTCAAAGAAAGAAATATGCTCAATTATTACCGTCAATGAATACCGAATACACGTGATGACCATATTTGCGATCCTTTTGGAAACAACAGAAAATCAAAGAAACCCAATGGGGATGTTACAGTCCGAGAAAACACATGCGCACAAGTCATCAAATTTAAAAGGGAAGAGCCTCACAGAATTGCGCGGATGACAGCGCCAAGGAGAGCCAAGTAAGTCATGCCACCTGCAGGAACATAAAGAGGATTGGCGACACCAGATTTGGTTGGGCTGCTGGGAGAATTGCGGTCCTTGGGTTGAGCGACCTTGCCAGAGCAAATATACTTTCCACGGCCGGTTTTCTTGAGGTTCTTGTCCAATTGGTCACAAGAAAGATCGCCGCTGGTTTGGACATTCACTTGGCCTAGGACTTCCGTGAGTTCTGGAAGATCGAGCCTATTATGATGTCAGTATTGTCAACAAAACCCGGAGATACGGGAGTCTTACTTATCAAAGCTGCCAGTCACATCTAGAGCACCGGTGATTGACTTCACCTTGGGAATTTGATCGATAGACTTGAGTTCGGTGTTGTTGGCAATCTGCAATGCGCCGCTGACCTTAGTCAGTTGTGGCAAAGAAATGTTCTTGAGGTTGGAGTTGTCAACAATAACAAAGTCGCCAGTTGTGGTAAGATTTGGAGCAGAAAAGCTTTCGATGCCGCAGGAGTAAACTCCGAGGAGACCCTTGGTTTTTTTAAGAGACGGAATGGAAATTTCGCTGGCATTGCGGAAAGTCATGTTTTGAGCATCTTGGAGATTGGGAAAGGAGATCTTAAGACTCATGCTGTTGGCAGCAAAATTGATAAGGCCGGTAGCATTGGTGATCTTGTTGACATTGACGGTTTGCAGGAAGAAATTGTTTGTGAATTCCATGTCGCCAACGGTTTCCAAATCGATACCAGCCGCAGTCTGCAGATCGGTGTTGGTGATGCTGATCTTCTTGGCCTTGCTGATGCCTTTAGTGAAAGTAAATAGCTGGAGCCGAGGAAGAGCGCTGAATTGAAGGGTATCGACTTCCTCAAGCTTCTCCATAGTGAGGGAAGACAAAGAAGTGAGGCCAGTGAGGATGAAGTCTTTGCCGATTTTGCTCAAGCTAGGGGCGCTGAAGTCGGTCAAGTTCTCGGCACCAGTGCAGGTGAGTTTCCCTTCGATCTTCTGGACTCCATTGAGAGTGAGTGTGCCAGCAACTTTTTTTGAGATTTCGATATCACCAGTGATGGAGGTGCAAGAGCGAAGGCCATCGGCATCGCTTTGGTTTTCGATGACTTTGCCGTCACAGTCGCCGGTAGCAGCGGCAGCGAGGCTGGTGATAGCCAAAGCTGGCAGGAGGAACTTCATGAAAGCCATTTCGGTCAAGAATATGAACAAGGCTATTGAAGAGTCAACTGATTAGCTCGAGACACAACACAACACATAGCACGCGTGATGATGAGGTAAGAAAGAATTGATGAAGTCGTGGGTTATGCCAGGTAATTTGGAAAGCTGGCGAGTGTGGTGAAAAGAAAAAGATGATGCTGTGGCACACTAGCAACCATTCAGAGCAAGAGAAGACAGAACACAACACGTAGTGGCCGAAGGGTCGAGAAACAATGAACAAGGCCAGTAATTGGTAGTAATGCATGAAGGTTGCAGCGAACTTACAAAAGCGGAGATTGGGCGTATGATTAAAAAGTTCGATACTGGGTGTTCACGCGTTCGGTCAGTTTTTTGAGAGGCGGATTGAGCGACAACGAAGGAGCAACAAAAGATGTGAAAGTAGCGAGCAGTGTCAAGGATGAAGAATGGAGGAAGAAGAAGGAGAGGATTGATCGAGAGCAGGCGAGAGTGAGAGATAGAGAGTGTGATTGAATGATTGAGTGGCAGGGCGAAGTGACGAGGGAGTGGGTTGTTGGGGGTTGAATCGGTTACCTGTGAAATGAAGGGAGCAACGAGTGACGTTGGCAGGCCACAAGAGATATTAAGAAGGCGTAGTGTTGGATTAGAATAAAAGTGAAAGAAGAAGAATTAAAAAGAGAAGCGACAGAAAGCGGGAGAAAAAAAGAAGCAGAAGAAGCAGCTTCTTTCTCGCGCAATTGAAGATGGCGATGGATGAGAAGAACGAGAGTCGGAGAGAGAGTCAAAGAGAGTAAGAGAGTGAGGGCGAGCAAGGGAAGAGAAGGAGAAGAAGAGCGGAAAAAAAGGTTCAGGAGCCAAAAAAGAAAGAAAACACAGGTTTCAGGGACAGTGCGGTATTATTACGCGGAATTACGCCTGGTGGGCCCGGGCAACAGCCGGGAGGGCACGTGCTTACGTATGGCCAATACAGGCACAAGCCGGGTTTGATTCCCGTGGTTTCGTTGCCACAGCAGCCAATTTGCTCCCTCTTTTCTTTTCATTACTGTATAAAATCATTTTTATTACTCTGCGCTGTTCTAATACTAAAGGGAAAAAAGCAGAAAAAAACTGGGAAGTTTAGCAAATTCGTCACAGACTTTGTGTGGCCATCAACCAGTTTTAATAAGTGGAGTGGGGAGGAATTGCAGGTGAATTTATTCCAAGCTTCTCAGTTGGTGTTTCAGTGCAGTCGCATATCCTCAATTTCCAGCCATACAGAGCGATTCCTGGACGGTGGATCAGGAACCACCCCAGAAAATCAGCGCAATCTTGTCTGGTTATTGGTTACTTTGAGACTGACATTTCCAGAATTTATAGAATTTACGGCCGTGTGATTGGTTCAGACCTAGCATGGATGCTCGAGCTCCGAACGACAAGGCCGCAATTGGTGGCTGAAAAAAGAAAAGCCGATTGTTGTACGGAGTATCTTTCACTCCACTTTTATACACTGACGTCGTCGAGTTGGCACACAAGGTCACAGTTGTGGGCAGGAAATGGATCGAGTGGCATGCTGGACACGCACATCATACCTGAGTTACAATATGTGTACGGAGACCGCACCCGAAGGATCGATTTGTTATAATATAGCGGATGGAGACGGGGTGACATGTGTAGGCACACCTCCTGAATTTCGCTCATCCACGAGCGAATTATCCATCTCCCACGGCTTTTCTCTCACAGAGCACCAAAAACATGGTGCAGGCAGCCTTTACGCAGGTAGTGATGTATGGCAGGACGGCCTTGGGGTCGGGACAACGCAGGGTTTCCAGCCCGTTTCGCCCGCAACCCTGGTTTCATGCGGCCAGAACAAGCCTCCATCCGACCTTACGGTACTCTACATATGACGACCTGATCGACTAGAAATAGTCCCCGAATCTCCGTCGATACAGGTGCAGGAATAGGGGCTCGTCAAGCCACCACTTTGGCATATGTTCCTTCTTCCTCGGCTTAAGCGGACTCCGTCCCTCCAGAGCGAGAAAAGGGGTGAGTAGTTGACAGACAGGCTGGATAAATTATTGGATTTGAATCATTATGGAATAATGGCAACTTGCTCTCAAATTGAGAATAAGTTACGTACCGACCTCGTTATTAGTTCTTTAATTTGACATCGCTGTGGACCGTATTAGGCGTGGCCAAGCTGCAGCTTTTCAATAATATGTTGCTCCTCCTTCGACTCTTTGAGAAAAGGGGCGGCAATAGTACCCTGGAGGATGTACCCGCTCCTCTCCACATTGTAAAATGAGCTCGGCGACTCCTATCACAAGCAAGCCCACAGCTCCGAGGTGTTTCGATGTACAGAATATGCACGAAGCCCAAGTAATCCAAAGTTCAAGATTCCTCAGGGTTATTATCTTCCTATTCAGCTTCAACATTCTTCGAAATGAGTGCCTGGATGGAGGCCTATTAACTAAAAGTTGCTTCATGCACACATAGTTTTCTCGTATTACTAACTGACTGGCTCGCGCCTTTCGCCGTTCCTCAAGCAACGGGTGAAGGAAAGGTTCTCTCACACCCTCAAAATCGACGACCATGAGCAGCCTCTTGAGCCAGGAGCTTTCGCATGAGGCTCGGTTTATCACTTAAAGGATTTGCAGGAATACTGCGAGCCGCTTCCATGGCTCCGCGAAGATCCCTTCGCATCAGTGCAGCAGTGCAAAAACCGGCAGATCCACTGCCGGATCCGCACAAGACACCCACGAACAACATCAAGCCCCAGAACAGTCGGGTGCAGCAGAGTCGAGTCACAAAAGGAACACAGAAAAAGCCAGCGACGAAGCCGAAGCCGGAGAAGACGACGACTCGCAAGATATCAAGTTCTACGAAGAAGAAAAGTAAAGAGGAGCTGGCTCCAGTTTCAGCCCGCCCGGAACATCCACCGGATGACACCGCCAGACACAGCAATATCAAAAACAACCAGTCCGACGCACGACATGATGCTAAACACAATCGACATGCTCCTCCTCCCTCCACACCTCCTCCATTCATCCCAAACCTCCAACCTAACCCCTCAGCATCCTCTGCGCATCCAGACCTCAACCGTCCAGTCGATCCGCATCGCACCACCTCAACCGTCCAGTCGATCCGCATCGCACCACCGCCACCCTCGTTACTCCGCATGGCTCACACTTGACCGCCTATCCACGTACCTTTGAGGAAGCATCGCCTTCTAAAACAGGCCTTCCTCGACCCTCTGCGACCACAGGGAATCTTCTAGAGCATGCCCTGGCGCATCTCCTGTCCGTCGACCCGAAACTACGCTCGGTGATTGAGAAATATCCCGATCCACCGTTTTCGGCGGCACATCTGGCGGAGGAAGTTGATCCCTTTCATTCACTTTCGAGTGGTATTATCGGGCAACAAGTTTCTGGGGCGGCAGCGAAATCTATTAAGAATAAGTTCGTGGCGTTGTTCAGACCGGACCCGGCGGTTGTGGATGGCGGCAGAGCTACTGCCGCCGTCGCGAGTAATGGCACGTCTGAAGAACAGAATAGCCCTTCTAAATCAGCGACAGAGAGGAATGACTACAACTATGGCACACAACCGGAAAAGAGTATCAACGAAACGGGTAATACTGAAGACGTTGATGGGAAACCGATGAGTTTCCCGACTCCCGAAGAAGTTGCTAAATGTGACATTCCAACACTTCGCACAGCAGGCCTATCTCAGCGAAAGGCGGAGTATATCCAAGGCCTGGCGGAGAAGTTTGTGAATGGGGAGTTAAGTGCTCGCATGCTGCTGACTGCCAGTGACGAAGAAGTACTTGAGAAACTGATCGCGGTCCGCGGATTGGGTAAGTGGTCTGTGGAGATGTTCTCTGTCTTCGGACTAAAGAGGATGGACGTTTTTTCCACGGGCGACTTAGGGGTGCAGTAAGTTCGATTCGTTATTTTGATCACTTGTTCAATCTACTTTCTACGAATGCTATTTTTAATCCGCATGCTAACCGCATTTCGTCGGCTTTAGGAGAGGTATGGCAGCGTATGTCGGTCGCGATATCGCAAAACTCAAGGCCAAAGGAGGCGGTAAGTTCAAATACATGGCTGAGAAAGAGATGCTCGAAATCGCAGCACCTTTCGCTCCGTATAGGAGCGTCTTCATGTGGTACATGTGGCGATGGGAGGATGTTGATTTGACCGTCATGCAGAATTAGATGATGATCGGGTATATATAAGAAACATGTGTAACATATACATGAGAGCAACATTGACGAATTGGAATACCTCTGCAATCCTCGCTCTTGAAGATACCTTTGATTTGGTTTTCCCGATCTAGTCATCGAACACACTGGCCCATGGCAAGTTCCTAGGTCTTTTTTTCACCGCTGGATTCCATTCCCCACCAATGTGAAATCAACACAACACAGCGACGCAGCTCGTTACACGGTCGGGTTCTAGTTCGGACTTGGATCCGTTGGGCCTAGAACTTCCAAGACATTCCATATTATCCCGACTTGCTTGGCCTGCAAGTGTTGTCCAACCTGGAAGGGATGTTTGTTGTTTTTTTGTTTTTGTTTTGTCTCCAGAATTCTGGTTTGGCCTAAATGGGTAGGGGATCGCAGACCTCCACACATGATATCCATTCCTCCCCCTTGCCCTCGTCCAGATGCGATCGTTGCCAAGAGATTGCTGCAGTTCAATGGAGAATTGAACTGTGGTATATCATTGCTTGTGTTTTTGGTTCTAGTGCAATTTGATCTTCGTTCTGCTGGGTGTAATTTTTCCCTCGCCATTGCCCTGGAATTTTCCGATTCTCTTCTACAAGGATAGGTGCAAATCGAGAGTGCCTGGTGTCCGCTCCAGCGTATAAAATCTACATACTTTGGCCTTTATTCACCTTATCCGAGTTTTTGCAAGCTTGTCATAGCTTGTTCAGCGCACAGGTTTCGTTGCTCAGGTACAGTACCTGTCGAATAAATGGACAAACGGGTCGGCCTGGCATGAATGTGGCCAAGTAGCGTACATACGCACGAACAAACAAGGGAGAGAATCGATGGCAGCGCATGAAAAGAGGCAGCTATGCGATTCATCAGTCATTAATGTCTTTTTCAGATATCCCGACAACTGACCTTGAACACTTTTTTTCTCCTTACTGAGCGCGCCGCTCAGGTGCAGACGGTGTTGAAAAATGCACCCCTTTTGGTTTGACACCTTCACCCATGCACGTCTTGTACCTGTGTTAATGTGCTCAATCGGCCCTTCGGAGCTGAAATGCATTATCTTCTCTCACCGCCCACTTTCAATTTTTAAGACCTCCATCCCTTCTTCAAAATCTCGCATCAGCCAGCCAAGTCGTGGACAAGCCCCGAGGCCCTCCCATTCCAATTAAACACCCCTACTCTGCTCATGCAGAAGCCTTACTTCAGTGTCATGCCTTATCGGTCTAATGAAAGGGGGACCAAGACTCCCTTTTCCCTTATCAAGTGGAACAGCATATTGCAACACCAGCATCAGTGCTTTAGATGAAAAAATTCAGCCTTCACAAGACAAATTGATACCTAAACCATGTCTTCTTTGCGTGGTTAAACTCCCATGCCTGCCCCGAGCCACTTGTTCTACTTTTGAGTCCTTGTCTAAAAAGCAGGCCGGACTGAAATTTTGCGGGGTAAAATGGTCCATGGATCTGTGAATCAAGGGTGTTATCTTGGTTGAGGCCAGTCCATCCGGGTCGGTCGGTCAGGGGATATAAGATGATTAGGTATCGAAGATCGTCTGTGCTCGAATTAAGATGAGGCTGGACGCTTGGTGCAGAGTAATCGAACTGCAGATGTTGATCTTCAATCGTACGGAATCTCCAGGGACCTGGTGAGAGACGGCCAATCACTCATGGTGTTTGGGTTGTCTGCTGAGAGCTTCCCCCTTGATTTACTACCTCGGTCGTGGGGGAGCATCTCTGTGCGGTCGCGGCGAACAACAACACTACCATCTATGCACCCTTGTCTGAAGATCAATACTAAGAAACTCTTCTTCATGCCCGTTTTAAGCTAATTTACCCATTTCGAGAAAGTCCGAATTCTTTGATATGGCATGCTGGCGAGCAACGACCCCCGGATGAATGGACTAGGTACTCCTCGAGAGATGAAAACGGTCTAAGATTTTGTGCTCTATGATAAGGTAAAGGGAGGATGTTTCGATCACATTTTCTGTGTTTGTTTGATTGAGGTAAAATGATATCGAAATGTATTGAAATCGAGACTGATCAAGGTCAACGCTCATTTCAAGCATCTATCTATGTAGTCCATATGTTTTATGTGTTACTGTCGAAAGAAGTTTCATCAGGTGCCCAAGCCTTGGTCAATTTCTTGTCAGAACCATCAGCTCCCCACAACTTGAGCGCTGCTGCCAAGCTGCTCTGGAAAAGAAGCCGAGAATATCGATCTCAATGACCGAATTAGGACCTTCTCGGTGATATCGCCAATTCGGTTTCCCGCAGTAGAGCAAAAAGCAATTCATACAGCGCCGATCGGCCAACCTTATGCGCCGTAATCCGTACTTCGATCGATCGCTCCCACTTCCACGTTCTGCGAGGTTGATATGACTTTCTCGCGGGATAGTATCATTATGCGCTTGACGAGTTTGAGGCATATTCCTCCACTCACTCCAGAATTGTCTTCTTTGCCATTATATGTCGTATCAGCCTCGCCTAATCGCTCGAGATTTCGTCTCGGCGGGCCTTCCTGTCTTCCAAATCAGCAGGAATCGGATCATGCCATCGCATTGCGCAAACCACTTCTCGCTTCATGCCTTAATTCCGAGCCGTGATGGCCCTCTAGGGTTTCGAGAGTGCGGCTATGTTCGGTGAGGTGAGGAGAGACGGGTGGTTGTGTCTTGACATCTGACTATCAGAGAGCTGAAACCGTAATCGTGCCAGCACGCATTGAGCCATCAAAACGTGACTTCTTGCTCTCCCAGAGCGTTACGCTCGGCGAGCAATTAAGCTGGACAAGATGAGAACTGTTTGTTATTTGTTTCGACGATTTGGCAAAGGTCTGTAAGCTCTGTTTCTGGCGTTTTCCCGCTTTTGTTTTTTTGACTGCCATTCCTCAGTGGCCAGTGATTCCGCAAACACCGGGCTCTAATCAAGAACCAGCCGAGCTCCGGCGGACATTATCTTGATGCCCAGCGCCGCGCTTTCTCATGAGAATTTCTCAGGCTGGATAAGAAATTCTGCTCTCAGCCCCCACGCCGAGATCAGTAGCTTCATTTCCATTGACGAGATAGATCCGGTACGCTCATGCAACTTGCAACTTGAATGTTCAAAGTCATGCAAGCTAGATGTTTTAAACATGCCCGCGCGAAGGAAGTATGTTGTTCACGATTTTTCAATGCAGAGGAGCTATACGGAAAAGACCGTTTGAGCAATTCTTTTCAGAAGAGAAGAATTTTTGTTCTGTTTCTCTTCTTTCCCAAACGGTCCTCGAACTCATTTAGATTGCATATCAGGGGTATGCTCGCATTATTAGCCAACATCGACCCTGGTGGTGATACCACCTCCTTGTCCCTGCATCGCGGCAATCGTTGCACTGACAATTAATCCTGGCCGCAGTCCATCTTAATGGAGTTCATCCCTGCAACCACATGATTCTCTCAGAAGGGAATAAATCTGGCCCCATACATGCAGCAGTCGACGTGCACTTGTTATCAGACCTGATTGACCCATTTGGATTAATGCTTGAGGGTAGTAGAAAGCGTGGCAACCACGCACTCTCGCCGCCTGATCTCGGTCGATAAAGCCGAACGGGACGGAATGAGATGCAGGAAACCCATGACCCATTTCAGGATTTTCTCATGGCCCCAAGAAAATACTGGATAGGTCCCAAGACTTCAAGGGAAAATCGGAGTCTCCGCAGCAGCACCAATTGTGAACTGAATATGGACATATCCGGACCACAGGTCTCGTATTATTATTTGACTGTCTCCAAACTGCAACTTTCGCAAGGCGTACTTATTTAGTCAGCCGCGATGAGCTCTCGCGCTCGTAACTGAGCTTTCTCGGCACTCGGGAAAAAGGCTCGGCATGCTGTCCAAGCACTCTGAGTTCTTGGGCGTTAAAGCTTCTACTCAGTACGAGATTTTTCAATTTTAAAAATGAGATCGGAAAACTGTGGCTATGAAGTATCCCGATGGGTTCAATCTCGTTCCAAATGCCGGATGAAGTGGAACGAGAGACATTCTTCGACTGCTCATTCTCTTGCGAGCTCCATGGCTTCCCAAAAACTCGGAAGCTTTCTCGTGTCCTGCCGTATATTTTGCCGGTGACTCAAGATATACTCCTTTCAGACACGAACAGATTGTGTGCATTTTTCTTTTTGCTGCAAAATCCGTATTGTAGGAGGCGATCTTCCTGGTGGCGGCCCGAGTGGGTCAGGAAAGATCTCCGCATACGGAGTACAGAGGTCGAAAACATTCTTATTTTTGTGGCGTTCATGAGACCTTCCATAAAAGTTCCACGAGATGAAGCTACTTTTAGCACAAAGAACAACCCGAGACTCGCTCCGAAGCGGCGCCTGGACTTAGAAAACGAGAACTTTGGACAAGAATAAAATGACTGTCGAGCTGAAAGCTTGCAATTCGTTACGTCTTCTGAAGTTTGCGGCGTGTTGTCTGGATCCCCTTGGCTTCATTATCCTTGAAAGTTAGTTCAATCGTTGCCTGACAGCATCAGGGTCTCTTGTATTTGTCCTGTATGCACTTCGCCTGGCCCACCTAACACTCCCGAGTCACCATCTAAGCGAGAGTGCGTCCTTGATGAGGCATTCTCCGCGCATGTTAGCCGGAGATACCCAAAATTCCACCTGTTCCAGATCCTTGGCGTAATCAGCGCGTATAGAAAAATGCGCGAAGGGTCCGAGAGCCTCCACGTCGATCGGGCTTTCTCGTAAAAGTTCGAGATAGGTGGTTCAAACTCAACTTCTCGCTTGTGGCGATGATTTGCTTGCTGCTGTTTGCTTTCTTTTTCTTTTTTTGTCATTTGGCCTGATACTGACTTCCTGCTTGTTGAAAAACATGAAAAGCCAGGACAGGAACATTTGGTTTCACATTCGCAAATGTTTTTGTTGATAGGTCCTAATACCGGGTATAGACTCGGGAGCCTCCAGATAAAGAGTTAGCGAGTCATCAATTCGCTGGGCAATTAATAATTGTAGCCTATGCGTGGACTCCGATCCGTGTTCGATGGAACAGAACATGCTGACACTCCATTTAATCAAGAACCGCGGCATTATTACTCCCCAAGATGCTGTGTGAAAAGGAGAGGTGACTTGATAGCCCTTTGGGAGGCAAGGCTTCAAATTACGAAAATGAAATTTGACAGCAAGACTCAAGACCTTCCAAGAGAAGCGGTGGTCAATACGTCGTATCCGTAGAATTCCAGCTTGGAAGATACCCTTTGATTTCCGGTAAAACTTGCGCCAGTTTTGGCAAGTTGTGGTCTACAAGAAAAATCGTACGATACCTAAAGTACCCGAGTGCACGGAGTAAAGTGCAATGAGACAAAGTGCTAGCCCCATATCAAGGAAAACGAACCGGCCAAACGAGGATATCCCGCAAAATAACGGTGGCTGCTTGGATTGACAGGGGAAAGTAGTTTGCTCTGCAGCCAAGATGGCTAACATTTATTTGTGCCTCGCTCTGCAGAAGCGCAAGTCACCGCCGAGAAAATTCGAGATGAAAATACTGCTTTGCGAAGAAATGAGCAGTATCAGTTTGCGACGCCCAGTTGCAGAGGACTTCGTTATTCTCAAGCTCCCAAGAATTGCCCAAGAGCTTCCATAGATTACTCTGCAACGGGAACCATTCCTATTTTCATTGGCGAGCCGGGTATCTGAAAACTCGATTGGTCCTCGACAAGGGTCGTCAGGCCCGAGGTCACGGCTTCCTGGACTCTCAGCAAAGAAAATTAGCTGGATGGTTACGTAAGCCAGCTTAAAAGTGCCAAAAGAGCCAAGGCATGACAAGGGAGGATAAGAATGAAACACGTTTAATCTTACCACCAGAGAGTGGCATTCATGAAGCTTGGACCTTTCTTGTCTGTTTGGTGTGATTGGCGGCCAAGGCTCTTATGCAGTGACAAAAACAAGAGCGGAGACACTGGATTCTCGCAACGAGTCTAAGGTTATGAGGGGAAACCAAACAAATCCTTTCGAACTTCAAAAACGACATCCTGATGTTTCTAGTTTGCTTGGTATGTTCTTCTTTTTGTCTTGGGAGATGTCGACAAGAGCTGCTAGCCGAAGCGAGCACATTTGAGTACGACTCCGAGGAGATTACCCAAAGCAAAAAAAAATAGGCATTACTCGTTATCAGAAAGCAAGTCTAATCAATTGACTCAACTTAACCTGGGTATCTGGGATAATAATGAACGGTTGCGTAATGCATACGCCGTATAGACCATGTCTGTAAAGAGCACTGATCATTTCCCCGCAAAACTGAGAAATTCTCCAGGAAAATACACCCGCGGACCTCGAAGGGATAGTTTTGGACAATGAGGCTGTTACTGTATAAAATCCCCTGCAATGGTTGAAGCACGAAGTGTAATGGAAATTGACACCAAACGGCACAAGGATTGCACATGGAAATCCAAAGCAATCTCGACATAATAATGTTTGGTAGAGAAGACCCTGGTCCCTGGTAACCACCCTAGTCCTCTTTTGTTACCAAACCATCACATTTCAATATATCGAAACAATTATATTATGTAAAAGTCGAAGGTTGAAGTGCATGCTGACTCTGCTGTTCCCCGAATGTTTCCTTAACCGTGTGTCGGGTGCGATTTAGGAGAGTTACCGAAGGTGCCGCATGCGGGAATAAGGGTGGGATGCACTTAAGTTCTCCACCAACATTGGGGAATGCGGATACTGGCTCTTCGAGAACTTGTTGGGCTTTGGAAATTTCCCAACTCGGAATCCAAGCCCGAGCCCGAAGACGGCCCAGGGGGACTGTGGAGACCACTGGGATAACTTCATAGATAGACAGCCCGGTCAACCCGAACCATGCGGATCTCTCCGCTGTTTTCGATGGCATACCTCCTTTTCAAGTATTTTTTCGTGTGGGACTGATAACATGATCTGCTATTCAGGAGAACGTAGGACATCATTTGGGAGGCGGAGTTTTCCATACGAAGGCTATGATTTGGTTTGTCTTTCTTCAGCCTTGGAACTTTGGTGGAGAAAGTGATTTTGTAGATTGTCACGTGGAAGACTAGTGGCTGCTATTTTTATCTCAACGTGGCATTCTCCGCCCATCATTGGCCGCCGGCGGGGGAGTCTTGGCGTAGGCTTTTGCATTGTTTGCTTGTCCGCTCGGAAACGCATCAGCCTGATTGACCATTGATTGCTAGATGTGGGCAAAGGTTTGCAAATGACGCGACGGATGCGAGCATCGCCTCCGATACGGACTACAGCACTATTTCTGCGAGCTGAGAAAAAGTTGGAAGCGGTACTGACAGGTCAACTAATGGTTGTGGGCTCACGGCGGTCCTCCTATCTGTATCAATATATCGGGTGAAATTCGGCGTGCAAGGGGGGCCAAATAGTATGTTCCTGACAGGATACCACCAAGACTAAGAGTGGCACGGACTTGCAGGAAGTTCAACGCATAACTTTTGACATGGCTACGACCTACTCCGTACAAGGCCTGTTGGTTTGCTTTTTTCGTCTTCAAGGTACGTTTGATGAACAGGGGTTGCGGTGCCAATCGCTTACATAACCAGGCTCCATCTGTCACAGTGACTGATTGAAGTGGGCTTTGGTGGGTTTTAGTGGGCTTGCCCGGCTGGGCGACGTGGCGTGACTGGCGACCTGAGTGATTAAGTTACGTCACGGGGCTTGACTCTGTTTGAACGTCGGTGAAGATGCAAGAATATCAAGTTCATCCTCGGATGTCCACAATGGAGGTTTTGCTCTGATAATAACGTGGTATTCGTATGGTATTGAAGCCTTCGGATTCGAGGCTTCAATGACACATCCAATGATCCGTCTCACCTCGAGTTCTGCCAGCCCCCCTGGTACCTTGGTTGTTGGGACTAACCCGAACCCCACGGCGTTTCCTTGCGTCTGCGCTAACCGGGGCTTGCTTGCACCCTTGCACCGCTATGGGCCACCCCCGGCTCTGCCACCCACTATCAGTTACTTTGATCTTCTCTGGGAAATACGGGATAAGTTATGGAAATGGAAAAGGTTAAAATTTTCTGGCGAAATGAAACGGGTCATCAAATTGAAACCCCAGCACCAGCTTGAAATGCTTTCCCTGCAATCCCGGCCTATAGCTCTCCTGTCGAGACAGCCGCCGATCGCCAGGTGCAAGACCTTGGGTTTCTTTTTCTGCGTGCGTGGTGACTTCAAGATCGCCAAGGTCAGTCCTATGGATACCCAAGGTCCCTTTGGCAGAAAGGTACAATTTCTTAATCCGCGGATTGCATGACATGTTACGCGAGGAAACGAGCGTGCCAATGCCTTGGTTGATCTAACTTCTTTCTTTTTTCCACGTTTCGGCCCGCCAAACAGCGGAATTGGGTAAGATTGAAAGAAAGCAAGAAAACCCGATCTGTATTTTCGTGGTGCCAATTCATTGTTTCAATTAGTGCGCGAAAACACGTACCGGGATCAAGGGCTTTAAAAAAAGCCTTGCGAGGGGGGAAGGGTACTTCGCCTGCGAGGCGGGTACCAGGTGGCTTCGGCATGCTCTATTCATAGAGTTCAGCCGATGGCAAAGTATTGATAAATGAGCTCTCCCGCTCATGCTCACAACGACTTTTGAAGAGCATTCTTTTCGCACCTCTCAAGGATTGACATATCCTACGTCAAAGGAACCTGCGAAGAGCTTTGGGATCAGGGAGGACTGGATACCTACCCACCGCAAATATGAAGTACACTTCATTTCTTTTCGCGACCTTCACGGCGCTCGCCAGTGCCGGCATCTTGCCTGGAAAGTTCAAGCAAGGACAGCCAATTGCTGAAGATGGACGGGGAGCTCCATTCTCGGGTATGTATAGCTGTTGTATGTATACCTCACGTTACTCTATACTTAACATCTATGATAGGTGGTACAAACAACAAACTCGATT
This sequence comes from Nannizziopsis barbatae, assembly GCA_014964245.1. NCBI lineage: Eukaryota > Fungi > Ascomycota > Eurotiomycetes > Onygenales > Nannizziopsiaceae > Nannizziopsis > Nannizziopsis barbatae. The sequence goes on from JACVYH010000004.1 coordinate 4,221,991, forward strand.
TACAGAACCCAAGCAATTTGGGTGAAACGTGGGATACGGATGCTGGTCTCGTCCCAAATATGAAATGGAGTTTCTCCCTATCCAAGGTGAAGATGTTTCACGGCGGTTGGATCCGCCAGCAGGTCATTACGGATTTGCCAACGAGTCGGGACATTGCTGGCGCACAAGTACACATGAGCAAGGGAGCGATTCGACAAATGCATTGGCACAAAGTTGTATGTTGCTTTCGATTTTCAATTCTACTTTTCTTTACTAACACAACCGCTTTTCTATAGTCCGAATGGGGCTACGTTTACGCTGGCCGAATCATGATCACTGCTGTTGATGAAGAGGGCAGATTCCAAATTGACTACCTAGACGTTGGAGACATGTATTATTTCCCTAAGGGAACAGCCCACGCTCTTCAAGGTAAGATTTATCTGCGGTACTTAGCTGGCCTTACCAACAATAAACTTACACTGGCGGTCGCATAGGGTTGGACGACGAGAACGAAGTCCTGCTTTGCTTTGACGAGGGTGATTTCGAAAAGATTGGGTAGGTTTCAAAACATTGAGCGTTGGTAACATATATCTGACTGTTCGTAGAACAACCTTTCAAATTAACGACTGGATTACACACACGCCCAAGAGTGTCCTTGCAAAGAACTTCGGTCTTCCCGCAAATGCTTTCGATACTTCTTTCAAATCGGAGCCCGCCATTGTGAACTCAACCATCAGCAAAAACACCCATGTGACCAGTCCCGCAGGAGCCATCACTGGAAACAGCTCTTTCGTTTTTCACAGCAGCAAGATTCCTCCAACCCAGGTTGCTGGAGGTGGTGGCACTATGCAAGTCGTAGATTCTCGCAACTTCCCTATCTCCAAGACCATTGCCGCCAATGTTGTCACCATCAAGCCAGGTGGTCTTCGTGAGCTCCACTGGCACCCTACTGTTAGTGATACCCGCGTTTGAAGCTTTATCCACGGTCTACTAACAAATTATAATGAACATTAGGCCGAAGAATGGATCTATGTCCATAGCGGAAAAGCTCGTGCGACCGTCTACATTGGTTCCGGCAACGCTCGAACCTTCGATTTTGAATCGGGGGATACTGGTGTTTTCCCAGACAACTGCGGTATGTTTTACAATGCTGATGAACTTTTATCCATCGATCAATCTAAGCTAACCAACTTTTCCCAGGTCACTATGTCGAGAATGTTTCGGATACCGAGGATGTGGTTCTGATTGAAATCTTCAAGGCTGACCGCATTGCCGATGTTTCCCTCGCCCAATGGCTTGCTATGACCCCATCTGACTTGGCCGCCGCCGCGATCAACGTCCCAGTCAGCACCATCGAGAAAATCAAGAAAGAAAAACAACGACTCATTGGCAAAGCTGGTCCTCGCTAAGAAAAAAAGAATTGCTACTTTTGCAACTTTGAACTAATTTTGGTTCACACCACTTCACCTTCTCACCCTCCTTTTGAAATCTTTTACAACATTACTGTCTATTCTAATAATTAGACCCCATTTCCTCTATTACCTCAATCTCCCTCTCTCCCGACCTTGTACATATAACCACCTAGCATATACATTGTCTGCGAAGTCTATCTTTTTTCCGATCCGTCATACATTGAGCACAATTTTTCCTACTTTTTTCCCTTTTATCTTTCCGAAAGATTTTTGATCTGCTCTACATGAGCTCAGTCGCACTGTTTTCTCTATCTTTCTCCCCTATCTTTTTTCTACCATGAGTGTCCTTAGAGAGATCATTGTACAGCAGAAAGCGACTCGTCCGAGAGTCGAACTCTGAAAATGAAATTTCAAAACAAGACTTCCAACCTTAAAAGGTTCCAGTTTGCTCCGGTATTGCCTTGCGCCTTCGAGAAAGGAAATTAGAATCACGTATCCCTGTCCGAACTCAAGGGGGATTGCATGCACTTGATGCATTCCATACTCCAGACCCAGAGAAGATCATTTTGGTGTTGCAACATGGTAACCCTTGCACATTCTCGGGCCTGACGCTAATTCATAAGTCTTGAAGCCAAAAAGGGGCTTCAAATCTGACCCGAAGGCGGGTCACCTGACGACGCCTTGGCCGGCCATTTCGGGCCGAGTCTCATCGAAATTGTAAACCCGAAATATGGCTGGTTTCATCTGGCTTTGCTTTTGCATATTATGATATTGTTTTGACGGTACATCTTATTACCTATTATTCATGCACGCCGTGTTCATCAACTCTTCGATGTTTCAAACGCGAAAGGGCGCCCCGACGGTTTGGTGATTAACTAGTTAGTCGTTTGAAGAGGGGAAACTGTTAGCTAAAAGATAGCCTGTTTTTGTGTTTTTATTTTCTTGCTGACCATAATGGTATGTAACCCTCTCTTGCTTGATGTTTCATTGCCCAAGAAAAGTCTGGGAAATCATCAGTAATGTAGGCCCGCCTGGAATAGTTCTTTTCACTTTGTTATTTTTACCTTTTGACGGCGTTGCCACTAGATGAAGGACTCCCAGGCGGGATAGCTGGAGGTCAACCCATAGGATACTCAATACAAGGGACGAGTGAAATTTTTTCGCTCTTCCTCTTCCTTGTCCGGGATCGGAATGCAAAAATAGACGTGGCGAAAGAAAGCAAGCTTGTAGGCTGTAGCTACGAGGGTCGGCCATGATTCTTTCCTATCATTGGTATGTCCTGGCTCTCGAGCCTAGATGTATCGCTTGGTCGCGGAAGTTTTTTCCGGGTTGATGGATGCAAGCATGCAGGCTCAAGGTATCTTGAACGGGATCGATTTTCTCCCGAGAAGAAGAATTCGGAGAATAGGGATCCGTTGCTTGGCAGACGAATGGACTTGATTTTGAATTTATTCTGATGTTGAAGTTGGCGTTGGTGTTCGTAAGCATAATATTGTGTATGTAGGGACGAGATGCATAGATGGACACCAAAGCGTCTCAATGACAGGCTGGTCCAGTTCGTCGGAACTAGGTAGGTATCGTCATAACACTGTGATGACATGGAATGTTTAGCAAGCGAATGTGCGAATTGAGAATCGGAAGATCGGCATGAATATGGCATTGAAGTGCGAGTTTTCCGTCTAATATAACGAACCGTTTGCGTTGGGAATTCTAAGCTACACAATATCTGTACAAATCAAGGAAATCAATTGAGGTCCATTCCGACTCTCTACCGGAGCCATCATCAAAACACCCTGTAACCGGCGAGTGCATCCGGACAAATAGCACTCCTGGCAGGTACTTGCAGGGGGCTTTCTCGTCCGGGTCTGCCTTGGACTAATCCACAACTGTAGTATTCTATCGCTTGATCACTAGCGAGTCTAGGTCCTCACGTTCTTTCTGCTCGCGTTCGATCTCCTCAATGATGGGTCTGAGATAACGGACATCCTGTATTGTATTGTTATCAGCCACAAGCCACATGACCAAGGGTGCTGCATTAGGAAAGCGGGTCGTCTGGATGTGCTTCAACTCACCTCCTGGGGTTTAGTTTGCTGGTTCACAGGCAGGATCTGCTGTTGCAATGATAACTATTGTTCACACAAAATGCTCGTCAGACACTGGTCACTATCATGGTTGATGTAGCCTCTTTTTTCTTGCCTCCGAAACCTCCAACAAATTTCATAGACGGAAAAACAAGGAAAGAAACACACCTGGACGGCACGACGAATACGGTAAATTCGGTCATAGGCCTCCTTGGGAGGCAGTCTCCGGAGAGCCTGTTGGACGGTCTCGTTCTCTTCTGGGATCAGGTCGTCATATCTATTTTTGCCGCAGGTTGGTCAGAACAGATCTTCCGTTTGCACATCCGCAAAAAGCGAATCTCCCAATGCCACCCCATTGCGGTTCTTCTATAGCTAATCATTCTTCTAGAATAAAACGCACCTGAGTCCCATCTGTCTGTATCCGGAGGCACTGGCGTACCATTGGGCCAAGGGTGTCGCCATCCGCTTGACCCACGGTACCTCGAAGGTGCGGGTGAGGACACTGGCAAACGACATTCTCAACGACAGGAAAATGAATTTCGATCAATCGTGAACGTGGCGACCGTATGCGGAGGATGGTGTTGGCAACCCAATGGCGCTTGAGTCGTCAAGTTGGAGGTGATTTTCAGCGGCTGACAATTGGTGGCACTTTGATTGCTCGAGAGATGATGTTGTGCAAAAACGCCTGCGCTCGGGCCAAGCCGGCCAAACAGGAACTGCGGATTCCGAACCACCACCCAATATGCAAGATCTCGTGACTTGCTCCAGTTCCTAGGAACTGATGAAGGAATGCCAATTGCCAGGCAATTACCGTGATTTCTTGTTGACCAACACTTCTTTTCTCCCTCACTTGGTCTCTGAACTGACTGCTTCGTTTGGCATTCTTCAATCCTAGCTCACAAGGAAACAGTTTATATTACAACTACCATCATCGGCTGTTCCAGGACATCTTTTTTTTGTTTTGTCCCTCACTCCCTAGCTTGGCTTACTTCATCCAACTGTCCACCCGCCCGCCTGCATGAGCATGAGAAGTGCAGACATCTAGTTTCCTCCGCTCCAGCTTGGAGCTGCGAGGGTTGTGCACCCCGCAGACGCAACAAAAAAGGCCGAGTTGGATTTATCCGCTCCCGGCCAATCAACCCAATCGTTATTGACGGCGGAAGTTTCGCGACCTGTTTTTAAAACTCCGCGGCCACTCGTTTATACTCCTTCCATTGAAATCAAAGCTGGGAGGACCGACCTTCTCCGCACGGAGATTTTGCATCCATGACTCGTCACTAAGTGTAAGGAAGTGAGAATCTGCTCATTCTCTTGTCCGTCATGTCTTCCGGCGCATCCAACTCGTCCGGGTCCATCGCCGATTCGAAACAGCAGATCTCACTACCCTCCGAGCGTCATTCTTCCGTTCCGAAAATACATCCACATGCAAAACCTCCTCCGGGCTCGCCGTTCTTAACAAGTATCCAAATTTATTCCACACGCATTCCCCAAGCATGGGTGACACCGTTTTGTGGAGCACTCGCTGGCATATCGTCGGGAATAGTGACATGTCCGTTGGACGTTATTAAAACTAAATTACAAGCGCAAGGCGGATTCCAGCTTAGGAGAAATGGAAAACTGGTGGAAACGGGGACGTTGTACAAAGGCATGATCGGCACCGGCCGAATGATATGGAAAGAAGAGGGGGTTCGAGGCTTATACCGAGGGCTTGGGCCCATGCTGTTGGGGTACCTGCCCACATGGGCTATTTATTTAACCGTGTATGACCGATCCAGGGACTATTTCTGGGACAAAACAGGTGCGTCAGATCTTTCAGTGGAAATTGGAGTGCAATTGTTGACATGAGTCACCGTAGAAAACTGGTGGATGGCACGTGGATACGCGTCGCTCACAGCCGGCGCATGCTCAACGATAGCAACAAATCCAATCTGGGTTATAAAAACAAGACTTATGTCCCAGAGCTTTACGCCTTCGGTTAATGGGTACCGGGCACCCTGGTACTATAAAAACGCCCTAGACGCCGCCCGCAAGATGTATGTGAATGAGGGAATAGGCGCCTTCTACTCCGGCCTTACACCTGCTTTACTAGGCCTGGCCCATGTCGCCATCCAGTTTCCTTTGTACGAATATTTCAAGATGGCTTTCACGGGATTTGGAATTGGTGAGCATCCGGATGAAGGGCAAACCCACTGGCTAGGCATCAGTGCTGCTACTTTCCTCAGCAAGATTTGCGCCAGTACTGCTACATACCCGCACGAAGTGCTTCGTACTCGATTACAAACACAACAGAGAAGCGCACCTGCACCTTCTCCCGAAGGAATTGCATTTAGAGGCGCCTTGGAACAACCCCAAGATCATGGCCGTCCTCCAGGCTTAGGGTACGGAGCGTCATCCTCGGATGGCATGCGCAACCAGCCAAGATACAGTGGAGTGATTCGCACATGCCAGACCATTCTCCGTGAAGAAGGCTGGCGAGCATTTTACGCCGGAATCGGAACAAATCTGTTTCGTGCCGTACCAGCTGCGATGACCACGATGTTAACCTACGAATATCTCAAAAATATCATACATTTCACTCAGCACGAGGGCGACCGAATCTTATCTGACGATCCAGCGGACTCTGTTAGCGTTTCGCAATAATGGTCTAATCCCGGATGAATATCTGGTAATGTACAGTGATAATGAACCCCCAATGATGAATCGTTTTTTACCTCATTTTAGTACCATATCTTTTCTTCTCATGGATGGATCGGTGTCGAGCGATATCCAAGCGAATAGATCATGGGAGTTTGTACTTGCTTCGGTGCGAGTTTTCGCTTTTTTACCTTGACATTTCTAACCATCGGCTTTTATGCTTTGTTATTGTTACACTTCATGTTATATTAGCCAAGCTTTATGACCCGAGATGTAGAGAAACAAGCAACGCGTCTACAAAAATTTCCTTCCTTCTTCCCTTTCTTCCCAGTCGCTTTCGCGTTCGGCCGGTGTACTACATTTGATACCCTTACGGAGCTGGTCAATTTCGAACCACATTTAAAATCGCATTAGGAACCTTATATACCCTGAACTTCCAATCCATTCGCTAACCCACCTCGATGATCTATGGTCTGGAGCAGCAGTGATGTGTAAACCACGTCGAAGCGCTCTCTTATAGCATAATTGGCTTGGAACGCGTCTGTTTTCTTACAACTTCACAACACCGGGTGTTGCCAGATGTGGGTCTCCCAGAAAGTTCCGTCTAGCGGTCTTGTGGCGTAATTGGCAACGCGTCTGACTACGAATCAGGAGACTGCAGGCAATCTCTATTAAGATCAGTTTTTTTCTCATAGGATGGAAATGAATGTCCCTATACGTTCTAAATCTTCTAGAGGTCAAAAACAAGCATTATTAGGGTTGCTAGTATTTCTAATTACTTTTTCTATGCTAACCACTATGTAGTTATCTGGTTTGCTAGGCCCAGTCTAGCACGTAGGGATAACCACTGCTCATATATACCCAACTTGATCTCTACCCGGAGGTACGACGTCCATGCAAAAATCAACTGTAAGAAATTGTGTGGCCAGAAAATACTTCCACGTTGACGGATAAGCTCCATTTGCTCTTCAAAGACGCTACATGTCGCGTAGCGAGCGAGGATGAGAAAAGCGCGGACCGGGCCGTGGCGAGTGTGAAGATTCTCGTCGAGGGAGCGAGCTGATAAATGGACCGTTAGCAAAAACCAACCACCAGACGGAGGTTAAGGGGTGCAAATGACTTACTCAGATCGTTTGTCTTGAGGATTAAAAGGATAATTCTAGGCACCTTGCCTAATAAGCTTACCAGCTCCTGTAACATCCCATCTCCCAACGCCCCAGTGATGACCTCTTTCTCCTCCGTGGACCTCGAAGACGCAATAGCATTGTTTACAACGATAGCGTAATCCCTGCCAGTAATAGCACTGGCAAAGAGGGGAAATTCGCTGTCCGTTATACCAGCGACTTCATAAGCATATTTCCGCATACCCTTTTCATCTGCGTCCACGATAGAAAGCCATAACTTGGCATATGCCCTTCGGACCTCCTTTGGGATGTCGCGGTAGAGCCCGTGGTCGTACAAGATGATGTCAAAATTGGGTGTCCGTCGTGAATTGTTCTTACGAATGGCGATGTTCCCTCCGTGAGGATCACAATGAAGAGGCGCGCCGTCTCCAAAAATCATTTCGTTAAAGATGTGAGCAAGGGCGGCCGAAACTTCATCTCTGTCAATCTTGTTCGCATCGAGGTACTCGAGGTCATCAGGGCGGTGGCCGGAGATGAAATCCATAACCAAAATTCGTTTCTTGGACCACATTACTGTAATATAAAATTAGCTTGTTTCTTTCAAAACATGCTGAGCGAAGGCATTACCATCTGGAATGATCAAGGGGGCCTTGGTTCTCGTTCGAAAGTAGTCTCTTGCTCTCATCGCATTCTCAGCTTCCATCTGAAAGTCCAGCTCCTGAGGCAAAGAGAGTTCCATTTCGTTGGATAACCACTCTAGGTCATATTCCGGGAAAAACCGTTTTAACGTAGAAAATGTGAACCTTGTAAGGGCAAGATCTAGGGGAACCCATTCCGCTAATGCGGGGTGTTGAACTTTTACCGCGACTTTCTGCCCGGATTCTTTGAGTACAGCAACATGCACCTGTGCCAACGATGCCGCACCAATTGGTCGCTCCTCGAAACTCGAAAATAATTCATCTATCCTGTGCCCAGTATCTTTCACGAACATCTCTTCAATTGATTCAAAAGACGACACCGGACATTTGTCTTGTAACGGAATAAACGTTGTCGTCCATTCCAAAGGTAGTAAATAGCCCATGCTACTCAAATGTTGTCCAAGTTTTATGAATATAGAACCATTTTTCTCTAACACTTCAAGTGTTCTCTCGGCACATCGTTTATGGCACGCTTTGAGCATCGCGGTTCTCTCCTCCTCGGAGCCTGGATTTTGGTTCAGCGTTACCCTGTAGCTATAGCGAGGGAAAAAAAGCCTTGTTAGTATATGGGAGATCATGCGATTGTTTGAAGACGGAAACAAAAAGCGTACTCATTGATGCATACTCCCAGCGCAGTGACCACTCTTCCTGTTCTTTCCATAGCCTTATAACCATGTTTTATATCATCCGAAAACGCCAGCATTGCAGCACCCAAGGTTCCACCCGCGGCCGCCGCATATTTCAACGCCCGTCGCTTCGCTAGTTTTTTTGAGTTGCTTCCAGAAGAAAAAGGTCCAGATCTAAAGACTGTTGAGGAGTAGGTTCTGCGGAGTTCCGGAGAGCGAGGGCCTGGGGATGGCTTCTTCTGCCGTAGACATCTTCGACAAGTCCACGGAGCCGATTGTGATTCGAGAAAAGCCGATCGGTAGGGACTGCCTGGATTCGGCAGTGCTCGGAGAGGAATCCGTAGCTTCATGGCCGGGCGAAGGGACTCGGTTTTTGGCAAGGGCCTCTGCTACTAGAAACTAAGGATATAAACTGGTCATTGTGTGTACGAAATAAAGGTTTACTCCCTGAAGTGATAAATCTCCGGCAATTTGCCCGTTTGAAGGAACCGACGAATGAATTATTTTTTAACTTCCGGAATTTCCTCACGCCGGCCGGATCATCTTTTTCACGTGATGCTCCGTAGGAATCAGATCCGAGGCCTCAACAGAGACATCCCATCACTCTCAACAGTCGTCTTAAAAAGCACCTCATGTGATGCCATTCAGCGACTAAGGAAGTATTTAAACCTATTAGAGGGGAAATCTTCCAGCTAAACAGAATCCCAACCGCCTACTTCGCAGTAATACTTAAATAACGGACATATTTTCTTTCTTCCGGAGTCAAATAAGTAAATCCATTTAGATTGCAATCAATATCTAAATCTATAAATATATCAAAATCATGAGGGGTCTACGCCGAGCGAATACCCGACCTCACTCACAGGGACCCGTGGGCCAATTGTCCCCCAACCCAAACAGCCTTAACATTTCTATCATCACCGCACCAAAGCCACTTAGCAACCCTTTCTCCCCAATCTTCCCAGCCAAACAGACGTACGTCCCCCAGAGATTTGTCCTCTTCATCCTCTCCCGTAGTACCACCCAGCTCGAGCATCTGCGCATCCCAGTACATACCCTTTTCAAAACCACCAATCTCCTCCTGCATCTGAACTACCTTCGCTCCACCGCGAGTGGCTAGATACAAGGCTTCCTCGACGCTCAACTTCGCCCGTTCTCCAGCGATATCTTTCATATCTCCATGTTGGAAGGGAACCAGTCTTGAAACAAGACATGCTTGCCTGGCTGCTTCCAGAATACTCGGGCTATAGCCTCCGCTGACATCCGTTCCGAGACCCACAGAGATTCCATCATCCAACAAGGTTCGCACCGAACACATTCCAGATCCAATTGCTGAGTTGGATACTGGGCAGTGGGCGATGGAGGAGCCACGGTCACGAATTAAAGTCCGTTCAGATGGGGTCAGGTGAATTCCATGCGCGAGGATGGTTCGCGGAGTCAGTAGTCCCGCGGTGTCGTATACATCCGCATAGCTGACGCAATCAGTGAAACGAGATAGAACAAGCTGGATCTCGGCTCTGTTTTCGGATATGTGGGACTGAATATGAGTTGGCGGGGAGGTCGAGGCGGCAAGTGAACCAAGTTCGGAGAGCAGACCTGGCGTGCAGGATGGAGCGAAGCGAGGTGTGATGATCGGTTTAATCAGCTTTCCATCCGGGTCAAGAGAGCGAATATGCGCCATTGATGCCCTGGTAGCTTCCATGGACTGCTCCACGGATTCATCACGGTAGTGATCCGGACATGTGCTAGGGTCGTCCATACATACACGGCCGATCAAGGCCCGCTGCTTACGAGCATAGCATATATCTGCGAGCATATTGGTGGAAGGAACATGGATGGTAGCGAAATAGGCGGCACATGTGGTTCCATGTGAAAGAGTTCGAGCTACCACTGTATTGTAAATCTTTTGTGCTTCCTTAGGAGCTACGGTAGGGTCCTCTTTATTTCCAAATGAGGACTCAAGCGGAAAGGTATAAGTTTCTAGCCAATCCAAAAGAGTCGAAGAGCCAAAAATGCCGGAATTGGGGTATTGCGGCGCATGGATATGGGTGTCTGTCTCGGAAGTTAGCCCGGTTTATGGTTGACAGTGCATTTAATTGATCAGCTCTCATGTCTGTACAACTCTAGCTTAGGAACAAGTGCATATCTTGGCAGAACCGAGGATGCTTCATATTTTTTCTGTTCGGAGCATTTTCACGGAATACGAGACGGAGACTTATAACAACATACCAACAAATCCTGGGAAAAAGAATCCATTCATTTCTTTTCTTGTTTTGATTATCCTCACAGAATTTTCAGACCGGTCTTTTCCTTCTAACTGCCAACCTTGTAGCTTGATGAGGCGCTCCAAGCTCTCCTCATCCTCAATCCCCCAGTCGGTCCCTTCGATCCTCCCATCAGCATCGTTGACCCATAAAGCACCGTGCTCAACGATCAGTCTGTAAACGGGTGGTGAGTCCGGAGTGCCCGCTGTGTCCGGTGCTCTTGGAAGAGATATAAAAGTACCGAAGTAAATGGTCCGGGAGCACTTGTTCTCCCGGCCACCTGACATGCTGCCATTTAACATTGGAACGGAACGCCAGGAACAATCCTGGGACTTGTGTGACAGAATCTCAACGCAGTTGGTACAGAGTAGTGGGTATCTTGAGGTATCAGGATCCATACACGATACATCCATTCACTTGATAAATTCGGGTTCAAGTGAAGGAGTTCTGGAGGGAGAAGATAAGCTGTATGTACGTACCGGGCTTCATCGAATAGGAATAACCGGGCCTCAAAGAAGGCCAGTGGGTCCAGTGACTTCCTTGGCCACCTGCAGTGAAGGTGGTTATGGATCCGGATCCGTAGATTTCGAAGGCCCAGCCTGCCAAAGAGCGGGTTTCAGCCAGTCAAAGAAGACTCCAAGGCCTGGTCAAGGCCTAGTCAGGAGCTGTAGAATACCCACGTTTCGACGTGCGAGCATGTATTCCATGTTCCATGTTGACCTGAATGCCATTAGAGAGATGTATTCCCGTGTGACAAGGGCCTTTGAACCCGTGATGTCTTCTTGAGTTCCCACCCTAAGGCGGCGTGGTTACGTTGCCACGTTCGCCATGGCTTTTGGTGGCTCAAGGCCCAAGCCCAGACTCCTCAATGACCCCGCAAATCTTCAGCACTGAGTTCTGTTAAAAGCGGCACCGACAGCCACCAAATCGGCAACTCCACCTTCAAGCGCAACCGAAGTCATGAAAGAATGACAATCCTCCTTTGACGGTATCAAACCTACCAGATAACATCGATAGCGGTTTGGCTCTTCCTGTTAATAAGCTTAGTACCGGAAATTTAACCGAATGCCCGTCCAGACTCAGTTATCCAGCTCCTCCACTTCCATCTGAGCCAGCGAAGTCGTACACACATATATGACATGTCCATGAAGAGGAAGAATCCTGCAGGAAGCACAATCCCCACAGTTTCTCCAGGTTGAGGAATCTGGGGGGTCTCGGACCGAATTTTGTGATACCTCAACAAAATGCGGAGATAGAACTCTTGATCAGGCGACGTGATGTCCAAACCCGGGATCGCGTATCCGGAAACCAGAAACGCTGGATGCCTCCAAATGCCGGATTTGCATCACACCTTTACTCTGTCAAACGAAGGAAGGTTTGTATGTTTTGTGGTATATATATTGTTTGAATTGATATAGCTAGAGATACTCCTAGATAACGTCACAAAAAAAGACCTCCAAGACACTTCCTACTTCCGATCCGGCCGATGTCGCGTTTCAGCAGATACCGGATGGGGATCATAGAGCGTCGAGAGACCTCCGGATATAAGAGTTGCTAGTGTTTCTGATTTGTTTATTTGTTTTCAGTGTTTTTTGGTTGAATTTTCCTGGTGCTGAGAGTTGATAGTTGATAATGACGGTGCCAGCTCAGCATTGCCTATTCCCTGAATTTGTGTGTTTTGAGATTTCCTGAGATTTTTCTTTGTTTTTTTGTGGTGTTTTAAATGTTTCTTATCTGGTCGTCTCGTTTCGCCAATTCCGGACCGTATACCTTCCAAATCGATATCGCTATTCACTGCACGGACCTCGAACTTCACACACTGTCGCTGCGCCATTGCCTCAAACGTTCAAAAAAAAACTCGATCCATCGTTCACCGCACATCCCAAAGAATACTCATGGCCGATATTGCACTTCCCTTCCCACTCTTGGCCAACGGTTCAAAAATTCAACATTTCCCAATGCGCTCTGACCCACGTTGCGAATGTACATCTCGCCTCCGTCTGCTTGAGGAGTATAATCCCAAGTCGTGATTTTACCCTTAATCAGAGCTGAATATACAAGTCGGCGACGGCGTTGGGAGTTCAAGACATCTTCCTGAAGACGTTTAAAATCCCAGCGCGCGTGGGCTTCTTCGTAGAAAGAAGCTAGGAGGCTCGTAAGTTGGGACGGGCTGGTGGTGCCACTAGACACTGTAGAGCCTTTAGTGGGGCTTGGACTGCGAGGAGGTGTGAATAGTCTTGGACTGTTGTCGAAGAATGGCGTAGGAACTGCCTGAGGAAGCGGAGAAGCCGTTGGAGTCGGAAGCGGTGCAGGAGCCGTGGTCTTTGGCCCTGCCGCTGCCTGGGGAATATGTTTTGCTACCTCTTTATGGGATGGCAGACGTATGCCTTCGGCAAGGTTTGTGGACTCGGTGGGATCGGCTTCCACGTTGAACAGCATGGGTGGATCGATGGGTGAGTAGATGAATTTCCATGGACCACGACGGATCATGACTACTGGAGCCAAGGTACCTTCTGCCATGTACTCTCCCAGTACCGTGTCAGTCTTCTCACCTTCGCAGTTTTCGTCAAGATAAGGCATCAGGGAAACACCATCAAGCGGCAATGCAGGATCAACAGAACCACCACTCATTGCAACGAATGTTGGGAGTAGGTCCATAGTAGATACATTCTCTTTGACACGCTTTGGATGGTATCTTCCAGGAGCAAAAACAAGCATAGGAACCCTGGCAGACATTTCATACCAGACCATCTTGTACCACAGACCCTTCTCGCCCAGCATATCTCCATGATCACCAGTAAATACGACAATAGTATCGTCAGCCAAGCCACAGTTCTTCAAGACATTCATCAGCTTGCCAATCTGGGTATCCACATAGGTACAAGCAGCAAAATAAGCACGACGAGCCGCCTTAATCCGTTCCTCCGGAATCTCCTTACCCCAAAGATCAATGATCTCAAGAATGCGTTGAGAGTGCGGGTCAAGCTTGTTCTGAGGGACTGTAGTCTTCGGAAGTGGAATTTCCACGTCTTCATACATATCCCAATAGTCCCTAGTCATTGTATAGGGGTCGTGTGGGTGGGTCATAGAGACGGTGAGACAGAACGGCTGGCCATTCCGATATCTCACGTGGTCATATAGGTACTGCGACGCTCTATGAACCACCTCATCGTCGAAATCGAGCTGGTTGCTGCGCACGCACGGTCCAGCTTCTAGCACGGACGACATGTCGTGATACCAGTCTTTGCGGAGATCCTAGTCATATAACGGTCAGCAACTATGCCAGCTTGCCAACTTTCAATCTCTGCCGAAGTTTGGAGGAAAAAGGGACTAAGGAGTAATATCAAGGAAAAGGAATTTATCACTTTAAACCTCTGATATCTGATTTTCTCAACTCACCGGCCGATCCCAATCCACAGTCCACCCATAATCGCCAGGGTAAATGTCGGTAGTTAGGCGCTCCTCGTATCCATGCAGCTGATCAGGGCCTGCAAAATGCATCTTCCCAGATAATGCTGTATGATAGCCTTGCGCTCTTAGATAGTGTGAATAAGTAGGAGTATCTGCAGGGAGGTCGCTCGCATTGTCATAGCCACCGATCCGCGACGGCAGCTGTCCGCTAACCATGGTGAAGCGCGAAGGTGCGCACAGTGGGGAGTTGCAGTAAGCAGACTCGAATACCACACCTGCTTCGGCGAGCTTATCGATATTAGGAGTCTTGATGGCCGAGGAAGAGTTGTAGAGAGAAATCAAGGGAGCAGCCATCTGGTCTGCCATGATGTAAAGGATATTGGGCTTCTTAGCAGCCATGATGGCGGTGTTCTCTCACTTCTCCAGAAAAGGGTTATATATCTTGGTGGCGAGGGTCCAAGAAGTGATGACCGTGGTCGTCAAAAAAAGAAACAAGCTACGATGAAAGGCAGAAAAGTTGAATTCGCTATCACGTTTAAGAGAAAATACAAAATGCTAGACAGATCAAGGAGGGTATCAAAACAGGCTTGGACAGTGGAAGGGTATCAAGGAAACTGCGGAGTGAAAAAGAGGAGAGATCGAAAAGAGCATGGAGGTGGGAGAAGCTGGGGAATTATATGCGGAGAGAGGAGATAGCAGAAGGAACAAAGCCAAGGCTATGGCTTGATAGTCGATTATGAGACTAGTAACAGCTGATCCATGTACTGTACCGCAGTGCAAATAACTGGAAACTTCGGCAAAGTGGCGATGGGAGAGAGCGAAGGGTTAGCGCTGAAGCAGTTGATATCTCCGCTGGATTGCGTGATACATACGCCAGTAATAATCAACAAGCTGGCCTGAAACTGCCATCTTAAACGCCAAGCAGCTGATTGACCAGCTCGCCCATCCTGCTGGATGTTGTGTCTTCCTCAGCAAGCCTACGCTGTCTTTCCTCAAGAATTTCCTATTCCAGCGGTGAAGTAAATTTTTTCAACGCCGACTTATTTTAATTTCATTGTGGGATGTGATAAGGAAAAGAAAAAGAAAATAACATACATACAATACGAGCGCATGACCAGCTACCGTTTTTAGCTGGGGTCCAGTGGGGATTACACGTCCCTAGGTCACCAGGGCTGGGTCCCCAGGTCGCCAAGCCCAGCAGATCCCAGCAGATCCCAGCAGTGACCAGTGGCTCCCAGCTACTTCATGAAAATTAGAGAAAAGAAGTGACAAGTCATGAGCATAAAATAAATCAGATTCTCATATTAAAAATATCAGAATTTATCAGATTATAAAATTTAAAATTTTAGAAAATTTTATCTACTCTTAAATAATTCTATAATTTAAAAATTCTTATAATTTATTAATTTAAAATAAAAATTATATTATTATAAGATTAGCTACTTCTAGCTATTACTAACTGCATTTAATATTTACTAGATATTTAAAACTAATAATAAAAAATTATATTAAAAAAATTAATACTAGTTTATTAACTTGTAATTTTAGTTTCTACTAATTTTTCTAGTATATTTATATAATAAAAAATAAATTAAAATGCTTTAAATTACTTATTTTTTAATCTAAAATAAATATATTAATAAATTTAATAAACTTATATATAATAATTAATGAAAATATTAAAAAATTAATAAAATAAGAAAAATCTTCTCATTACTAATTCATATTATTTCTATTTAGAACTAGCTTATTTTAAATTTTTTTACTTTCTTAAATTTAAAAATTCTTATTTTTTCTTTTCTTTTTTTAAATATATAAAGTTTTAAGAAATAAGTAATTACTTAAAAACATGTATTTTTTATTATTAAATTATTGCTAAATGAATTATTATAATGTTATTAATTTAAAGCTATTTTTATTTAATGATTTTTAATAATTTTTATTATATAAGTTAATAAGATTAAATCTGCAGTTATTTGAAACTTTAAGAATTATATTTAGATTTTAAGTAGAATGATTAGCTAATTATTTATTTTTAGTAAAACTAGTTACTTTCATTCTTATTTGTTTTATCTAGCTACATCTGCATGCTTCTTTTATATAATGTTATTTAAATCTAATTCTAATAATTTATCAGATCTGATAAAAAATAATTTAAAGTTTTTTAATTAATTTTAGAAGTTATTAAACACATGTAACTTCAGAAAGCACTTGATAAATATCAGTTCTTAATAAGAATTTTTAAAAAAATTTAAAAAGATTCTTAAGCATTATATGTGAGTGTTTTCATTTATTTTTAATTATTCTTAATACTTATTATTTAATAATTATAAAAAAATTTATAAATACTAAATAAATTACTTAAAAACTTAATAAAATAAATATGATAAATGTATAAGTGCTGCTGATTATTACTAAAAGTAGTTAAAACTAACTAGTATTAGAAAATTCTTATTTATGTTAAGTACTATTTATTCTGCTTTTTTAGAATATAAGTATTTCTAGCTAAATTTAGTTACTCTTATTAATTACTGATTATTATTAGTAAGATATTAGAATATTATAATTTTAGTATTAGAAATTACATTAATAATATGCATATTATATATTCTCTTAATATTATTTAATTATTTTCAGATACTGCTAATTAATATTAGTACTGATTAGTAATAGAAAAATGAAGCTGATTTCTATACTGATCTTTATTTAATTAATAATTTAAAGTTTTAGTTTTAAGTTAATTAAGAATTAAAGTTCAAGTATAAAAATGAACAAGAATTAGTAATTTTATATTTTCTTAATTACTTCCAGTACTGATCAGCTACTATTAGCTATATTACTAAAAATCTTTCATTTAAGACAGCTGAAACAGAGAAGTATAATAGCATTTTTTTAAAATTAAAAAAGTATAAATCTAAGAATCATATAACTAGTATGATATAACTTTATATGAAAATTAAAAAAATGAAAAAAATAAGCTTATATACTACTAGAATTAACTAAGATTAATTAGAATTAACTAAGAGAAATAGAAATACTACTAGCTTTTAAAAAAGTATATTATCATGAAAAAAAAATATAAGAAAATTATGAAAAAAATAAAGAAGAAGAAAGAAAACACAAAAAGAAACATGAAGAAAAATATAACTGTTATTCTTATTAGATTATTTTCTGTAAATTTATCTGTTACTAGCATCTTTTAGTTAATACTAATTTCTTTTAGACTGACTTATCTGAATTATCTAATTTATCTTATCTGAATAATCTTTCTCATACCAGCTTTTCTTTCTTTTTCATGAATATTTTCTTAAATAATTTATCTAATTTTAATATATTTCAGATTAATTCAGAAAATTCCAGTAGTATTAATAATATTAGTAATTCTGATAAATCTGAATTAGAAGTAATCTTACAAGTTCTGATTAATTCTTATCAGAAGCAGTTAAAAGTAATTTTAATTTCAGATTTTCTGCATTCTGCTAGCTTATTTTTAATACTAGTTTTAGCTTCTTATTAGTCTAATTTTTTAAAGATTCTTATCAGCTTTTATAGTAAGAAAATTTATTCATAAGTAATATTTATTATTAGCTATCAGCTGCTAGTTATAATTAATTACTTTTAGTTATTATAAGTTATGCATTAAATTAAATTTCAAATTTTACATGATTATTAATTTAAAATATACTTGTTATTTTTCAGAAGCAGCTAGCAGCTTCTGCATAACTTATAATAAGAAATAAATAATTTCAGCTATTTCTGATATTATCTAATTTTAATATTTCTGGGTTTTCTCTAGTCTGCTTTTCATGTGTTTTTAATTATTTCTAGTTTATATCTAGTATTTCTGATTATCTTTAATTACTTCTAGTTAAATAATTTCTTTATTATGATTTTATTTTTAAAAAAGTTTTAATAATTAAATAAATAATCTTGCTTTTAGATTAACTAAGTTCTTAATATATTAATAATTAATAAATGATAGAAATAATTTATAAAGAAAATTATCTTATTTATATATAAATAATATATCTGATTACTTCTAAAAACTTTTAGAATTATTTATATTTAGAAAGAAATTTTCATCTGCAGAAGAAAACTCTCATCTGCTTTTATTTATTTTAAAAATAATATGATAAATAATTATTATATAATAATAGCAAAATAAAGCATTTATAAAGAAAATTATTATAATAAAAAAATCTGAAGCTATATTTTTTTTTTATTTTTTTTTTTATTCATTATAGTCTTATGTAGTCTGTAACTAAGAAGATTACCTGCCTAAACAGAATTTACTAACTATTACATACATTTAAATATAAGAAAATTACAAATAAACTAGGCAAATGAAATGTCTCCCCTCCTCAGAAATGAAAATACAGCTTTTTTAATCTAAAGCTATATATAAGAAGAAGATAATTTCTATTTTCTTCTTATTTTTCTTAACTTTAATAATTAGTTTAAATCTTAATTCTAATTAAAATGAAAAATTTAAATTATTAAATTTTAATAAATTCTGATGTTAAATTCTGCTTAAATTATGATAATTTAAATCATTATAATTATACTTCTTCTAATTCTAATTCTAATTCTAAATTAGAAGATTTTTATTTTTTTATTATAATAAAAAAGAAGATAAAAATATATATCTGATTTTATTAGATTATAATCTATAATATTATCATGATATCTTTTCTTCTATCTGCATCTTCTCTATATGTACTAGTTATAATATTCTTTCCAGCATTTTATATTATCTTCATTCTTTTATGAATTTTCCAGATTCTCTTCTTACTTATTATACTTTCTGTTTCTTTAATTACTATGTATATTAGCTGTGGTATAATTTCTAGATAATATACATGAAATTTTTTTTCTTTATAATATGATAATATGTCTGATGATTCTAATCTGAATTCTTTAAGAAATTAATTAATGGAAAAAATTTAGATATTTCTGTGAAATGATCATTAACTTTTAATGCACTGATAATCAGATGAAATGAATCTTGTATAATCTATCAAGTCTAACAATTATAAAGCTTTTACTTATGCTAATATAAGAATCTCATTTATTTATTTCATAGTTACTTATCTATAGTTAATATTTTTTGCTTTTAAAAAGCTATTAATCAGCTATATTCACAGTATAATTAGCAATGTTAGTAATCTTACAAGTCATGTGTTTATGATGAAATCTGATTCTTTACTATGAAATCAGAATTCTCTCTATCTTCTTTTCTTGTAAATATAATCATATTAATTTAAATTTGCTTATAATAATATTAGTATTTATTCTTATGATAAATCTTCTTTAATCTTGTTTAACTGAATGAACTTACTTATAAATAAAATTAGCATTTAACAAAGCTTTTAAATAGCTATATAAGTCATGAATAGCATGATAATACTATGCCAGCTATTCTCCTCCCTACCTATACATATATAATGGATTCTTTATCAATTCATTAATTTATTAATTTATCAGTTTGTTAATTTGTCAATTCATTAAATTATTAGTTTATTAATTCATTAATTTATCAGTTCATTAATTTATTAATTTGCTTACATTATCACAGTAAAATTAGCATCTAATTTATTTACTCACTTATATGATTATTTACTTACTAGTTTATTTATTTACTGATTTACATTCATTTATAAAAGCATATAAAAAAAAAAGAATACTGGTATATGATTATTCACCTACTAATCTATTTATTTACTGTACTTTGTTAATTTAGTTACTTGTTTATTCATCTTATAGATAATTCAGCAAATATTTATTTTATTATTATATAAATTTCTTATATATACATTTGTTTATATAAGCATATAAAAAAGAGAATTAGTAATATAACTAGAATAAATCAGAGTCTTGCTTGCTAGAAGATATCAGGCAGCTAATAAAAATGTTAGCATTTTTAAAAGATGACAGATTATTAGATTATAATTCATGATACTACCATGGCACCTTCTCTTCTACTCACATCTTCTCTATATGTACTAGCTATGATATCTTCTCCAGCATTTTATATCACCTTCATTCTCTTACAGATTCTCCAGATTCTTTTCTTATTTATTATATTCTCTGTTTCTTCAATTACTGTGTACACTAGCTGTGGTATAACTTCTAGATAATACACATGAAGCTTCTTTTCTTTACAAATTTTAAATATAAATAAGAGCTGATAAGAGCTGACATGATATTCTAAAGTTTTTTAAATAATGCAGTTATTAAAATTACAAGTAATAAATAGTAAAACATAATAACAGAAGTTAAACATACTTATTTTTTATCTGAGTATTTCTAAATCATTTCAGATGAATATATATATTATATTTTAATTAGAAACAAGTCTTAATAAGAAATAGCTAAAATTTACTTTCAGATTTTATATCTTTTTATTTATAACTAAGTGCAGCTGAATACTGATAAATTCTACTAGATTTAATATAAATATGAGAATTCAGTTACATAGTTAAAATATTAGTCTAATTCTGCATATCTTAATAATTATTATAGCTAATTATAAAAGTAAATATATAGTAAAATTAAGATTTATCATAAGATACATGAATAGCTGCATAGAATAAGACATGTTAATTTTAATAATCTCATCTAGCTAATTCTGAAAGAACTCAGAACTTAATAGTTTCTGATAATTTCTGCTAAAAATTTAAAAATAACTTTAGAAATTATTAGATAAATTCAGATATGAAAAATTATATATTAATAAACATGTTAATTATAAAATTATTCTGTAACTGATTTAAGAATTAAAATAAAAATTTCAGATAAAAGATTAGCTAATAAATCTGCTTTTTATATTTCATGCATTAATTTTTATAAATATAAAGAAATTAAACATTTCTTTCATGATATATTTTAGAAAATAAACATTAATATAATAAAAAATTATCTTCATTTATTATCAGAATAATTTATTTAAAAAATTAAATATTATTATTAGCTAGAGCTAGTTAGCAGTGGAAGAAAGTATTATAATATATTATTTTTTAGCAGTTACTAAATATTACTGATTATTTTCAGCTAAATTAAATTATACATGATTAGAAGACTCATTTAATTTTAAGAATTATTCAGTAGTTTTTATTCTGTTCATTTCAGTTAATATAATTTAAATTTCTCATATTCTATTCTTAAGCTATGAGATATACAGTTACTTATTTTTTTCTTTAGTAAAAACATCTGAAAATATTACATAAGAAATATAAAATCTGATTAAGAGTATTAATAATTAGAAGATTATACTTGATAGATTCTGACTGCTTCTATCTGCTGCTAGTAAAACTTATTAAATTTTTTTAGATTAATTTCTTCAGAATTAATCTATTTAATCATATTTTAAGAATTAAAATGCTATAACACTTACAGATATTTATTCAAGTCTTGAAAATGTTTTTTAAATTTAAGTATTATTAAAAAAAAATAATATACTTATTAATTTACTTGATAAAAACTTTCTGAATATATTTAAGATTATATGCTACTAGAAATAAATGAATGCTAATAATTATAATTATAAAATACAAGTAATAATAAGATAAATATCTAGAAAAGCTTAGCTATATTCATAATATTTTCAATAATAAATGAAATCTTATTATTATTATAATATTTAATCATCAAGCACAGTTATTTCATATAATCAAGTCATTTTAAATTAATATGATATTTAAGAAAGTCAGAAAGAATATTAACTTAATTAATCTTGTATTTATACATTCAGTAAGTAAGTCAGATATAATTTTCTAGCAGCTGCTGGTTATTCTTAATAGCTATCAAGAACTAATATGTGTATTTATTTACTAGTAACTACACTTGTCTAAATTTAAATTAATAATAATATATCAGAAATATACCAGCAAGCTTTCTTATTATTATTTAATAAAATTCAGATTATAACAGAAAAATCTGTGAAATAATAACATATATATTAGAATGATATTAAGATTATTATTAATAATATATGTATTGTAGTGAGAAGATGCGTCCACTACTATCAGAGCACTAATAGAATGATCTAGGCACTGATTGAACATTTCACATGCAGTAATCACAGGCAATAACATGCAAGACAAGATTAGAAGACATTAGAAAGAAGTAATATTCTAAGAAGAAAGAATCCACATTATTTAAATATATCAAGAAGTACATAGAAGCTGGTAATTAGTCTAAGTATGCATGTTCAGCAATCATTCTACACACAGCTCATTAATTAAGTTATTCTAGAGATAAGTCTTGTTATTAGAGACTAGTCATGATTATTGATTAATCATTATTATTATTATCATTCTTGATATTTCTAGCATATAAAGATTAGACACTTGTTATTGTTATTTTCTTATCATTCTTTAGATTATTAATCTATTCTATTATTTTATTCTACTACTTCATGCATGTTTTAGCATTATACATAGTTTCTAGATCAGTATGATCATATAAATTATTCTTCTTTATCTTTTTCTTCTGATTCACATATCTCTATACTGTCTGTTACTGTTTAATACTGTTAATCTAGCACTATTCAACTGCTATTACACACTTTTATTCTGTTTCACACACATTAATTATGCATCATACATTTTGCACTCACTAACTGCATATCTTGAGCTTCATAATCATCAGCAGACATACCTCCTATTTCACTATTGCTTATTTCAGCTAGGCATTTCACTTTCCCCATCTCAGTATCAAGCAGATCATGAGTATGTTTCACTTACTTCTAGTTATAATTATTAGTTTCTAATTATAGTTATTAAAACTTAATAACTATCTTTATTTCTTGAATTTAATTAAAATCTAGTAAGATTATATTAAACATATTCTTATTTTTTGTATAATTTATTATAAGTAAGAAATGCTTAAATTTATTAATAAATATAAATAAGAAGAGAAACTGATAAATGTTTTCTCATATAATAATAAGCAGGAATTTATGTGAAATACTTTAACTAAATTAAGAAAATCAGAAATTCAAGAAATTAAGTAATGAGCATGTTATAAAATGATTTCTTGAATTCTCAGTAGCATATTTCTAGCATTCTTAAAAGTTTAATCTAAGATACTAGTAGTAATTAATTAAAATATAAATGTAATTAAAAATAGCTATTAATATCTTAATCAGCTTGAAACTAGAGTATTATTATTACAAATTATTAAATAATAAGAATTATTTTCATGTACTTCTAGAAGCTCTTATGATTAAATATTAATATCTTACAGCTTTTAATATCTAGATAAATTAAATTTTATAAAGATTATTAATTAAATCTAACATGATATTTATTTAGTTTCTCATGATTAGAATCTAAGATAATAAAAGAAAAACTTAAGTAAAGTAAGTAAGAAAATTACTATAATCTGTTAATAGCTAGCTGCTTCTAGAATTTATTAATAGTTAATTTTCATAAATAAGTGCTGACATGATTAAATAAATATTAATAATAATTCTAATATATTCTGTAAGATTAAAGCTTCAGCTATAAAGTAAACTAAAGTTTAAACTTTAAAAAAGATTAAAATAATTACTCAGTTATTACCAGCATTAATTATAGCTTAACTAAATTACTTTTTCTTTTTTAAAATTTTAAAAATATCTGAAAACTTTCAGAAGAAAATAAATATTTTTATGAGCTAAAAGAAGAAAGACTTACAGTAATAGATTATTATTATTTCAGATAAGAAAATGCAAGCAGAAAAAAATAAGTTACTTGCTTTAAAATATTAGTTAAAATTCTATCATGCAGCTTTAAAAAATAAAAAGAAAAATTATTAGTAAGAAAAAAATAAATAGTAATAATTATTACTAGATGCTATTAATTACTTTTAATAGTATTTAAATATATATGTAATAAAATAAATTAAAATAAGTACATCTGAGAAAATATTCTTATTATGCTTATTATTTTTATTTAGACTATTCTTAATATATAAAATAAGTTTTTTACATGTTAAAAATTCATTATTATAAATTTATATTTATATTTATATAAATATATATATATATATTTTATTAATTTATAATTAAATTATAAATTATAATATAAATATAATATATATAATTATAATTATTTTATATAAATATAAATATATATATTTTATTAATTTATTTTATATATTTATATATGATTTATATATATTTATTTAAAAATAAATAATTAAAAAGCAAAATAATTTATTAAAACTATTTAAAACTATCTAATTCTTAAAAAAGTAAAACTCATGAATTAGAAATAACTAGTAGAAACTGATAATAACTAACAGAAACTGGTAGCAGCTGGGAATATCTATATCTTATTATAAGTTATTTATTTAATAAAAGATATTTTCTATTTCAGTTTAGCATACTTGAAATTTAATATATTATATTTTTTATATCTAAAAGCAGCATATAACTTGCACTGACTAAAAGCTATTAATTACACATGAAAACTACTAGCAGCTGTTAGCAAATATTACTTATTTTAATATTTCTTTTACATGAGAGTATTTTTTATAAGCTATGCTATTATTTTATTACTTATAATTAAAAGCATCTGAGTTTAATTAGTTATAATTAAGAATACTTAATTCTGAATAAAAGAATTACTTTTAAGCTTTAATAATATGATTAGAAGCATTTAAGCTTAATTAATTATTCTTAAAAATACTTAGTTTTAAATAAGAAAATTTAATTAGATACTAAGAAGCAGGAAGTAGTAATTAAGTAATAAGATTAATTATTAGTAAGTATTTTATAAATTATTTCTGAAAGTAATCAGATTTCTTCTAATTATAGCTAGCAGCAGCTAATAGTATTAGTTTTAATTTACTAATTTTCTTTAATTCTTTATTAAATTTACTAGCATCTTCTAACTTCTGATTATTCTTACTAATATTTTCTAATTCTTTATTATTCTCATCAGCATCTTTCAGCTCTTTATCATTCTTACTAGCATGTTTTAGCTATTTATTATTCTTATTATTCTTATTATAAGAAAAACTAATATTACTTAAAAAAGCTTTAGAAATGCTAGAAGAAAATGAAATCTTCTCAGATTTCTTAATAACTTTGTAATAATTTTTACTTTTCTTCTATTTAAACTTAGATAAAGCTAAATGCTTTTCTTCAAATTTATGCAATTTCTGTTTTTTAAAATTAATTTTAATTAATCTCAGTTAATTTCAGCTAATTTCAGCAGTACTTATCTTTTTTATTTTAGTAATATTTTTATAAATTTTTTTTATTTTCTTGATATTATTTAATTTCTTCATCTTAAACTTATTCTTAATTAACTTTTTTTTATTTTTTATAAATTAAATAAAAGTATAACTAATAATATCTAGTTAGTACTGAAAGTAGCTAGAAGCATATAAAATTACTTATTCAGTCTTATTATTATACTAGTATTATAATTTTATATCTGAAATCAGAATAAGATTAGAATATATCTCAGATTTAGATTTCTATTATTAATTAGTATTAAGTGCAGCTGAAAGTAACTGAAAATGCTTAGCAGAAAATAAAATAATATATCAGATATATATTTTTAATATGCTTGCACATACTTAAATTAAAGTAATTTAATTTTTTACTAGAAGTAATTAGAAGCTGCTAATAATAACTAGACTTAGCTAGACATACTTACATCTTAAAATCATAAAATAAGCATTAATTAGTACATGTTAAAATAATTTATTAAATGCTAATTAATTCTAGTCATTTCTAGTAACATCTGATAATACTTATTAATTTACTGTATCTATCATATTATTTCTTATTATAATTTTTATAATAACAGATTTTTTTTTTATTATTACTAGTAAGTATTAAAAATAACTAAAAGTAAATAAGAGTACTTATATATAGCATTTAAGAATCTGATAAATCTTAAACTTTTTTAAGAATTTTTTAAATGAACTGAGCTCTGCTAGCTA
The DNA here is from genome assembly GCA_014964245.1 of Nannizziopsis barbatae. Classification (NCBI taxonomy): domain Eukaryota; kingdom Fungi; phylum Ascomycota; class Eurotiomycetes; order Onygenales; family Nannizziopsiaceae; genus Nannizziopsis; species Nannizziopsis barbatae. Next base: position 4,248,160 of record JACVYH010000004.1, read on the forward strand.
TTTTCAAGAATTATAAATTAGCTTACTAATAAGAATCTCATTAAGTAAATTATAAGAAATGTTAGAATAAAGTAATTTTAACTAATTATAATTAGCTAATACTAGAAGCAGATTATTATTTTTTTTATTACTTATTTTAATTTAAGCTAATAAAAATAATTACTGATTATTTTTAGTAGTAACTAAAAAAGCTAGAATAATATTAGATTTAACTAGAATAGCTAGATTAATATTAGTAATTAATGTACTGGAATTCACCAGTTCTATCATGTTACTAGAATTATTATTAAATTTAGTTATTAATAATTATATTTAAGTAAATCTGAATGAATCTGAAAAGTACTAAATTCTACTAAAAGCAGATAATTAGCTAATTATTATTTTTAAATTTTAAATATAATTTCAAAAGTGCTCAGCTTTAAATAACTGCAGATCTTAATTTATTAATTATTATAATAAAAATTATTAAAATTCATTAAATAAAAATAATTCAGAATTAATAATATTATAATAATTCATTTAGTAATAATTTAATAATAAAAAATACATTTTTCAAGCTAATTTACTCATCTCTTAAAATCTTATTATTTTAAAAAAGAAGAAAAAAAGAAAGAATAAAAGAAAAGCTAGTGCTAAGAAAGTAAGAATTCAAGAAAAATAAGCTAGACTAAATTAGAAATAATTTATTTTTAAAATAAAGATTTTATCTTATTACAGTTCTTATAATTTATTAATTTTTTTTTTTATTATTATATATAATTTATCTATATATTTTTTCTATTTTATAAATTAAGTAATTTAAAGCATTTTAATTTATTTTTTATTATATAAAAATGCTAAAAAAGTTAGTAAAAATTAAAAATGTAATTATAAAAATAGCTTAATAAATTAATATTAATTTTTTTAACTTAATTTTTTCTTACTAATTTTTAATTTTATTAATATTTAGTAAAAGTTAAATATAATTAAAAGCATTTAAAGCATCTGAAAGTAGCTAATCTTATAATAATATAATTTTTATTTTAAATTAATAAATTATAAGAATTTTTAAATTATAAAATTATTTAAAAATAAATAAGATTCTTTAAGATTTTAAATTTTATAATCTAATAAGCTCTAATATTTTTAATGTGAGAATCTAGTCTATTTTATGCTCATGACTTGTTACTTCTTTCCTCTAATTTTCATAGAGTAGCTGGGAGCCACTGGTTGCTGCTGGGATCTGCTGGGATCTGCTGGGCTTGGTGACCTGGGGACCCAGCCCTGGTGACCTAGGGAGTTGTCAACCGGGTCCAGTGGCTGTTGAGTCAGCCGAGTCACCGCTTCGATTCGGTGAAATTGTGCAATTTGGTAGGGTGTGACTAAGCAGGTGGGGCCCGGATCACGCCTTGACTACCTAAAGAAGCGTCACCGCAAAGCTTATCGCCGAGCTTTGACGCCGAGATCGACCCCGTGACTCCCCAGAGACTGTCAGAAAACAGCCCCAAGCATTAATAATCTCTCGAGCCAGGGGTTCTTGAGTCGTTGCGTATCCGCGCCAGCCGTGTTCTTGGCTGTGTTTTGACACAAGAGTGATCAACGATCACCTCATGTCTCCTTGAAACATTTGAATACAACCTGGATGCTGAGATGCTGCCAGACTCGCTGTGAGAGTGTGGTCGACGCCCGCCATGACCCAAAAAAAGTGGACAAAACACCGTATCTCAATGCAAATACATGTTCGAACATGTAACCTAACAATTTGTGACATGGCTAGAGTTGGAAAGCCTCCTCCTCAACGCGTATGATGCATAAGGTTACTCGGTATGGCTAGCGGTGGCAGAGCTGAGGCTTTGAAATCTGAATTGCTTCGATACTGTTTGCTGTTTTCAGACCGCCTCATTTCACTTGATTGAATTTTATACTGTCTATATATGTTTCCTAGGAATAAGAAACAAACATGAACAGTACAAAAACAAGTGTTTTCACCGATCAAACCGTCTAGATTCCTCAAAGGATCAGGATCTTGCATGTGATACAGAATTAGTGATACATGCCTTGCCTCTGCATGATGGATGCAACCACACAATCATCCACGACCTACTTGCATGAAACAACAACAATATTAAAAGTGCTCTGATTGTAAGGAACAATGGCCTTGTGTTTCCTGCTACAATCTGCTTGCAGGAAAATTGTTGCCCTACTCTGAGACTCGAGATGTTTTTACTCAGTGGTGCCAATTCGAGCTCTCCTGCAAGATCATCCTCCCAAAACCTTATATCACCGATATATATCAACATTCTTATTATAGTAGCTGCGGATCTTATAGCTGTTGTGGGCACAGTACTCAGTCTACCAAGATTGAATTACTTGGTACCCTCAGATATTGCAACAAATGACTGATCAGTTATGACGGCTCAAAGATTTACCATGTTATACCTCTTTAGCCAAATCCAGAAATCTTGGACCTTTCTAATTTGCATATATGGCGGCTAAATCTATATGAAACCTGCTCATTTAACCTGCATGTCTGGACGATAGTGCGGAAATGTCAGTTGGCATCTCATCTCCCACACCGATCGAGGAAACAAAGCAATGTTGACTCTCCCAGCATCTCCTATCCTTGATCTTCAGATCTATGGTACCAGACAATTTTACCAGCAAGTTTCATTTTTTCTTATGATAACGGAAACCAACCGTCCAACAAAGATGTTTCAACTGCTGTATTGAGGCCGATGGGCCCCCTACAATGCTCGTGTATCGGCGGGTCAGACTTTACCCACGATTCCAGTCAGCCTCTTGGGCAGACGCAGCAAATAGCTGATATACTACTAGACTGAACGACGAGGAGGATAAATATCACATACTACATTTCCTAGCGGTTCAAGAAGACTAGGTATCATTTTCCATTTTGCAGACCGATATCCTTATTGCTACTGAGAACTGTTTCACGGCTACGAGAATCTCGATTTGAACCAGACTCAGGCGTGGGTCAATTTTTTACTCTACACACCCAGCGGGTGAGTTTCTGTGCTCTATTGCATCGGCCATGGTGGTCTTTTCCGCCGTTGAACATTGTATTCGTATATTTGTTCATCATCTATACGGCCGGCGTTATACGGAATATCTCCCCAGTCAGGGACTAACTGATGATCAACTCCCAGCGGCAGCTCCAGCTTCCGGCGGTCCCAATTGCACCTTTCCTTGTACAAGTTCTCTCTGTGTTCTCGATGGACAGGATATCTCTTTATACCCTGGCAAATAAGAGCTGTGGGTTCACCTTATTACGCCTATACAACTCGCTAGGCTCACCAAACCTTAGTGAACCGACATATGTTGCACTCTACTCGCCCTACGAACATAGGCCGGCGAACCAATGGCTATTAGCATTGATATGCCGAGGATGATACAGAAGTCGGGAGGGGTGTAACTTCTGCTGTGAGGGGTCAATGGCATAGGCTGTGTAGAATGAGCGCGGTTCTCATGTCGTCAGTGGTCTACCTAGTGGCTCCGTGAAGGCATTCTCTCGTCCACACGTGATCATGACTTGTCGTGGCATGTTGGTGCTGCTATAGCAATCTGATAGCGCGTCGGCTGCTGGTCGGACGAGAAAATCTATGACTATCTTTTCCCAGAGATATCAATCTTTGGGAACGGAGTATAGGATGTGATCACTGTTTCTCGGAGGTCTCGGAGGTCTTCCATGTTCCGTTGGAGGTTGCTGTTGGCCGTCCAGCTCCCCGGATAATTTTTGCTTCCACCTCAATGACTTCAGTATGACTACGGTGATTCTAGTGATCTCAAGCTGTCGGCGGGTGAAAAGTAAAGGCTCCTCTTCCCACTTCCCGAACGGTTTTTAAGACACATCTTATGCCACTAGGGACCAAACGCCGGTCGGCTATGAAATCCTGGGTGTTGCATAGAGTCATGGAATTTGAAGCCCATTCGGATGGGAGCCGCCGCCGCTCTGAATCCTGTCTTGCTCCGCGGGGCCAGATCCTTCATGTGCTGTGCTACGCGCCTAGAGCGTCCAAACTCGGAGCAACTACTCTACCCTCGCCAAGACCATTCTGGAGCTCATTCTTTTTCCCGCAGTCGGACAATTCCTTTGTGGAACCTGGAACATGGGGACAAATTCTCTCAATCTAGATCGGCAGTATCACCATGAGCTCCGCGCGTGCGGCATTCAATTTTCTCGGGCAAAGGAATTGATTTTTTTTTTTTTTTTTTTCGCTATCTATTCTATGCCGGGTACCGTGGGATTGGTGCACTGGGGCCTCAGGACCTCCTCGATCCGAGCCACAGATCCTTGCCTGGATGAGATGGGTCGAGGCCTCAGACAAATCGCCGAGCAATCCACTTCTTGAACCGGCCAACGGGCATGCCGCGGAATGTGTATGACCCATATTATTGCCCACATCCTTCCACCGTAGGACCCGCTGGGAATGGATATCCACTCAACGCCGCCCTGCGCCTTTACGGGAACGGCGGTCAAGCGTTGTCTGGGATTGTGGGATTGGGAGCCGTAGAAGGATGAGTGAGTGGTATCATGGGTCTGAGCTGTGATGATCTTTCGTGGTTGACCACGGGTGAAAGGTGTGGTGGTGTGGTGGTGCGATGTCTTTCATTTCCCAAGGGCCAAGGGCTACGATGAGAGATCGGATGTATGTACGGAGTATGTATGACCTGGAGACGGGAGTCTCGCACGAAGTTCTCCATCCATCCACACACGTTTATGGACAGCATTGAGCAATGAAGTGGTGCGTTGGCCCATCTCGAACCAATCGGCAAATTAAAACCATCCGCCAGCCCTCTTTTCAATTCTTCTTCTTTTTTTCTTTGCTTCTTCAAGCGAGCATGACCTCATATAGAGGGGCAGAAGAACAGAGATTTTCCTCCGGCAAAGAAGGAAGAAGATGATGATAAGCGCGAATTCCGAATGAAAAGCTCCGAGGGAGAAGCAAAACTGAATGGACGGAAGGAATCCAGAAGTCAAGAACCTGCTGAGGTTGAAGGGCTGGACCAGTACGGAGTACTTTTTCTGCTTTTTGAAAAGTTAGAAAGGGAAACGGACATCGCGAACGTAATCGATGATGACGGTGATGACTTGGAGCCCGGGGGGGTGAGCGATACGAAACGTTACACCTGCGAGATGGGCAAAAGATGGGCAGGATGGGTGGGACCACGCAGCAAATCAGGCACAGCGGGTTAATTACGATACGCGAGGGTGACGGCGAATGGGAAACAGAAGAAAACAGAAAGAACGATCAGAACAGATGAGCACCACCCGGCCCAAAGGGCAGGAAGGACCCAGTTTGGGGTGGCTGAAACAGGGAGGCAGCGAGTCAGGGCGAGCCAAGTCGGGAAAGAGCCTGAGAGTGACTGAGAGTGGTGGTGGTGTGGGGTCGAGAGTGGAGTGCCCAATGGGGAAACGCCGCCCCTCGACTGGCTGGAACCCTGCGAATTAGAGCAGGTGCGAGTCTGCGAAGTGGCCAAGGCAGGCATTCGTTGCCCCTGTCTAAGCCTATTCGGGCCAAGCTCTGACAGGTACCCAGCCAATCAGGGCCCCGGCTTGTGGTGGCTTGCAGCCCGCCCTTTGCTTGGCGGCCCGCACACACGGCACTAGGCCCAATCGGGCAACCCGCAAGGTCCCGACACGGCCGGATCTGCTCGTTTGTTTGCCGTGTTTGCTTGTCTTTTGTTCAAGAATGTTCAGCCGCCCGACTGCCCAGCCGAACTGGGAATAGCGGCCTTTGTCTCGCTTTCACTCCACGCGGTTTCTCTCTCTTTCGCTAAATAGACAGCCCTTTCCCTTCTTCTCTTCTTCTTTCTCTTCTCTCAACCACCGCTTGTCTTGACGACCGTCCAGTCTTTCCTTTACCCTTTCCCTCTCCCGACTTTCGTCAATTCACTTTGGCCATCGCGGCCCTTTTTGATTCTCCTCAAGACTTCTCACTCTTTATAGAGTCTGTCGAGTTTCATCCTGTTCTGCATCTAAAACACCCGTCCCGTCAATCTACCTCACGGTGTTCCTCACTCTCCCTGCAGCTGCTTGTGCTTGCAATTGAAACAATAGACCTGTTGCATTTCACTCCTTTGATTGCTTCGGTCAGCCCCCATTACTTTTGCTTCTTGCTTTGAATCGCCTGGTTTCGATTCTCCAGCCGTATCACGCTTTGTATCGGATCGTCCAGTCTATAGAGCAAGGTCTCTAGAACAGCCGATCCAACAACCCCCCAACCAACACATTTCAGTGATACCAACAAAATCCCATTCACAATGGCTCCCAGCTTTCTCAAGACTCTTACCGCCGCCGTCGGCCTCTACGCCTCCTTGGCCATTGCCGCTCCTCTCCAGAAGCGCGTTATCGTCTGGGAAACCGTGACCGATGTTGTCGTTGAGACCGTGGAAGTCACCTTGACCGTCAACGGAGTTCCTCAGCCGCCAAAGACAGTTGCTCCTCCCGAAATCACGCCTGCCCAGCAACCTTCTTACCAGGCACCTCCTCCACCACCGCCTCCGGCTCCAACTACTACTTCTTCCGCCGCTCCTCCCCCTCCACCACCACCACCTCCAGCTCCTACGTCCACCCAGCCAGCTCCTGGTGTGTTCAAGGAGGAGCACACTTCCACTTCTGCTCCTCCTCCCCCTCCACCACCACCTTCTTCCGCTGCTGCTCCCTCTTCGTCTGCTCCTCCACCACCGCCACCACCTCCTCCAGCAGCTCCTTCTGTCGAAGCTCCTAAGACTCAGCCATCTCCTTCTCCAGCACCACTACCTCCAGTCCAGCTTCCTGACGTCAAAGCACCAGCCAGCCCCAGCACTGGTGGTGGCCAGTCCTACAGCGGTGACATGACTTATTACAATGGTGGTCTCGGTGCTTGCGGAACCAACATCAACACTGACACTGATGATGCTGTCGCCATCTCCGCTCTGCTCATGGGCCCTCTAAGCAATACCAGCCCATTCTGTGGCAAGACCATCACCATTAACTTCAAGGGCAAGACCGTGACCGCTAAGATTTTAGACAAGTGCCCTGAATGTGTAAGTGTGCCCACATCTGGCCGTGCTTTGACCATTGCTGACATGACCCCAACTACAGGCCCATGGTGCTCTTGACATGACTAAACATCTCTTCGACCAATTGTGAGTAGCTCCAACACACCCACTTAACCTTCTCGACTAAAACTAACACATATTGCTAGTGCTGATCAAGCGGAGGGCCGTCTTCCCGGAGTGACATGGACCATTAACTAGACTGGTATCTAGTCGCTACCCTCCAGTGTTTATCCCTTTCTATTTCGCTTCTTGGTCTTCATTGACACCTTCTTTCTTCTCTCTCTTTTCCCCTCGTTTTCAACTTTTTTTACGGGGATAGGGTTTTCAGTCCACTTTTTTTGAACGCTGGGGTTCTCTGAGAGAATCTTCCTCCCTTCAATGATTGTGCGACATTTGTCATTGTTCATGATGCTGCTCTTTTGCCTATCAGATACCCACGGAAAGGCATACCGCCCTCTGTCCATTCTATGCCATTGATAGGAGAAAAATGTACATAACAAATGCATTCCCTCTGCTTAACTTCCCATGCACAAATGCACACAGATACCCTACCCCTCGAAAGCTGTTGGCAATGAGGTTTTACGACTTTTACGACCAAGATGCCTTTTCTACCAAATTCCTTTGGGGCCTGCATTCTTATCGTCCAAACCATCTTCCAGACAGGGACTGTGGTGGGCTTGTGATGAAAAAGAAAACAACCTGGGATTAAAAATTGGGGTAGTACAAAAACATATAACGGAGAAGGAGGAGTACCGGAAAATATACATCACAAGGGCCCACAGCTATTTTGGCTTCTTTCGGGGGCGGAGTCACTCTTTTTTGCGATTGTTTGATGATCATGCCTTTCACTTCTTACATTCGTTGTTTTCTTTATGGTCCCTGGGAACTTACCTTCTTTTTGACTTTATTCCCCTGAACCAGTTTTTATGAAAGCATCTTTTTTGTCGATATTTTCCATAGATGGCATACATACGATGATTCTTTTGCTTCATCATTCAACGGTCCAAAACAAATTTTTTTCTATTTTTTGGACGACCGGGTTCGGCCGTCGAGGGTTGGGCAGACTTGCTGACTCTTTTTTCTTTTGATCACCCATGTATCTTTTATTAATCTTCCGCATGAAGCACGAAGATTTTCCTAGATGAAATTTGGGTAATTTCCGAAAATTTCGAGTTTTTTCTCGCCTTGCACAAAGTACTTGCACATATACGAGAAACTATCTGTCCTCCGTACCGAGAAAACCCACTTAGTGTTTTGTTTTATTTCCCGCTTCGCTCACAAATCCCAGCGCTTACATCGTAATTGGACGAAATTTCTCACAAGAAGAGAAACCCCGGTCCTTTTTCAGCTGCCAATAGTTAACCCAGCCGCGACTAGCCAGTCGCAAGGAAACACACCGCAAGGTGCCTGACTACTATTATTAAAGGTTCTTACTTCGTACCTTGACCTTGTGAAAGTTGACCGGGGGCTCGGGTCGCTCGGGGTCGGGTCTCGGAATGAAAGAGAATAGAAAAAAGGGGTGAAATCTTATTCATTATTGTTTCATACTCGAATGATGAGCTGTCGGCGGGCGCGTGAGTGCACGAGTGAGATATGGCGTTTTTTGGCCCGAGTTGACATACATACCGATGTGTGGGTGTGCACGATCGACCTATCATCGTCGTTATTGTCGAGGCTGAATTTTTTCCGACTCGGACCAGAAAATTTTTTAATTATTTTGTTTGGAACTGGATTTCTTGCTGACACGAAATCCATGATGATAATCCCTGTCCATGCAAGAATAATGCTTACAAGGCTGGAACAAGTGGCCAGGGCCAGGGCAGCGGAGGGGTTCGGTCCTGATGTGCGGATGTGCTGACTGGGTGACACTGGCAGTCCTGCGGAAGATTAAAACCAGAAAATATTATTTTGATTCCCTACGGAGTACTCCGTCAATCCCTATTTCGTGGTTATATTACGGACCAGATGGTCGGTACATGCTATGAATGGAAGAGCCGGGGAAAAAAGCGCCCCCGAAATCATTTCCAAAAAAAAAGGATTAAAAACGAAACGTGTGTATTTCTGAATTGACTCGATTTCTACTCCGTAATTTATTACTTTATCCTACTTGCTTTCATGAACGACATGTGACATCAACAGCGTGCGCAAAGATTTCGAACAAAAAAATACAGGGGTTTGGATTTGGAATAAGAGGGAATCAAAGACGGGAACAGGATCTTATCGTGGAAACACTGGGGATGATGAGAGAGAAAAAAGGACCTCAAAAGGGGGACAGCGTACAAAAGAGAACCGTGAGAGAGAAGAAGGAGAGAGACAAAAAAAAGGAAAGAAGCTGAGATCAACAAGGAGCCCTGAGCAATCGAGAGATTTTCTCGTCGCGTCACCATGCTTAATTTATGCTTAACCGCTGCACATCACACACTCTTCCTTATTCTCGATGCTGCCTTTAATTCACCCCACCCACTATTAGCGGCAATTATAACCTCAGATCAGGGGCCCGGTGATCAACTTACATTGTAACACTTTCTGCGAATAGATATCCTGCTCACTCTGCTCCTTATCGTTGGTGGCGGCAGCGGCCTCCGTCTCTTCCTCCTTTATCTCTTCCTTCTGATCCTCCTGCACCCCATTGGTCTTTTTCTTTCCCAATTCTTCATCCGGTGGTGCAGCGGCTGCCGTGCGCTCAAATGCAGGTACACCCTTGGCACTCACCGGTCGAGGACTGTTATTTCCGCTGGAATCTTTCTGGTCATACATTGGTCGGGGAACAGCGGAGTAAGCGCTCGAACCGCCAGTGCCTCCGAGTCTTTTCTTGCCTACATTCGTCTTGGCCACGTTGGTATCTGCGACTTTGAGCTGTTCCTGGTCGACGGTGAATTGGATTGGCGCTGATGCAGCCATGGTGCGAAGGTAGTACATTCCGGTCTTGAGACCGAGTTTCCATCCCGCGAAATGCATGCTTGTAATCTTGCCCATAGTGGGCTCTTTGAGATGGATGTTGAGGGATTGGGATTGGTCGATGTAAGCACCGCGATCCGCAGCCATTTGAACAATGGTTCGCTGGGAAATTTCCCATACTGTCTTGTAAAGGGCTTTGATATCCGCAGGGATATTAGGGACGTTCTGAATTGAACCACCATCAGCGATGATGCGGTTCTTCATGTTATCTGACCACAGGCCAAGCTCAACAAGATCCTTCAAAAGCCATGGGTTCACGACCTGGAACTCTCCTGCAAGTACTCTTCGGGAGTAAATGTTGGATGTATACGGTTCGAAACACTCGTTGAACCCGAGAATCTGACTTGTGCTGGCAGTTGGCATAGGAGCAACGAGCAAGCTATTGCGCACACCATGTTTGGCAATATCCGCTTTAAGAGAATCCCAATTCCACAGATCAGTTGGAGTTACATTCCACATGTCGTACTGCAGAATACCCTGGGAAACGGGAGAGCCCTCGTAAGTTTCATATGGTCCATCGACTTTAGCCATCTCACAAGATGCGGTCAAAGCAGCATGGTAGATGGTCTCAAAAATTTGAATATTCAACTGTCTTGCCTCCGGTGAGTCGAATGGTAATCGCAAAGCAAGGAAAGCATCAGCAAGACCCTGCACACCAATGGCGATCGGTCGATGGCGGAAGTTGCTTTTCCTGGCTTCGGGGACGGGATAGTGGTTGTTGTCAATGATTTTGTTCAGATTGCGAACGACAACCTGCGTAACTTCGTGAAGTTTACCAAAGTCATATTCCGCGCGAGTGTAGTCGACATATACAGGTAGTGCAAGAGACGCCAGGTTGCAAACCGCGACTTCGTCTGGAGCAGTATACTCAATGATTTCGGTGCACAAGTTTGAGCTTCGAATGGTGCCAAGATTCTTCTGGTTGCTCTTGCGGTTACAGGCATCTTTGTAGAGCATGAAAGGATTCCCTGTCTCGGTTTGAGCTTCCAGGATGGCATACCAGAGCTTCTGAGCTTTGATTGTTTTTCGGCCTCGGCCTTCCCGCTCGTATCTACAATGAAGGTTAGACTCACACATGACTTCACGCTTAGGACTCAACATACTGTTCATATAGGGCATCAAATTCGTCACCGTAGACATCCGCCAAGCCGGGTGCTTCGTTCGGGCAGAACAACGTCCAGTCCCCATTCTTCTCGACTCGTTTCATGAACAAATCTGGAGTCCACAGCGCAAGGAAGAGATCTCGTGCTCTAACTTCCTCCTTTCCATGGTTCTTACGCAAGTCCAAGAACTCAAATACATCACTGTGCCATGGTTCAAGATAGATGGCGAAGGCACCAGGCCGTTTATTGCCACCTTGGTCGACATATCGAGCGGTATTGTTAAAGACACGAAGCATAGGAACGATTCCGTTGGAAGAACCATTTGTTCCTGCGATGTAAGAGCCGGTGGCACGAATGCGGTGGACGTTAAGACCGATACCCCCGGCCGTCTTGGAAATCAGAGCGCATGTTTTGAGAGTATCATAGATACCTTCAATGCTGTCGTCCTTCATATCGATGAGGAAACATGAGGCCATTTGTGGCTGTGGTGTTCCGGCATTGAAGAGTGTAGGGGAGGCATGAGTGAAGTATTTCTGGGACATCAAATTATAGGTCTCGACCACCCTTTCAATATCTTCACCATGAATGCCAACCGCAACACGCATTATCATGTGTTGTGGACGTTCCGCGACTTTACCATTGATTCGGAGGAGGTACGATCGCTCAAGAGTCTTAAATCCAAAATATTGGTACTGGAAATCACGATCATAGACAATGGCGGAGTTCAAGTCATCGGCATGCTTCATAACAATTTCGTATGTCTTTTGGGAAATCATAGGCGCAGGACGGTTGTTCTTGGGATTGATAAAACGATAAAGGTCTTCGATCACAGACGAGAATTGCTTTCGGGTCTGCTTGTGTAGGTTTGACACGGCTATTCTAGCAGCAAGAATAGCATAGTCTGGATGCGTTACGGTCATATATGCAGCGGTTTCAGCGGCCTACAAATCCAGGATAGTCAGTACTCGGCCATTCATAACAGAGCGTAGCAAGGTTGCTGTGCTCACCAGGTTGTCTAGCTCAATTGTTGTTACTCCCTGGTACACGCCGGAGATAACTTTCTGAGTAATAGCTGCGGCATCGACATGCTCTGGGTCAAGCCCATAACACAGCCGTGAGACACGAGCTGTGATCTTGTCGAACTGCACGCGCTCCTTGCGCCCATCTGCGGATCGAGTGGCGGTTAGAATTTGCAATCATGGCAGTAGTCATAGCAGACAACTACGAGGTAGTATATCAAAATCCAATGTCTTAGACTCACCTCTCTTATAGACAAACATATTGAGCTGTTCTTTGACGCCAACCTCTGTAACGGGCCGTTGATCACTGTCGAGATCTGACGAACAAGAAGCACGCTCAGATGACAATGGACGTAAAGCCAGATCGATGGACGAGGAGGATGAAAGCAGTAAGCGAGGAGATTTCTTTTCAAAAAGAGTGGAAGTTATTCATGGAAAGATATGTGAAAGAGAGAAAGAAGAAGCGCGGGGATTTTTTTCTGAATTTAAAAGAGCAGCAAGACGCGTGCCGGTGTTTCTGCGGCAGCAACAACGCGTCGGAACAATTATTAATGGGAAAAAAGTGTGTTATGTAAGCACGCGTCTCCGAGCCAAGACTTCGCACACGAAGTGGCTTCATGACGGAGGACATAAACGCCATCAGACGGAAGAATTGTTTGGATGACGAAGAGTGGATGGATGTTTGGGTCTGATGAATTAGTTGGTTTGCGACTGCCATATCAAGGCATTGGCTATAGTATTCTTTGTATATGCCTACAGCCACTATCAAGTTCTCCGAGTCCATGCAAGCTACGAATTTACAAGAAACGATGTCAAAAAGATTAAGAAAATCGATTAGAACGCGAGACAGTTGACCATCCTATCTAAATGCGAAACCCGCTAGCAATTATGCTTGCAAACCCTAGATCTAATAAATTTGAATTTATCTCTCTATATATATCCAAAGGCAATACAGAGATGGTGGTAAATGTTTGGGAAATAATAGTATCTTGAACTCTTATAGGGCCGCGGCTCCGAGGATCGCAAAGACTGCTGCGACGGCGAGAGACATGGACTGGAAAGTGTTGGCAGGAGAGCCTGCTCCGGTGAATTGTGTGGGCTTTGGACCAGATGGAGAATGGGGAGCAGTTCCGTTGGTGCCGGTTGGCTTGGGGGCTCCAGATTCGGTGCCTGATCCGGGTCCGGCGGGTTGGCCAGTTCCTGTGGGCTTGGAGGGCTCTGATCCCTGGCCGGTTCCGGTTGGTTTGGAGGTGCCAGATCCAGATGGCTTGACAGATCCGGTTGTAGCAGTAGCGGTCATCAGGGTAGAAGGAACCGACAGGTTGTCTAAAGAAACATCGAGGTAAGGTCAGCAGGCCGTTCCCGGATGAAGAATAATTTTTAAACTCCACAGCGAAGATTTACTAAACACGTACCGACTTTGATTCCAGCTTCATTGCAGACCTTGCCGAAAGCCTCAGTTGCGTCCTTGACAGCGCCTGCTGGGCACATCTTGCCGATATCTCCGAGAACCTCATCCTTCTTGGCTCCGCAGATGGACTTCAAGTCACCAGGGTTTGGCTGAGTACTAAATCGGAGTAAAGATAAGTTTCGAGTTGCGCCAAAGTATCCCAGGGAGTCCCCGGTATGGAAAACCATGGATCGGAGTTAGGGGCGGTGCTTACTTGACGGCCAGGAGAAGACAACCTGGAGGAGTCGCGGAGACGAGGTTGGCAAGAGCCACGATGGCGACGACAGAGAGAGACTTGACGGAAAGCATATTGATGGAAGTTATGAAGAAGTATAAGTTTCAATAAAGGTATTTTAGGGGGAGTGAAAGAGTGAAGAATTAAGCAAAAGCCGAGTAGTAAACGAGAGTAGATAGGAGAATAGCTCGAGCTGGTCGGCAATAGAGAATGATCTGGAAGAGAGTCAAAAGAGTGACGATAGTTGATGATGTGAAAAAGAGAGAGAAAAATAAAAAAGGAAGAAGAATGATGGAGAATCGAAGGAGGAAAAGAGGAATGGATTGCGTGTTGGATTGAAGTTTGCAGTTGTTGGCGGCCAGACGAGACGGAAATAGTTCGGGTCCACCGCCCCCCGAATCTTCAGGGCAAAATCCAGCCATTCACGGTGGGCGCTTGCCGGTTGGCGGTGGGTTCCTGCCAAGCCCATGGGCGCTGGTGGTGTCATTGATGTGCGTCTTGTTGTTTACAACAACATCATGCATTACGGCAGAGACTACGGAGCACGGAGCACAGAAAAACTAATCGAACACACTGCACGGAGTACGGAGTACGGAGAAATTATTGTAGTGAGTTGGTCCAGCGGATTAGACATATTAGAAAATTAAACGCCCTAAATGGGGGGGGGGGGGGGTTTACAGCACATTATCCCAGTGCTGGGAGGTTCGCCAAGTACCCAATCGGCGATCCCCACTCCGCAATCCTTTCAAACCACCCACTCAGCATCCTCGATGCTGTCCAGCGATTCCGAAGCTGGTAGACGATGTTTAACAATCTCCAGTCCATTGACTAAATCGCTTTCCACCACTCTCTTCTCGGCCTCCTCTTTGGTTTCTGCCACTCCTGTTCGGAGATGTCGCTTGATCAACCTCCGCTTCGCTACATCAAAATCCACGTTCACAAACCACAGCTCATCCATTAGCTTCGCGACATCACTCCACGGCTCTTGATCCAGACTGAGATAATTGCCCTCGAATAGAATTACCCGCGCTGTCGACGCGATAGGCACCTCGTTGTCCACAGGATCCTTGATCGCATGATCAAAACTAGGTGCGTATATGGTTGCCGAGGTCGGTTCGAGTTCTTGACGCAACGCACGGACTAGATCGATGAATTTAAGCGGATCAAACGTCCAGGCGGCGCCTCGTCGTGCTAGGGCGTACTCTGGATCTGGCATCGCCGCAAGCTGTGCTCGTGTAAGATGATACCCGTCCATGGACACAGCGATCGCGAGAAGCGGCTTATCGGGGTGGTCTTTCAGATAGCGAGCGTTGATTTCGCGGGCCATAACTCTCGCCAGAGACGTCTTTCCGGAGCCAGGTATGCCGCTGATGGCGATCAGGTATCGGGAGGATGACGGTAGGCGGAATATTATGGCTATCGGCGTGGGTTTATCAGCTTCATTCTGCCTTCGCAGATCTGGGCTGCTGTGCCGCGACCACGGGGTGTGCCGGGACAAAGAGCTCTCTGGCAGCTCGGGCGGGTTACTTACACCATACTTTATCCACTAGTCTGTTGACCTGCGTGTCCATGGCGGCTGGCAGCAATCAAGGTAATGAACTGGGCTGGATAATTGCAGGGATGAGGTAGGTACAGTTAGCACGGGGCAGAAAGTACGGAGCAAGGCCTAAGCGCCGGCCGCTACGAGTTGAGACGCCAGTTATCGTAGGATAAGGATTGACGGACTGTGGTCATCGATGGTAAGAATAAAAGAAAGCGACTTAGATGGATGGTTTGAAAAGAGAAGAAAGAAAAGGGGAGAGGGTGTCCAGTTGATTTAAGCAAACATGCAACGTCCCGCTTTTTGAAATGTTGAGAAAGCGAGAGACGAGCGACGTTGTGGAAGGGAAACCTTTTTAATGAGCGGGGAACCTAGAGGGCAAAAAGACCAGGGGGGAGGGGGGCCTTCAACCACCCAACCACACTCCCCAAACTACACTACGGAGCATAGCCTTTCGTATCGCGAGCTTCAAGCTTTCCGAGTGCTGGATGGGAAGAAACAATAAAAAGGGCGCTCATCCCAGGCAGCAATGCCCGTGGAACAAGTAAATCAGTCATTACGGAGTATTTTCTCCTCTTTTGCTCCACCTTCCAGCACGTCAAGTTGACAATCCTCTTGTCTATTATTTGTCTATCAGCTTTCTTGACGTCACTCAGCTGGTTAATCCTTGCACTTTGGCAGTATTATCCTCTTCGGTCGGCTTCGGAGCTGTTACGATGGTGATTGTCGATAGAAGACCCTAAAGAATCCTTCCGCGTTAACTAGTTCGGACCGCCTCCTGTCACTAGTGCTCCCGGCCCTCAGCTTTTTCACGAGAAAAGACGAGATAAACCTCCATGGCGTACTCCATAGCATGCATTTTCTGTGTCTTGGCTGTGAAGTCGGACTCATTGATTCTTTGAAATCACTTAGACTATTGCCTGAGGCGCTTAAGGGCGCATCCATGGATTAGATCTAGCAGGGACCTGTTCCGCAAAGTTTCGGACGGCTAATTATAAGTCGGTCGTCATGACCCTCAAGAGTTATAGTGAGGACCCGATGGACTCATATCAAGTACGTTTACTATACAGGAGCATACTCTCGACGCATGGATCTAATCATGGGCGATGCTGCCATTGAAGCTCTAATCAAGCGTATATACATGCTTTCGATCCCGCTGGATTCTCGTTGACTATTTGGAGACGCTGGCTACATCTAATAGTCGTACAACCGCTAGCTGCTGAGAACTGCAGCCCTCTCAAACAGGAATTTGCTGTCCTCTTCCGGGCTTATAGCAGGAGACCTTTTCCCTTTCGAATCAGAAAAAACGGATCTGACGGCACGTTCTGAGACCCACGTTTGCTGGGATAAACGTCATCTGTGATATCAGAATCTGCAGATCGGACATGAAGATGTGCGGTTTTACTGGAACGCCTTTCCGTATGATTCGGACTTGGCAATTCGAAAGAATGCTGAAGATTGGGAGGGTTACTGATGTAGGTCTCTTGCTACTAAAGTATCATGAATGACTAGCAGGTGCTGTTATTTTATTGAGAATCATCCGCGTTAACTACAATTATCATAACCAGATCTTTCAACGTCTGCCAGGAACAGTTTCGCTCCGAACTCAGGAAAGATATGTTCGTGGTGGAATGTCAAGGTGAAGTCATCCCTAAGGAACAAGCATAAAAAGCCCAGATGCCCCCGAATCCCTAAGCCGATATCCAGGAACGCCCATAACGATGAATCGGTAAACATGTCATTTCCCAGAAGCCCGAAGGTAAAGCAGAATAGAACCAGCTTATCTGCTTGATTGATTAAGAAATGAAGTTACAGGAAGGCAGCGCAAGTAAAGTAATCTCGTATCCCATGCTCTAATTAGTTTGGTTTTGAGAATCAGTGTTGTTGAGTTCACGCTGGACAGTCCGTGAAAGACCCGCCGTAGCCCAGAATTCATCAGGAATATCATTTCGCCGAGATAGTCTGTCGAGAACCGTCTGTAGCTGCTGTAATTCCGAGGACAGAGATTGCTCAAGGCGTTGCGCTCGTGCTCGAATGGTGGGATAGTCTCCATTGGTGTCGGTAGTCTCCACTGGCCTCTCTCGCGACCCCTCTCTAATGGGGTTTGTGGTTTGGGGGTAAGGGACGCCGAAAATGGCTCTTATCGGATCGCTTTCGGAATCTGCATCGGTTTCCTCCCCATCAGAGGTGGGAAACTCGCAGTTTGGAATTTCTTCTGGAAACCCGAAAAGTACGCCAGGTAAAGGCAGCCTAGCTTCGACAGCAACAGGTGGAGTGTTGGTACGACTAACAGTAGTGACAGTCGGGTTCCTGGACAATGCCGACGAAGCGCTTGCTGTCGCAGACGCAAAAGAAGAGTCAAGGCTTGGCAACTGATTATCAGGGGTGATCGTGGTAAGCAGCGTCTCCCACGAATCATGCATCTCCTCCCCTTCTTCAGGCATTGGACTGCGCTCTCGATCACCAAGTCCGTCCATTGCCCTACGCTCAGACGACTGACGACCGCTAGCGTCGGCAACAGATCGATGACCAACCCTACGAAGCAGTGGCATTTCCGGATCAATCTCATCGGCAGGGAACGGAGCAGGAGGAGCGGGAGCAAAAAGTGCCGTGGCGGTACGAGCCGGCGAATCCCTGTTCATATGCGCAGGTGCAAACCGCGGAGTCAACGAGATCTGTTCGGCCGTTCGGATAGTGTTATTTGCCGGACGCACAAGTTCGGGATTGTACCATGTTGGCGTCGCCTCATATCTCAGCGCTGGGTCAGCTGGCATTCGCAGTCGCGCACGCGTACTTGAACTGGTGAACGATGGAGAGTTCCGCGCAGATCGAGTATTTGATTCTCGTTCTAGTAACTCGAAAATTGTCTCATGGTTGCGAAGGTGTGTGGAGGTGGTTGTTGGGCGATGAAGCCGCCGGACGCGAGAGCGCGAGGCAGCTGCAGTGTCCTGTTTCGGAGCTCGGTCTGCGCGTGACTTTGCGGGTTCGTAGATAAGTCTATAGATCTCAGTCAGTATATCGGCTCTGCTTTAGAGTGAAACACAGGGAAAAAAAGAGTGATCGAGGCGTCGAGTCCGTGTTAAACGGCGGTAAGCAGAGGAGCTGAAGTGAGAGAACTTACGGAATGCCCATTTTTCTCGAGAACAGGACAGGTTGACACTGCAAAATTGAGGAAACAAGAATATCAAATCTTTGCGATCCAGAGTATCTGCAAGGTATTAAGTATTAAAAGAAAGTCGACCTCCGGCCAGCAATGGCTTTGATGCTTGCTTTCCTGCTTCTCGCTCTTTGGAAGGCGGCTGGGGAGCGTTTGGTTTGGCCCCCAGTGAATCTGGCTGGCGTGAAAGGTCGGAACAGGACAAATACGAAAATGACGGGGCGGCCAGACCCAGTTTGGTGCGGAATGCGGTGTTTTGTGGTTAGATTGGCGTACTGGTGCTGACACACACGTGCTATTTTAAACTTCGGAAGTAAGAAAATCTTTAATCCGGAGTCAAAGTGTCGGCTCTTGGCACGGGTGGGCGCTTACGGAGAACTCTGGATGGAGTAACTACGGAGTACTCCGTACGTTTGCCGATCTTGCGAGGAATGGCGCAGCGCAGAGAGAATGGGCTCGTTTGCTATGTATGCGGAGATTGTTTCGAGTAGCGAGAGCAATGGAATGATGGAATGCTACCAAGCTATGCAGGCGGTCCGATTCTCGACACGCACAGTTGCAGCTGTATGGCAGCGGCGAAAATGAATCCCTGCAAAGGCGCAAAAATGGCTGTTTTCGGTAACGCGTGTTGCTCGCCGCGTGAGGACTCAGTCACGTGACTGCCATGCGCGGCGATCACCGCCTTTTGGGGGGATTTTGCCGTTCAGCAAGAATGCGTGTGTTTGAACTGAAACAATGTTTTCTGCAGGCAGGTGGAGTTCTCAAGTAAGGAGGATTATCAGTGATCGTCTCTGCAAACGGAAGTATACGGGACTAGTGGACATCCTTACCTGAACTCTGAAAGGATGGTCTTTGTCTTTGACCTCTAATCCGGCAATCTGCATGGTCGCGAGTATGAACAGGAAAAAAGCCGCAAGTTGCCCGTTGATCTCCTGACATACCCATCTTCATCCTGAGGATGATTGAACTCGGGCTCTCCCGAATAGCGCAACTGATTCCTAAATCAAGCTTGGGTTGGAAAGCTATCCATGTCGCCGGGACAAATGGCAAAGGATCGATTGTGGGCTACCTGTCTTCCATGCTCACGGCCGGCGGTGTTCGGTGCGGTTCCTTCACGTCACCCCACCTGATCGATCGCTGGGACTGTATTACGATTAACGAACGGGTAGTCCAAGAATCTGTCTTTCGTCGAATTGAATCTCAGGTGAAACAAAGAGATCAGACCCTCGGACTCGGCGCTACCGAATTTGAGCTTCTGACAGCTACGGCCTTCGAGATATTTCAACGAGAAAACGTCGAAGTTGGGGTTGTAGAGGTTGGTGTGGGTGGTCGCTTGGATGCGACGAATATATTGGCAAACGTGTTGGTGTCTGTCATCTCGAAGATTGGCTACGATCATCAAGCGTTGCTGGGAAATACAATTGAGGAGATTGCAAGGGAAAAAGCTGGCATTATAAAGCCGCATGTCCCATGTGTGGTTGATGGAACAAACCCTCCAGAGGTTAGGGAAGTAATCAGAGATCACGCGAAGACGATAGGAGCGCCAGTCTCGTTTGTCGATTCGCGCCAAATTGCACAAACGCTTCCCGCGCTTTGTGACAAATTCGAAGCCCTCGCGCTTCCACCCCATCAGCGCGAGAATCTCTCCTGTGCTGTGACGGCATTGCAAGCTTCTCTACCGCAGATCCGACCGCACATGACGGTCGATCAGCTGCTCCAGTTCATATCAAAAACTCCGCGACCTGGCCGATTACAAGAAATCTGCCTGAAACCTCTAGTTCCTCGAGACAGACCCGTCATTCTTGATGGTGCCCACAATGCGCAATCCGCAGAAGCTTTGGTTTCATATGTGGATAGAAATCTAAGGGTCAATGGTGAGAAGGTTACTTGGCTCTTAGCCGCCTCACAGGGAAAGAATATCCAAGAGCTCTTTGGTGGCATGATACAGCCTGAAGATGGCGTGGCCGTTGTTGAATTTGGCCCTGTCGCAGGAATGCCATGGGTGCAAAGTGTCAGTGCTGATGAATTGGCAGCCAAAGCATGCGCGTCGATCAAGTCTAGTTCTATAGGGGTCTTTGGAGCCAATATCCCTGAGGCACTCAAGTGGGTCACCACTTACTCGGCTGGAGGTCCTGTGGTTATTGCTGGTAGTTTGTATCTTGTCTCTGACGTTCTTCGACTGCTCCGGGAGGCCCAAGCACCCAATTCTTGAATCTTTATTCTTGAATCTTGATGCGCATGTGCGTGGTCGAGCTTTGCGTAGCCCGAGGCCCTGTTCTTTGGAGAAGAGAGAAGGTTACATATGTTAGATCCCGTGCTGAACATGGATGGCACGGGGATTTTTATCTGCCGTAGCATTGGCATTGGGAGATTATTGACACTGGACTCCTGGAGATTAGGGCGGGTGGAGGTGTTGCCGGGTACCTGAGGCCCTGAGGGACGAGATCCTTTTATTTTTAGACAACAATTTATTTTATTTGTGTACGGAGTTGTAACTAACTATAGCCGGAGTCCCCGTTGGCGACTCCACCAGCTCACGAACAAGGCCATTTTAATTTGCGAGCTGGTCAATCACATTGTCTAGAGTCAATGGCGTAGAAGGCGCTAAAGGCCTAAGCGGACTTTGTTCTCTGTGCCACCCCAGCACAGCAGCCAACTGCGTCATCCCTACCAGGCGCTGTTTGGCGGTGATTATCCTTTGAACGAAACAACTTTGCAGCCACAAGTCACCCTTAGTGTCCATGATAATATAATAATCCGCCTAAAAAGTTCCTACGCCATTCTCTTTTCTGATTTGAAATGATCGGTGTTTCCGGTGTTTCTTGAGAGGTTCTCGGCCAGCTTTCATCGCCTGCTTTTTGCCATTTCTGTTCGTCTAGTTATCCCCCGGCCCACAATTGCAACCTCACAACCATTCCATCGGCACCTCAGTCACTCAACGCCACATCTTATCGCGTGTACCCCTCGTCCAATCTGTCTCTGGAGAGATTTTTGTCGACTTTGGATGACCGTGACTGACATGAAGACCGATCTATCGATCACGACATCCTCACCGCACACATCCCTTAATCCGCTGGTTGTCAGCTGAGAGCTCAACCCCCCACCATGGTGCACCGCTCCGATGATCCAGGAGACCTCCGTCCTCCATCCAGCGCACAGGACACGCCCGCTCGGCCAAGATTGAGATCAGGAACCAGCCCGCCAAAGAAAGAGAGGTCGAGATCGTCTGCGAAAGATGTCTCGGAACTTACAGACTACGTATGTGTACAACGCAGTCTATGTTGGGAGTAACAGCAGTTTTGTTGATATCGGCATTGTTTATAGCAATTGGGCGACTGCCTGGGCAAGGGCGCTTTTGGTTCGGTTTACCGAGCATTGAATTGGGGCACCGGCGAGACGGTCGCTGTCAAGCAGATTCGCCTTGTCGACTTGCCCAAGAGTGAGCTTCGGGTTATTATGGTGAGAGCTGTGGACAACCAATACCGTTCCACCAATTACTTTCTAACCATGTTTTTTTACACTATTTACAGCAAGAAATTGATTTACTCAAGAACTTGGATGTGAGTTTGATTGCGCCACGATCTCGAAACATGGATCAGGAACCGCATTAACGCGAAGCTACCAGCACCCAAACATTGTCAAGTACCACGGCTTCGTCAAGTCTGCAGAAACGCTGAACATCATACTAGAGTCTGCAAGCCACTGGATCGCTCCCATTTGTTATCGTACTGATTGATGCAACAGATATTGCGAAAATGGATCGCTACATTCGATTTCAAAAAACTTCGGACGATTTCCTGAGAACCTCGTTGCCCTCTACATGTCGCAGGTCCTGTCAGGCTTATTATACCTCCACGAGCAAGGCGTTATACACAGAGATATCAAAGGTGCAAACATCCTGACAACCAAACAAGGATTAGTCAAGTTGGCAGACTTTGGTGTTGCTAGCCGTACTACGGGTCTTCACGAATCTAGTGTCGTCGGGACACCGTACTGGATGGCACCGGAGGTAATCGAGCTTTCGGGTGCTACCACAGCCTCTGATATATGGAGCTTGGGTTCCACGGTTATAGAACTGCTGGAAGGGAAGCCGCCATACTATAAGTTTCAACCTATGCAGGCATTGTTTCGCATTGTGAATGATGATCACCCGCCTCTTCCACAAGGAGCGTCACCGGTATGTTTTTGTATGTCCAGCTGTGAGCTTCAGCTGCTAATATTAGAACTAGGCTGTGAAGGATTTTCTCACGCAGTGTTTCCAAAAGGATCCAAATCTTCGTGTAACGGCTCGGAAGCTGTTGAGACACCCTTGGATCGTAAACGCCAAGCGGTCGGACTCTGTCGTGCCCACGAAATCAACAGAATACGAAGAAGCAGTAAAAAGTGTCCAGGAGTGGAATGAGGCCCTTCGGTCTCCAAATCCAAATGCCTTCCGCCGCCCTGTGCGATCCACGTATACGAGCCCGGGGCCGACCCAGAGGAAGAGATCGCGCTCTCGCCAAACTGGCTCTCGTGAATCCCTTCCAAATGTAATTACAAATGTCACTGAAAAATTTAGGTCGCCAGAAAATAACGACGACAATTGGGACGATGATTTTGCTTCCGCGGTATCGCCTACCGCTCTCCAGTGCCCCCGCTTAAAGCCACAGGATAACTTTGGTGGCATGCTATCATCGGAGAAGCTAAAGGCTTTTGCATCTCTCGAGAATATAGGAGAAGTCGGCGCCGATAGATTTATCGATAGTGCTCTTAATAAAGACAGGTCGGCTTTCTCGGATTCCGATCCATTACAAACCATTCGACCATATGCACGAAAATCTTCTGACGAACAGATCCCGCCGAAGCTTCCACGGCGAACACGCCATCGACAAGTTCCTACGCCGTCTTTCAAGAAAAGTGGGATTGTCTCCCCAATTTCTCGCCGCTCTCCAAAACCTGCACCGCCACCACGACCTGCTGCTTTCTATAAGGAAAATTCCGTTGAAGACTATTCAGATCTCATCGCTGCAAACGAAGAGGTGCTTGAGAGCAAGTTGGCAGTAGTTCCGGTGAGCATATTGAGAATAAAGGACTCCCGCGCAGGCCACTTACTTACAATCTATAGGGCAATCCCTCTGAAGAGCCCAGTAGCAAAAAGCGTGATTCCAGCGACTCGTCCGTATTCGATGATCCAGCCCCACATACTCCTGAAAAAAATAGTTTCCCTCTGCCGTTAAGGAGGAAGAAGCCACAACTCACCAGAGCAAGAACATCAATCGGAATTGAAAGATACGCCGAGGATGAAGCAGATGAAGACTTTTCAGACATTCTAGGACACAATGAATCTACCTTGGTGAAATTGGACAGTGACGATGGCTCAGATCGCAGTAGTCTTATGCTCAACTCAAAACTGTCTACCAGTTCCTGGCTTGGCGATGTGGATGATGAAGATGACCCCTTTGCGCAACTTGAGGAAGGATTGGACGAAATGGACCTGGAGGCAAATATTGCCAGAGATAAATATGCGCGGATTCGGAGCCAGGTTGAAGGGCTTGTCAGTTCACTAAAGACATCTCAGGACGATGAAGTCCTGGCAGAAATCTCCGAGCAATTGGTGAGACCTTTTCATACCCATCATTCCTGTATATGCAGTGCTAAACAACGTAGGTCACCGTGTTTTCGGATTTACCGGAGACCAAAAATGTAATACTTGGTGCACACGGCATGCTACCTATGCTAGAGATTTTGGACACCTGCCGTCGGAGAGATGTCATTTCCAATCTCTTGAAGATTGTCAATGCTGTGAGTTCTGCGTCGCATATTATCCAAATTGAGGGTGGTCAGGGTTAACAGCCTCTTAGATCATATTCAATGATTATGAAGTGTTAGAAAATCTTTGTTTCGTTGGAGGAATTCCAATCATCAATAAATTCGCTTCCAAAAAATACCCTCGCGAAATCCGATTGGAGGCTGCTTCATTTGTTCAGCAAATGTATCAAACCTCAACACTGACTCTTCAGATGTTCGTCAGTGCTGGAGGGTTGAATGTCTTGGTCGAATTTCTAGAAGACGACTATGAAGACGAACGAGATCTTGTGTTGATCGGAGTCAATGGCATTTGGAGCGTGTTTGAATTACAGGTACGATCGGGTCCTACCCCCTATAAAGGCGAGACTAACTGCGACCTAGGGCTCAACACCAAAAAACGACTTTTGCCGTATTCTATCTAGAAACTCCGTGTTAGATCCTTTGTCTCTAGTTTTGAGCCGCGTTCTAGATGAAGAAGAAAGCGAAATGGCCGAGCTTTGCGAAGGGCGTATCGCAAATATTTTCCATATATTCTCGCAGGCGGAGAGTCATGTTAAAGATATGGTCGCGGAAAGGACGGTACTACATAGTAAGTTCTTAACTAGGAAAAAGCACAAGTACGATACTAATCGAACCACAGGAGTATTGAAGGAGTTAAAACGGATGTCTCCCGGACCTCAGATTACTATGCTCAAATTTATCAAGAATTTATCGATGCTGTCGACAACGCTTGAGGCACTTCAGAACTCCAATGCCATTGATGTCCTGACTGAGCTGTTGCGTTCTACCATGAAGGGCACGCATTTCCGTGAAGTTTCAAATCAAATCTTGAATACTATATACAATATGTGCCGACTGAGCAAATCGAGGCAGGAAGATGCGGCACTTAATGGCATAATACCTCTTTTGCAGAAGATAGTGAAGACTGAGCGGCCACTGAAAGAGTTTGCCTTGCCAATTCTTTGCGACATGGCACATTCTGGAAAAGTCGGTCGACGCGAGCTTTGGCGTAATAAAGGCCTGGCATTTTATATATCTTTGCTGTCAGATCCATACTGGCAAGTTACTGCACTAGATGCAATCTTTAGCTGGTACGTGATGTGGTGGTTTTTTGAAATCTGAAGTTTGTCGGCGTGCTCGAGCTAACCCTCTCGATTCCAGGTTACAAGAAGAAACCGCCAAAGTCGAGGAGCATTTGCTTGATAACCGTAACGGCGAACCTCCCTTCACCATAGCGATTGTTCGCTGTGTTACGATATCGAAGGCCAATGCCTTCGAAAATCTCCTAGAACCGCTCCAAAAGTTACTCCGCTTGAGTCCGGCGGTTGCGGCGACTCTCGCGAGGCCGGACATGTTTGAGCGTCTAGGGCAGAAGCTTCACCACACAAAACCTGCCGTCAGGGTGAATTTATTGCGTATCTTATCAACGATCTGTGACGCTTGTGATGAGCGCTGTGGTCTGCTTAGTCGATATGGCTTGCTAGACGCTATCCGAGAATTGCAGAACGATTCTCGAGTCCTCGTTCGCGAGCTAGCATCGCAACTCGTCAAACTGAGCGAAGAAAACGACCAGCTGAGTAGCCAAAAGCGAAGGTCTGCAAGACGCATGTCCATAACGCCACCGGCTCTAGTGTCCAGTCATTCAATGCCTGCTACACCACAAACAGCAAGAAGTGGTGCTGGAAAGCTTTATATTGACGGAAGGGAAAATATTCACCCTTCGAATGTATTAAATGGATCACTGATATTACGGCCGGGTAGTCGAGACGGCAGAGCCCCATCTTCAATCGGGCCAGGAAATGGACTGAAACCGCGGCTGGCGCATCGATTGTCGCAGCAGATTACACCACTACCACAACAGAAAGAGGATCCTTCCAGGACTCCTAACTCGGCCAGGACGCCATCCCTGCTTCAATCCCGAAGGAGAAGACCTACGAATAATGGCCCAGACTGGGCGTGAAGAGATTCTCGATTCGATCCTTTTCTTTTTCTTTTTTTCCCTTTTGCGATTCCTTCTTCTTCCCTTTCTCTCGTTTCCACTTCCTAATACACACTTACTGAGGCACGAATACCTCCTAACAACTATTCCAAAATTATTGATTACCAAGCATAGCATTGGCGCATTGGGTAGATCTAGTGGGTTTGAACCCAGGAGGAACGGATTTTATCTTTCGCCCCGTTCTCTATTTATTTCTTATCCGAATACCTACCCCTTGAGGTCGATATCCATTCTCTTCTCTCCTGTACTTTCAGCATCCCGGTCCAGTATCAGCATTCTTTTTGTTTCGGTTGTGTAGCGATAAGTGGTGATACCTTTTGAGCTATGAATAGTTGGTAATATTAAAGCTTCGACGGCAGTATAATTACGGCTGTCTGACTGCATACATTACGGTTCTCGAGAAGCATGCCCTGTAACTGCCCGCCGCAGTAACTAGGCGGATATTTGGGCTCCGACCGCCCGTACTCGCAA
Source organism: Nannizziopsis barbatae (assembly GCA_014964245.1). Lineage (NCBI taxonomy): Eukaryota > Fungi > Ascomycota > Eurotiomycetes > Onygenales > Nannizziopsiaceae > Nannizziopsis > Nannizziopsis barbatae. Next base: position 4,274,917 of record JACVYH010000004.1, read on the forward strand.
TCTCTTATCAGGCGTAGGGTTATCCTCGGGAATAACGTGCTGCATGATGATTAAAGATGATTAAATTATGGGTTCTACGAGTTTTTGGGGCTGAGATAGGCGTAGGTACGGAGTACAGTGACATGTAAAAAGTTTGAATAGTCGCGCTTTCCATCTCATCAAATTTGATGTGTTCAATTTCAATCCCCTTCACAAAATCAATCATATAAATATGAACAGAACTTCTTTGCTTCTAATTAGTGGAAATGTTGTTTCTAATAAGAAACTCAAGCCTGTGACCTGAGAAATAGTTGTTAGAATGAATGTGGGTGGAGTTACAGGTGCTTGAATTGCAATTCTTACATGCCTTTCTGTTTAGACTGTCTATATCATTCTGTGATGAGCTTCTTCAAGATTAAATTGCATCATTAAAACTTGATCTGGCTGGCTGAAACTGCTATCAACTATAGAACAAAGATTAATTATTCAGTATATCAAGCAAAATCTCTTTATGATTTATTAAACTATCATTTCTGAGCTTGAGATGTCAGTATGTTGCAAAACTGTATATAACTATATTCAGATCTCAGAATATGATAAATGAAGAGCTCAGAAATGGCTGAAACTCACACCAGAGGTAGCTGAGAAGTGATATAATTAGGCTTTGAAATATAAGAAATGGATCTATGAGGAATGATACTCAGTGATCTGGTCAGATGAGTGCTTGGTTAAGCTAGAATCAGAGCACTGAAACAAGTGAGCATTTTATCTTGATTTACATGAAGAAAAGTGAAAAAAGAAATACATTTAATCATATAAGAAAGAAAAGAGTATTAGGGTCATGGTTTGGGCAGCTTTTTGAGGTAATAACAGGTCAGATTTGGTTTGTTTAGAGCAGGATTTTGAAGCAGTGAAGCATGATTACACATTTAACTCCTACTTGTAATTACTTGAAGATATGATCTTAATAATTTATGAGCTGGATCTCCTATTCATGCAGGATAATGCTCTAATTCATTCAGCTAGAAAGATCATGGCATGGTTAAGAGATAATATGATAAAGGTCATGAATTGGCCTTCTTATTCATCTGATTTGAACTTAATTAAGCATTTCTGGTTTTCACTTAAAGAAGGGGTGTATACTGTAGACAAGGACATTAAAATGATATCTGGAGGCAATGAGAAGAAGAAGGAAAAGCTCTGGAAGGCTTTACAAGAATTATGAAGCAATATTCAGGAAGATCTGCTTGTTTAATTGATAAAGAGTATGAACTATAGGGTAAATGTGGTACTAGAAGCAAAGAGATGGTATACCAAGTACTAGATCTTCTAGAATGCTGAAAATTCAATATTACCTACCTAATCAGGTATTCTCTTTAGCTTCAAAGTTAGAATTAAATTAGAGCAGAATTGATTGAATAATTAAGGGTGGCAGGCGAAAAGAATTCCCCGCCACCTATTTTTGGTGGGGTTCTATTCAGACTTTTTACATAGAACTATACATACATACATAGACATTATCCTATTTATTAGTCACAGGGCGTATTGGTATCCAGTGACCTACGAAGATAGCCGACGGTTAACTAACTAAACCCAAACTTACCAACACCTGGTAACTCGCTGCTTTGGAAGCTCCCTTCCTCAGAAACCCATTGTGACATTTCAACCGGATTTCTGGTTCGCCACTATTGTTGATAAGTAATTAAGGCCGATCGCGCCCGTCTTATAGTTATAACCATCTGATAATTAAGTTAGGTACATTTTCCCTCGATTTCTTTCAAATGGCTCTTCTACCTCGCTCTTTTTCCCCACTCGCAGCTACAGCTAGCAGAGTGAACTCATTCTCAGCGCTTCGACAATCAGCAAAACAGTCTCAACTCCTTTCATCCGTTCAAGCATTTGGTTCTGTATATAAAAGAAATATGGCAAGCGCAGCGCCCAAGAAGCCGGAGTGGATCGTGATTGTGCCAGACATGAAGGATGCTCTTCAGAAGAGAATCGAGGTTAGGCCGTAAGTTAAAACGATTTTTCTTCTCTGGCATTTTCTGGTCAATTGATACCCGAAATCGCATTGGTTTCACTTTGTATTTTCTCTTTACGGAGTTGCGGGTACTGCATAATGTGTATCTTCTTCTGGTCACCTTGTGATTAGCCAGAAAATGAAGAAGATACCATTCTGTATTTGGCGGTAAAAGTGTCACACTTGCCTTCCATTTACAAGAATATTCCTGAATATGCGGATTATGAACATACTTGCTATGCTTTAAGAGCAACAGAATCACAATGCTAGCCTGCGTGCCTGGCAGCTTGGTCCAAGGGTCTCTTCATCAGCTGAAATATTTGCACTATTTGTCATCTAGAGAAATGTGATTTTGTTAACAAAAATATCACAGAAAGCACCTCAGCGGCATCACTCCATTCGTTGACAATGGTTTCATGAAAATGGGAGGTAAATGATCCCAATAATTTTCTATTGGAAATGCTACTGGCAGATCAAAAGATATAAATGAACTGACATTTCTAGGCGCGACTTTAACCCATCATCCTAAAGAAGGCGAAACTCCCCCCATGAACGGGAGCGTATTGATTGTCCAGGCAGACACCATCGAGGAGATTCGCGAAACTCTGGCGAAAGATATCTATACCACATCAGGGGTATGGGATGTGAAAAATGTATGTTATTAGACCAATTTTTTGTCTTGATCCAGTGCACATTGCTAATATCACGCTTTAGGCCACAATCTACCCGGTATGTTGAGTGGTATCGATTCGACCAGCGCTGAAAGGCTTGCTAATGCTCAATGTAGTTCCGATGTGCTCTCAATACTTATGTGAAGGCTTAATCTACAGACGGAGGGGAAACACTGGCCTCGGTTAGGTACGGTGTCGTAGAGAGAAGCTATATCCAAATAAAGTGCTAAGAAACATTTGTCTACATGGGGGCTGTTGCAATATACATCCTGCACATATGTGCAATTTTGTAGTCCGAAAAATATAGCCTTCCAATAAAAATGACAGCTCTATTCTAAAAATCTAGATTGAAAGGCGGATAAGAATAGCCAACACAGCCAGTGAGAACCGTTAAGATTGAGGTTGATGAGAACAGCCAATGGGATAATATATACAGCCTCTTTGGAATGTCGCTTATAGTTTTGGGGCGGGGGAATCCTTTTTGAGCATTGCCTCTGCAACTTTGCGTCGTTGAATCTTACCTATGGGTTACAGTCAGTATTTATTGTAGCGATTCATGTTCAAGAAAAATATCTTACCAGTTGCCGTTTTGGGGATTTCAGGAAGGATCCAAATCTGATTAGTGCGGATGTTTCAATTAGCGACTCAACACGTAAAGGTGCTGAGATCAGCGCGAAATACTTACCTTCTTGGGAATTTTGAATTTCACCACCTTCTGAGAGATCTGAGCCGTGAGTTCATCCTCAGAGATGCTCCCCTTTTCCTTCAGGACTACTGCAACGCCAATGTTCTCCCCATAAGTCTCATCCGGAATAGCAAATGACACTGCCTCCGCAACATGAGGATTCTGGGCAATAGTATTGTCAAGCTCAATGGGGCTGATTTTTTCTCCGCCTTTATTTATGAGCTCTTTAATCCGACCAGTGATATAAACGAAGCCCGACTCATCTTTTTTACCCTGGTCACCAGTTCGGAAAAAGCCATTGTGGGTGAAAGATGATTTGTTGGCTGCAGGATTATTGAGATATCCTTTAGTGACGTTTTCACCGCGGATACAAATTTCACCTTCTGCACCTTGTGGGACTTCGTTACCTTCCTGGTCAAGGATTCTGACATCAACTCCTTGGCCAATTCCAACACTTCCAGGAATGCGTTTTCCTGGGGGCAAAGGATTACTAGTCATTTGATGGGCAGCCTCTGTCATAGCATACGCTTCTAAAACGGGTGCCTGAAAGGTTTTCTCTAAGTCGTGGAAGACTTTAGGAGAGAGAGGCGAAGAGCAGGAGCGAATAAAGCGGATCTTTGGCAACGGTGACGGAGCTGCGGATTTGAGCAAGATCTGGTGAATAGTTGGAACGGCGGTGTACCAGTTTGCCCCGTAGGTTGTGAAATCGTGCCAAAACTCGGAGGCGGAGAATTTGGCTGGGACAATGGCAGATCCGCCAGATGATAGCGGTGCAAGGAACGCTGCCAGCAGCCCGTGAACATGAAACAAAGGCATCACGAGAAGGGTGCGATCCTGGGAGGTGAGAGTATACGTAGCTTGGATATTTCCTATTACAAGATGTGAGTTTCGGCAACATTGAGGACTCAGTTATACTTACTCATCGTTCTCGTCAAATTTTTATGAGTAAGAGGAACCTGATAAAAGCCGGTCAGCTTAAAGGAAGCTCGATGTGCTGTTTCTAGAGTATATTACTGACGGCCTTCGGTCTTCCTGTTGTTCCGCTCGTGTGCAAAACAAGGGCGATATCATCTGGCTGAGCAGTTTCAACCGCCTGGTTCTCCTTTCCCTTTAATTTTCCGGTTTCTTTGACGTCTAATACAAGGTCTTGACCATCCCAGTAGCATTCTGCAATGGCAGCATTATATTTCCGTGCGGCTCGAACAGCCGGCCCGCCCTGACTGTAAGAGCCCTTTGGAACAAGCGCCAGCGCTGAGCTCAAATCATCAATATAAAATTCGAATTCGTCTTGCTTGTAGGCAGGGTTCAGCGGCGCAGCGATTCCTCTTTGCCATGAAGTTGCTAAGAAGGAGACAATAAATTCGTAAGAGTTTGGCAAAGCGATGGAGACTGCAGAACCGTGTGTTATTCCCAATCCAGCCAACTTTTCCTGGAAAGAGAGGATATCGGTATGCAGTCGCTCGTATGTAATGGATAATGGCTTTGGTTTGCCTGGTATGATGATAGCAGTTCTCTGAGGCCCGCCAGAGATGGAGTTGGCAAGAGTAGACATGATAAACAGATTGTTCTTAACAAAAAAATTTGACCAAAAATTTTCAGATGAATATTGAAACCCGAAATCTATTTGCAACTTGAGAACAAAAGAATTATATATACGCGGCCACAGCTCAGCCGTTGCTGAATATCGAAGCACGAAATGCGGCACTTCAGGTTTTGAAGTGACGTTCGGCCGAGAGCCGTCGCTGCCGGATCAAACAGTGCAAACCTTGCAAATACTGCAAACCTTGCCTCCGAGCTTCCTTATCGACTTCGAGATATTGACGAGAACGACGCTTTGGATCCAATCCAGCATTCTTTATGTTTCTTGCTATAAGGCTAAGGACCTCCTTAATCCTGTGATCATGGCGACTCCGCCAACTGCTCCAAAGAGCGGTCTATCGCTTTACGCGAACCTCCTTGATCCCTCCGATACTCCCTCCGCACCTGGGACCATATCTCGCGCGCCGGTAGTCTTCAAGCAGGCTAATGATGGCGATGCACAACAAGACGATGCCGCTTCTAAGAAGCAGCAGATTAATGCTGGTAGATTATATATCCCTCCCACCGCCTGTTGAATCACAAAGTCAATTTCAATCTTGGTCGATGTTGTTTGCTCACTTGTTACCCGGTCATTTTCCGGCTTTGCCAAACACTTAAGCCTCTTTACGATTTCAACCTGCCAAGAGACCTCAGCTACCTTCGCAAAAAGCGAAGTCGAAGCCCGGCATACCAAAACCTCCCATTGTGTCTGCTGCGACAAGTACAGCCAATCAAACCACGCCCGGAATATCCGCGCCAATTACGACCCGGCCTCCAGCTAAGAGTACACTCGCCGACTGGACTGCGGAAGATGATGATGTGAATGGGTATTATGGAGAGAAGAGGCAGCGCGGTGGTAGGAAGAAGCGCAAGAAGAATCGCGAAGCAGATATTGTGTACAATTGGGATGATATCTACGACCCGACTCGTCCGAACAATTACGATGAGTACAAACATAGTGATGAGAAGATTAGGGAAGTCAGAGAATGGAAGGATCGACTATATGCTCATCGGATGGCTGGAAGGGCCGCCAGTGAATTGGATAGCGAAGCCGAAGATCGATATGAACCCATCAGCCGTCAGTACTACTTTGCCAATAGTCTAACTTTCATCCTAATATCAGATACAGGATTTGCACCACCAAAACAATTCGCGCCTCCGCCTAACCTGAATGATTTACCCCCGGGGCCACCCGAATCAGATTCCCTAATGACCGAAGCACCTCCACCTCCTGCTGCCGCCCTCCCGGATGACCAAACTGGTGAAGATGCATTCGCACGGCGTCTTCGTATGAGCCAAAATGTAGGGCAAGAACCAAATGCCAAGGAGGAGCAACCTTCTCCACCAATACCGCCTGCGTTGCCTTCAGCTGGTGTCCCAGCCGCACCGATAACCCCTCAAGAGGTCTATTCCTCTGCAACTATCTCTCGCGCGCCTGTTAGATATACTCTACCACCTGCTCCCTTAGACATCCCAGCAACTGAGGAGGAGCTAGAGGCAGTTTTTGCAGAAGAGACTGGAGAAGCTCCCGAGGAAGATGCACCGCGCTCCTTGCGTCCTGGGCAGAAAGGATTCGCTGAGAGACTATTGACAAAATATGGATGGACTAAAGGATCCGGACTAGGTGCAGGCGGGACTGGCATAGTCAACCCCCTGCAGGTGAAACTTCAGAAACAAAAAAAGAGGCCCGATGCGGAAGGCGGAGGGTTTGTTACTCCGGCTGGACGAGGGAAGATTATAGGTGGAAATACGAAAGTCAAAGCGGAGAGTAAGTTTGGTGCAATGAGTGAAGTGGTTGTTCTATATGGCATGGTGGACGGAATGGATTTAGATGCAGAGCTGAATACTGGGGAGGATGGTGGTTTAATGCAAGAAATCGGAGAGGAGTGTGGAGAGAAGGTATGAGGATCCGCCTTTGGAATTCGAGGCAATCGTCATCTGGCTAACCCATGATACAGTATGGCCGCGTGGAGAGAGTTTACATCGACAGAAGCAGTACAGAACAGGTTCCTGTGTTTGTCAAGTTCACAGCTCAGCTGTCTGCCCTACGGGTGAGTTGGTCTAGATACTGACGCTCCATGTTGATCTTCATTGCTGACCATCACCTTCTAGGCTGTTAATGCTCTTGAAGGACGTATCTTCAATGGGAATGCAATCACTGCCCGGTTTTATGACTCTGAGAAGTTTGAAAAGGGAATCTACACATGAATTTCATAGATCACTGATTTGAAATCCATCTGATCTGGCAGTGGAATTGATAAGTTGGGACGGAAATGTAATATAAAAAAGTGTAACCATGAAGTTCAACAAGAATGTGCCAAGAGAAACACTTTACATATAAGCATGTTATGCAGTTCACATACAGCACTTTGTATTATTATTATGCTTCACAGTTACAACCTACGGAGTAGTTATATCCATGTCGATATGTACGGAGTAGATTCAAGTAGGTTCGGGAGTTACCCCACACAGCCACACGAGCATTCGCAGAGAATGGCCTAGAAGGCTGCATTGTCAGGTATTACCTCTCATCAGCTACAACACAAGCATACAATTTCTCTTCCTCTTCCACCCACCTCACTAGCAAATCCTTTCTTTATAGAATATTTTCATCAGTTGTTCATCTTGTTCTGATACATTGTCCAAATAAGCTCCCAACTATTGCTTCTCTCATCTGTCTTTCTTTTTTCTACCACAATGTCTACACTGTGCCACAACCGCTTAACTGAGGAAAGGTAAGCCGGGCTATCTTGCGCATGATGAAAATCCATCGTATATTGGTGCCTCTGACAGTATGTTTCTTGCGACATGATTAGGAAGCAATGGAGAAAAGACCACCCCTTCGGCTTTTTCGCGAAACCTCATCGCTCGCCGCAAGGAGTTCTTGATCTGAAACGCTGGGAATGTGGTATTCCTGGAAAACGTGGGACAATATGGGAAGGCGGGCTTTTCAAGATCGATGTTATCTTCCCTGACGGTATGTTCTCATTGTTGAACAGACAGGATGCGCATCGTAGAAGCTAATAGAAATTTTGCGATGCTACCTACAGACTATCCCACCAAGCCGCCCAAGTGTGCGTTCAATACAAACATTCTATCTGGATCGCAGAACTCCCTTTAGCTGACAAGTATCGTGATTAGGCAAATTCAATCCTCCTCTATTCCACCCAAATGTCTACCCCTCCGGCACCGTATGCCTTTCAATCCTCTCCGAAGATGAGGCCTGGAAGCCGGCTATCACAGTCAAGCAAATTCTGTTGGGTATTCAGGACTTGCTTGATGATCCGAATCTAGATTCCCCGGCGCAGGCCGATGCCTACAATATCTTTAAAAAGGACAGACCCGCCTACGAGAAAAAAGTTAAGCAGATTGTAAAGGAGAACCCAGGAATCTAGGCATTTTAATATGGTGGAGGGCGTTTTATTTCCCATTACTGGCGCATACGACGCTGACAGCAATGCCTTGGTTCTGATACCCTTCCTGTGATGCATTTGCGACGGCGACAAGCATGGCGTTTCCGTGGAGTATGTGATTTGGGATATCGAGGCTTGTATGGACCTTGGTATGTGGCATTGATGGTCCAGTGTCAAGATTTTTGGCCTCATTTTGACGCTATGTGCTTCAACTATCTAGGTTTTCAGAAAAGAAGATTGCTTATTGATATATTTGTCACTTCTGCCTTTCATATTCTGATATTATCTCTTTTTTTTTTTTTACCGCATGAGCGAAAAGAAAGTCTCTCTCCTTTAATTGCAATTCTTGATCACCGGAGGCGCAATATTATCTATGCGTAGGTAGTCCGTTTTGATACTCTAAAGGTAAGATGATATCGCGCGCAAAAACACTAGTAGCAATGGGGGACCGAAGTCTCAACCTCCGTAGAACAGGGCCATTAGACGAGCGGGCAGAGATAACTGGCATAGACAAGTCGAACATTTTTGGGTGATATTTGATATCGATTCTAGAACTCCAGCATTACGGAGCCTCTAATAAGGGCGTTCCGAAGGCCTTATCTTATCAGCGCTGCTCTGGATCCCACCAAAGCTCCAAGCAATTATGACTCAAAGTTTCCGGCTTCGGAGAATCCACACAAGAAAAAAAGTGTCCTCTGCCGAATAATTCTTTCTTTCTTCACACATCTTGGGTTCCTGCTTTGATTGTCTTTCATTGTCGCTCTCATTTTATTCCTTGAAACCGCCATTGGAATCATGTGTGGAATATTTGCCTGTCATTGGTATGTCCTCGTGCCCCCTTGCATTCGCCGACACCCCCTGCGACCCCGCGAATGGGGCGGCTGCCGCGCTCCCGGTTCCTCAATTGAATTGATGATCTAACTGCTCTTTAATCTAGTCATCCCGATGTCCAAAAATTTAAGCCGACGGCTTTGCGAATGGCAAAAGCGTGAGTTTCATTCAGTTCGAAATCGCATGGCCGTGAGTGACTAACGGGACTGAGGAACAAGCGTTCGGCATCGCGGCCCTGACTGGAGTGAGTGGAGTTTGAACCCCTGTCGGAAAGCTTCGGATTATCGAGGAGGGCTCCTATTTAAAGACACTTGGCTGACGATATCGACCCTGAAGGTGGTAACTTCGTTTCTGGCAGCACAAGTCAGTATTTCAATAACGTTATCATTTGGTGATTGGCGCGCTAATTGGAGAACAGTCCTTGCTCATGAGCGATTGAGTATCGTCGGTGTTGGTTAGTGACCCGAGAAGACTTGACATAGATGCCCATCAGAAAGGACGTAATTCTGACAGAAACGCAGAATCCGGCGCGCAACCTCTTGTTAACGATGACCAGACGCTGGCACTCGCGGTCAATGGAGAGATTTATAACCACAGAATCCTGAGGAAGGGATTGAAGACCCCATATCACTTTAAGACTCATTCAGACTGTGAAGTTGTCATTCCCTTAGTGAGTTATATTCCGGTCGTTCAATGGGAAAGAGCTTCCAGTGACTTACTTGGCTTCCAATTACCTAGTATATGGAACATGATATCGATGCTCCTAAGTTTTTGGATGGAATGTTTTCTTGGGTCCTTTTTGATAAAAAGCAGAACCGTGTTATTGCCGCCAGAGATCCAATTGGAATAACCAGTTTCTATCAAGGATGGTCCTCCCAGACGCCCGGTGCTGTCTATTTCGCCTCGGAATTAAAATCACTTCACCCAGTTTGCGACAAGGTCGTTGCATTTCCTCCCGGCCACGTCTATGACTCTAAAACAGGTGCTACGACCCGGTATTTCGAACCGAAATGGTGGGATCCGACCAACGTCCCATCAACTCCCATAGATTATAAGTTGATTCGGGAGTCTTTGACTCGGTCGGTCCGTAAACGATTGATGGCCGAAGTACCGTACGGTGTTCTCCTTTCCGGCGGTTTGGATTCGAGTCTTGTTGCTTCAATCGCACAGCGAGAGACTCAGAAAATGATGGCAACAGATAGTACTACAGTCACTAACGAGGAGTCGGGAGCTGGTTTGGTTGGGATTGATGACACCAATGAGCTATCTACCGTGACATCGTTCCCCCAATTGCACTCCTTTTCTATCGGCCTGCCTGGAGCCCCAGATACCAAGGCTGCGCTTGAAGTCGCTAACTTCCTTGGAACCAAGCACTATGCTTTCACGTTCACAGTTGAGGATGGTCTCAACGCCCTTTCTGACGTTATTTACCATCTGGAAACATACGATGTGACTACAATTCGTGCATCCACTCCTATGTATCTATTGAGTAGGAAGATCAAGGCGATGGGAGTCAAGATGGTCCTCAGTGGTGAAGGTAGCGACGAGATATTCGGAGGCTATTTATATTTCCACGCCGCCCCTGATAAGAAAGCTTTCCATGAAGAGACCGTTCGACGAGTCAAGAACCTTCACTTTGCGGACTGTTTGAGAGCTAACAAGTCCACATCGGCATGGGGACTGGAAGCTCGTGTGCCTTTCTTAGACAAACAGTTCTTGGAAGACTCCATGGCCGTTGATCCTCAGGAGAAGATGATCACCAAGGACAGAATCGAGAAGTACATACTGAGAAAGGCGTTCGATACCTCTGATGAGCCAGAAACCAAACCGTACTTACCGGATAACATCTTGTGGCGTCAGAAGGAGCAATTTAGTGACGGTGTTGGCTATTCTTGGATCGATGCCCTGAAAGATAATGCCGAACTCCATGTCACAGATGAGATGATGAAAAACCCCAAGCCAGAGTGGGGCAATGATATCCCTGATACTAAGGAAGCGTACGTCTTATTTCATGCTCATTCTCTCTTCTATGAGTGCTAACCCAAATTACAGGTACTGGTACCGAACGATGTTTGATGAGCATTTCCCACCGTACTGCGCATCTACTGTCATGCGCTGGACTCCAACATGGTCTAAACAAAGTGATCCAAGTGGACGGTACGAAACCCTTTCTGTCAGTCCCTTGAAGTCATCATGCTAATGGAAAATGTAGTGCTGTCGCTACTCACGTGGCAAAATACAATAGCGCATAGTGCTGATATAGGTCTCTCGTTCTTTGCTGGTGGTTGTGTCTCTTCGGCATGTCCTTTTGATAAGAGTTTCTGCTGGCGACTGCGAGTTAGGATAAGTATGGGAACCGTGTCAATTCCTCGGTAGTTAGTTCGGGCTGTGTTGGTTTCCGGATTTTTGGTTCATACACGTATGAGCTTCCGTTTCAGGTTTATAGTGGTGTTCTTCTCGAAAGAATGTGATAGAGATATGCAGAATTAATGATACTTTTCTACTGGACTGTTATAATGCCTGAGCACAATGTCTCCTATATACAATTCTCTTTCTTCTTGTTCCTCCTCTTCCTCTTTAAACTTCTGTTCCTGGCGAATCGGAAATCAGTTGATGCCAAGATTCAAAGTCACATGACCTGTCAGGAGCACCAAATCAAACAAACTCGCCAAGCCGAGTTATTCCAGCCAATGGCGGCTCAGGAACTGTCACGATGCCAAACCTTTCCGCATTGAGAATTGTTTTTCGGTTCCCCGTGATCTCCCTTGCCCGCTTTCTCCAAATCTCGACTTCCCAACAATCCACCTTTGTTCCCATCCACCCCAGCTCCAAACCTCTACATCTCTCCTTTTCTTCACCCGTCTCACTCTAATCCATCATCATGGCCGCTCCAGCTGCTTTCGGCGACATCGCCAAAACCGTCAATGATGTGCGTAGCGAGCTTTTCCGCTCGTTTCCCGGCGCTAGTTTTGTTGCCTTCAGTTACTGACCGTTGGGACTCAATAGCTCCTGAACAAGGATTTCTACCACACCAGTGCTGGTATGTTTTCTTTATTGACGCCCTATATGCTTTTGGAGTATCTCAATTGCTAATGATTGTATCTTCTAGCTAACCTCGAGGTTAAGTCCAAGGCTCCCAATGGCGTTTCTTTCAACGTCAAGGGCAAGTCTGCTCATGAGGGACCAATTTCTGGCTCGGTACGTTTTGACGGGTAATAAATTTATCACTGCTAAATGACTGATTTGTCGCGAATTGCAGCTTGAGGCCAAATACGTTGATGCGCCTACTGGTAAATGCTCTCCAAGCTCTGCCTCTTCGTCTTCACGCAAGCCACCTCAATTTTCACATCCCAGCCCAATTCGGAATCCTAAAATCAGCTTTGCTTTTACACACCGGGACCGTCGGGCTGGGGTATCCTTTTGCTTTTCAAGCACGTTTTTCAGTCATTTCATGCAGCTAATATACCCACTCCGTCCAGGTCTGACCCTCACCCAAACATGGACCACCGGCAACACGCTCGACACCAAGCTTGAGTTGGACAACAACATTGCTAAGGGGCTCAAGGCTGAGGTCCTCACACAATATATCCCATACTCCAACTCCAAAGGCGCCAAGTTGAACCTTCACTTCAAGCAGCCAAACTTGCACGCCCGTGCTTTCTTCGACCTCCTCAAGGGCCCAACTGCCAACTTCGATGCCGTTCTCGGACACGAGGGTTTCTTGGTTGGTGCTGAGGGTGGCTACGATGTCCAGAAGGCCGCTATCACCAAGTACTCCGCCGCTGTTGCCTACTCTCTTCCAGAGTACTCTGCTGCCATTACTGCCACCAACAACCTCACCCTCTTCGCTGCCAGCTATTACCACCGCGTGAATGCTCAGGTCGAGGCTGGTGCTAAGGCCACCTGGGATTCTAAGGCAGGAAACACTGTTGGCCTTGAGGTTGCCAGCAAATACAGACTTGACCCCTCTTCTTTCGCCAAGGTACGTCTTGAAAACTCGTAGACCTATATGACTCTGCCTAATCAACCTCTCTTCACATTACAGGCCAAGATCAACGACCGTGGAATTGCTGCTCTTGCCTACAACGTTCTCCTCCGACCAGGTGTCACTCTTGGTCTCGGTGCCTCATTCGATACCCAGAACTTGAACCAGGCTGCCCACAAAGTTGGTGCCAGCTTTACCTTCGAAGGTTAAATGGGTCCGTCGTTTGGTGGTAGAGGACACTTGTACTATCAGCTCAATTGAATCTTCTACGCTACTCTTTATACCCGCCTCTGCTCTATTTTGGCAGTTTTCCGAGCCATATTTTGATCAGTTGGAATTCATGTATTGCAATATGACACTACTCTTCGCAAGTTGAATGCATGAACTGTCTAAATTAAAAATTTTTATCCTTCTTATCAATTTCCTCTAGTGTGAGAGCTTTTATATATCTGTACAACATAGGACGGAAGGCCAAACTGTCGGTATTGCTGATGACATAATCCTTATTCAATGTACAGTACACTGCGCTTCTTTTATATGTACGTAGGTTATACAGCATTTAACCCTCTTTCCCAGCCGGTGTATGCTTTTATACATACAAATCTGATCGACGGACTAGCTCTCGGGTTTATGGCTCAAAACTATATCGGTTTTGGTTGACTCTTCCTGAGCGTTTCGACGTTGCTGCAGCTCTCGCGGCCGCGCCTCTCTCGTAGCCATCATCTGCTCGCGCTCGGTCTTCAGAACTTGCTTAACTGGAGCCGGTATTGGCCGCTTTGAAGATAAACCATCCACAAACGTCCTACCCACAAAAGCGATGGCAAATGCGGCACCAAGCACCCCTGCAACCATGAAGAAGCGCCCTGTCATATTTTCCTCGCCATCGGAAATACCAAAACCTCGCTCCGCAGCTTCTGCTTTCGCGCGTTCATACGCTCTCCGACGACGCTCGCGACGCCGAATGTCTTCGTGGGACTGGGTACGGAAGTGTGAGGAGGCGTCAAAATGGGGAACTGCATTTGAGTGTATGAACGCAGATGGGTCCGAGTCTGAAGTGTTAGTTCTGTGCTGCGGTTCCTGGTGGGTATGCGAGTTGTGGTGCGAATGTTGATGAGGGCGATTTTGAGAGTCGCCGTACCCACCGTGGGCGTAGAAGCTAGGCGGCGGACCTCTGAAAGGTCCGCGACGTTTACTTAGCCCAGACGGTGGCCGAGAGCCCACATATGATCCCCGGTGGCCACTGCGGGTGCTGGAGGACGAGACTGCTGCAGCTCGGTGTATATCATGATCATGATCGTATTTCGCGCGCTTTGCGGTGTTGGAGAGAACGTGGTATGCATTCGAAATCGAGGCAAAGCGCGCAGAAGCGTTAGGATCTTTTGGGTTTTTATCCGGGTGATGAGCGAGGGATAAAGCATAGAATTGCCTGAAATTCGGAAAAAGATGTTAGCTCATCACTTCTCCATATCGTTCAACCGCGATTCGGAACCAAGCAAGGAGAAATGTGATTCTACCACAAGAGCAGTATGTATTTACTTCTTGATCTCTTGGGTTGTTGCCGTTATCGGCACGTTCAAAAGTTCATAATATGTTGGTTCCCGACCTTCTGCGAGCCAGTGTGCTGTTGAGATAAATGGCCGGATCTGAAGACCTATTGGGAGAGGGAAGGATCTAACGGAGGGCTTAAGGCGTGGCCAAGGGTAGTGGACACAGAATGGCATGCCGCTGCATCATTCGGAGACCCGTCTAGTCGGTTCCAACCAGTTGAGATAGAAAAGACGGATATTGAATTTCCTCCAGGTCCCACAACATGCGGGCCGCGATTTGTTCGAGATACAGTTACGTAATATCACGTGTAACTAACTAACTATGTCACCACCAGGAAGTAAGCTTTCTCGGTTCGGATTTTCCAATGCTCCGCATTCTGCCTAATCAGACTACATAGGTGCCTTTTTGGGTCCATCAGGGATGGCCAATTATTTGTACGACTGGTTAAGAAATATAGAACGATTGTAATAGAAATGGCCTAGGCAATGCTGATCTCAAGCTGTTGCATGCGATGAAGCGGATTCCTTGTTTGAAATCCTTTCCATGCATAAGAAGTGTACAGCGGTACCCAAGTGAAATATAGAACTGAAGGTCGAAAGGAGAAGGAGCGGTGGGTGTTTAGGAGCTCTTAAACGTTCTGACACCCTATTGATAGAGGTACATGCTTGGTACCACGGTTCACAGGATTATTGATGGAACTGTGGCATGTGTACCGTGACGTACAGACATCATCAATAACTGAGTCAGATAAGTTTAATTTCAATGTGTTCCAAAGAAACAACATCATCATAAACTGTCCGTCCTGTAAATCTTTTCCTCGCATCGCACTTTCCCGTCATTGCCGAACTCTTTGACGTAAACATGGCATAGGTATCGTACACATAGTCTTCCGACTACCATCCCTCAATACATCATTCCGACTTTCCTAACGATCGAGCGATACCATAAAGGAGACGCGATCTCGGGCATAGTTTTTTCTTCATTATCGTTTGTATTCGTCTCGACCGAAGAGACAAGATAGGACTTCTTGGGAGAATCGTTGCAAAACTCCCTTGCGAGAATCTCAGGTAGAGGGAACAAAGGTAATGAGGCTGGATCGCGTATGAGCAGCAGGATATGCGGCTTGTCATCCAGTCACCTCGTCATTGAACCGCTACCGAGTCCAATAACAGGGTGAATGGCCCAAAAGCCAAAGGTTTTCTGGTTCACACAACGGTTCCAGGACTAACAGCGAAGTCTGAAATGACTCGACATTAACCTCTTGGGGGGTATATATAGCAGGCGCGCTGTTTTCCACTTCTTCCTTCTCTTTTTTTTATTTTTGCTCGTGGAGCTCATCCATTTCACTCAGATTATCCCCTCAAGATCGCCAACGCACGAGTTTTTCTAAAGATAAAACATCTCTACTGCGATTTCGAGGACCTGAACAAAACTATGCCCAGAAGTTACAGCATAAATACTCCTAAAGTCAATACAGAGGAGGAGGTATGCAGTGAAAACTGGCTGGGGCAATATGAGCGAGTCTCATGTACGTTGTCATCTCCTTTATCAATCACTCAAGGTGCGGATTTGTACTAATTCAATCACCAGCAATTATCCGCATGACAGGTATTGACGAAGATTTCATCTCTGATCATGAGTTGCTCGTGATGTTCTCCCGATTTGTGTGGCCTGTGCAAGCTGACGATGAGCGGGACGATTCGCAAGATTGAGCTTGCCAAAAATGCCCCTTCGGTTGAAAACATTATAAACCCTACAGTTGGCTATAGAGCAGATGGTCTTAAATGCCAAACAGGGCTCCTGGGTTGCTCAAAACATAGCGATGGTTGGAATCAAATCCTCATTTCACTCGTCTCAACTTTGGTCATGGCAACAATTGCACCCATCGGCGAAATTCGGTTCGAGTGTTTCGCATATCCTCCCTGACCGTCCAAGTCTAAAGACAGATGAAACAGATGGTATCAAAATGTGTTCATGGTCGGATTATCGAACCATGCAAGGGTGGGTTCCTTTGGCACCTGGCCTACAACAGGGGCTTCTTGAAGTTGGTTACCCCCCAGAACCGACACAGAACCGACACAGAGTCTCTGGTTCCTCCACATGGGTTCAGACCATACAAAGTATTTCTATACTGAGCACATGGCTAGTATCGCTATTCCGCTTCTTATTAAATCCCATATACTCCGTATATCGGTTTCGGATGCTGGTGAAGCTGCTGGGATCGGGCGAATCGTGGCAGCTTGTGGCTTCAACCTTTGTAGTTAGCGGCAAAAATAGCTGACTAAGCAATATTAGTGCACGCCTTATCAAATCCACTTTTTTCGTAGCCATTTCAGGAATCTTCTACTCCGTACTCTTTTCTCCGTAGATTACGTATCGTCGTAGCCTGTCCTGAAATCCATGAAAGGGACAAGTTCTCAAAATGGCTGCGCAAATCCCTGATATCGAAAGCAGCAGTCGTGAGTTCCTTTCGACCCTACCTCCTTTCTCCTCGGGGTTTTCTTTTTCCACACCGACGCACATGTCGTTAGGTACGAAGCTGATACTTATCCTTGTTTGGTACATTAGTGAAAGACGAAGTTGCTGCCAAAGCGTCTTCTGGAAGCAAAGCCGCCAACGGAACTGTAGAGAATGGAAATGCAGAAAATGAAGACTCCGATGACGACAAAGAGGATGAACAAGATATAGCGGAAGGGACTCCTACCGGTAGGCACACCTGCAGATTGCAAAAACTTCCCTCCAAACCCCTGGTCTAACGAAGTACGTTTCAATATAGGAGAGAAAAAGAAGAAAAAGAGAAAGCCCAAAAAGAAGAAGAAATCTGGGGCGAAGGTGCAAAGCAACCCACCGCGTGTGCCTTTATCGACTCTTTTTCCGAACAACAACTATCCCGAGGGTAAGACTGCCGAGTACAAAGACGATAATGCCTACCGTACAACCGATGAGGAAAAGAGACACCTTGATCGCATGAATAATGATTTTCTCACCGATTACCGCAAAGCGGCGGAGGTCCATCGACAGGTTCGACAGTACGCTCAGAAGGAGCTGATCCAACCCGGACGCACTCTGACTGAAATTGCGGAAGGTATCGAGGATAGTGTCCGTGCATTGACCGGCCATATGGGTCTTGAGGAGGGAGACAGCTTGAAGGCTGGTATGGGTTTCCCAACCGGATTGAACATCAACCATATTGCCGCGCATTATTCGCCGAATGCAGGAAATAAGACCGTCCTTAAACAAGAAGATGTTCTGAAGGTTGATATCGGAGTTCATATCAATGGCAGAATTGTCGACAGCGCGTTTACTGTTGCTTTTGACCCTGTTTATGATAATTTGTTAACCGCCGTGAAGGAGGCTACAAACACGGGTGTCAAGGTATGGCCGAAAATTTTCATACATAGGGCCTACACAATCGTGGAACTGACTATTATTAGGAAGCCGGAATTGATGTGCGATTGTGTGATATCGGTGCTGCTATCCAAGAGGTAATGGAAAGCTACGAGGTTGAGCTCAATGGTACTACTTATCCCGTGAAATCTATTCGAAATCTTAATGGCCATACCATTGGTCACTATCTTATCCACGGTGGAAGCGTTGGAAAGAGTGTTCCTATCGTCAAAGGTGGTGATCAGACAAAGATGGAAGAGGGTGAGACCTATGCCATCGAAACATTCGGAAGTACTGGGAAGGGATATGTGAGAGACGATGTATGTCACACTTGGCGAAGCTTGGAGAGAACATCCTTAATACTGATTATCTTCTAGCTTGAAACCTCTCATTACGGGAGAGTACCTGACGCTCCTAACGTTCCACTTCGCCTATCCTCCGCGAAAAACCTGTTGAACGTCATCACGAAGAATTTTGGCACTTTGCCATTCTGCCGCAGATACCTTGATCGGTTGGGGCAGGATAAATACCTTCTCGGAGTAAGATACCACGAGTCTATTTACCATTCATATATCACTAACCATTCGTGATTAGCTAAACAACCTTGTCACATCTGGACTAGTGGAAGCATACCCTCCGCTTGTTGATGTGAAAGGAAGCTATACGGCTCAATTTGAGCATGTAGGTTATCCCCAGCCCAGCAGTCAGGTTTCTTGGCTAACCATATTGGAAAGACCCTCCTACTTAGACCTACTGTTAAGGAGGTCATTTCTCGAGGAGATGATTACTAGGTTCCAGATTACTACAGCTGCTCTGGTGAAAGGGGCAACATTACGTAGTCTGGGAGACTTGGTCAACATATTGAACTTGCTGATGAGGATAAAATGATATCCTCGCGTACATAGAAACAAAGATACAGAATACAAAATTATCATCTCTTGTTTCTAATCTCAACCCTTTGATAACGTGCATTTCACCTTAGCATGTGCTCCGTAGAATTCAATAATCAGATCATCCAATACGGAAGTCTTCCGATTCGCCCCCTTTTTATAGATTACATAAGCCTCTTATTATATAAGCTTAGCGTCGCCCCACGTGGGAACCGTGGCTCCGGGTTCACTCCTGATTGCGCCTCAAAAAAGTGTCGACAGATTGTTTGGATCCTCAGGAGCTATTATTGCAACTACTTCAAGGCTTCTACGAATTTTATACCCAACAGCCCAGCCATGCTTTGCACTATTTCACGCGAGTAATAACACTTCATTCGTTGCCTATAAAGGCTTTCTTTTCACAATTGTCACAATGGCACCGACTTCGAGATCCTCCGCGCGGACACACTTTTCCCAGACCGAAACCATTTCTGCTCGAGCTCCGCCGCCACCTTCAAACAATTCCATAGAAGACCAATTCTTTTGGACATATACGGAAGAGCCGCATAAATCGAGGAGGCAGGCAATCATTAAAGCACATCCAGAAGTCAGTATTTAGCTCTCGTCACTGATTGAAAATATTACTGACTATGCGGCCATTCACTAGGTACTGAAATTATGCGGGATCGAGCCACTCACGAAATACGTTGTTCTGGGCGTCGTCTGCCTCCAGGTCGCTTGTGCATATCTGCTACGTAATACGCCGATACTATCATGGCCTTTCCTTCTGACGGCATATGTAATCGGAGCCACTGCGAACCAGAATTTATTCCTTGCGATCCACGAGATCTCGCATAACCTAGCCTTCAAATTGCCGATTGGCAATAGGCTACTGGCTATCTTTGCAAACTTTCCGATTGGATTACCATATAGTGCTGCATTTAGGGTATGTCGGCCTTTTCAAAACAGTTTGAATGCGGTCCTAACGGACAACTTGAATTTTACAGCCATACCACTTGACACACCATAAATCCCTCGGCGTTGCATCCCTCGATACCGACCTCCCCACAGCCCTGGAGGCCGTTTTCCTGGACTCAATATTTGGAAAAGCCTTCTTTTGCACGTTCCAAATTCTTTTCTACGCGATTCGCCCCATGTTCATCTATAGCCCAGCTTTCACACATATCCATTTCATCAACATTATTGCACAATTTCTGTTCAATTTTGCCCTTTACAAAGTCTGCGGCTCATCGTTGAATTCCATTTACTATCTCCTTATAAGTTCTTTCCTTGCAGGCTCTTTGCATCCCTGTGCTGGCCACTTCATTGCAGAGCATTACTTCTTTTCAAAAACCGCTGGAGGAACAGAGTCTATTGAAGAACAGCGGAAACAGTCTGTAAAAGCAGACCAAACATCCCCACTTGCATCACTCATGCCCCCAGAAACATACTCCTACTATGGCCCCCTAAACATTTTAACCTACAATGTTGGTCTACACAATGAGCACCATGACTTCCCTGCTATTCCTTGGACCCGGCTACACAAATTGCACACTATTGCAAAAGAGTTCTACGAGCCACTACCATGTCACCGAAGTTGGGTCTGGGTGATCTGGACTTTCATTTTGGATAAGAATGTTGGTTTGTGGTGCCGTGTGAAGAGAGCCGAGGGTGGGAGAATGGTCGGAAAGAGTGCAGGTGTATGGAAGGAAAGCGAGATTCAGAATTGAGCTTCTACGCCAATTTGCCCCTTTTTCTACTTAAGCTTATCGGCTCTTGAATGTTTCTTTCGCGTGGCATGCCCGGAGTTCCTTGGATCTTCCTGTAAACCAATATTCTCAAATTGCAATATCCCAGCCGCTTAGGCCCGTCTATTGAAACCGGAAGTACTTGAAAGCAAAAATACAATTTTTCGATGCTATCATGGCTATTACATGACTTGAATTTCCTCGATCTCTAGGACCTAGTAAACGAAATTTTCATGGTATTGACCAAAGAACTCCCGTGCGACCGTCATTTTCTATATGATCAACTGCCACATAGCCGCGGATGGAAATCTGTTACTAGGAGCTAAACTTTATCGTGTATAGTCAACATGCAAACAAGATAGTACGGGCTTGGGGTGGACACTTTCCTCACATGTTACAATTCACATCATATTATCAAGAAAAATCAGCAAGAAAAAACATAACAGACGAAGGTATGAAGCGAGGTTCAGAGAAATGGGAAGGAGGAAAGCGTTATGACAAAATAAGATCCAGGTTTGGTCCACTATAATTAGATAGAAGCGGAGCAAACCTCGGGTAAGAGTTCGTGGCTTTTGCTGCTGGATTAAATTCGAACATGCCGTAGCTAGCAACTGTGGAAAGGAAGCGATACTTGTCTGGGTAAGGGGGATACTGAGCGAGGACAGGGACGCGATATGTGCAAGTCAAGAGAGCCAAGTATAGTTCTCGTTGCCATGGGGAATTCATAAAGCTTCGTGGGATAGACAAAAAGGAAGACTCGAAGGACAACAGCCGCTATAGAACGGAGAGTACATGGTACAAGCCAGAGGTATCTTAAAAAAAGAAATATGCGAGGAGGAAGCTCAATAAACATAAGCCAGCAACCATTTGAAGTGGAACGCCCGTTTCCGAAGTGGAAGGCGATTGTTGTTGTAGCGGAGCCATCTGTGGTGACTTATTACTTCCGCCGACATTTCTGCGTCTTACTTCGTTATCAGCTACCTGTTTCTTCAAAATCTGGATCTGAGCTTTGGCTTCCTCCAGCTGGGATTTGAGATCATCATTCATTGTGACTGGTGGTGCGGAACGTTCAGTTTTGGGCTCCTCTACGGCTAGTTTGGAGGCTTCTTTCGAGGTAAGTTCACGGGCATCGGACTCGAATTTAGGCGCTTGAATCGGAGGAGCCGCGACAGCTGTGACGGAATCCACTCGAGTAGCCGCCGGGGTTTCGAATTTTATATTTCCGGGGGATGCTTGTCCAACGGGTTCTTCTTCCGGCACCTAGAATACGGCTTGTAAGCCTGTTGGCCTTCTTTATTGGGGAGGCTGGTTTGGAGACGGACCAATCCATTTGTTTCAGCAGCATGATCAAGAGGAGGGAGAAAATTAACACGGATCTTTCGCTCTTGTATAGAATCCTTGGCTGACTTTTCAACATCCATCCACTAAAAGGTAAATTATTAACTGCGATCCAGCAGAAAAAGCGTCCTGGGCTTGCGTACAATTGAAGTAACGTTAGAAAACTCCTTATCGGCAGAAACGGCAACAGATTGTACAAGAAATTTGTCTTTGCATTTGGTGCCCTCCGCGGGTTCGTCTTTCATTGCCTGAAGGAGGACTGAATCGAAAGCAATGGAATTAGTGACACGGAAATGTAACCACGGTCACCTAGGGAAGTATACCTTGGACTTCCATGTGTTTTCCCGGCTCGATACGACCGGAATTAGGTCTAACGCAGTATCTGAGTATTCGTCAGCGCATGAATTATAGCTAGGGCTCTGCCTGGAAACAGATTATCGAGGTGCTGCTGCCTACTTTCGTGGCGCTGTCGTTTTGACCTTTGATTAAAGATGAATTAGCGATAAATCTACGTAGCAAGAACCAAACGTACTTTGAAAGCAATGGGATCTGAGGTCGGGTTGCGTAGGTGTAGTGTTTCGCTAACCTCCTGGTTAAAGGGCCCTGAATAAATCAACGGGGGTTAGCCGACGATGTGGTAAATGGATGTCGGATGTCACTTACGTCGGAAGCCCAGCTCTTGGGGGTCAAGCTCTACAGACATGATTGCAGAAGCTCTAGCAGATACTGAGAAGAAAGCTCCGGGGAAAGCGAATGGCTGGAGGGGTGAAGATACAGCCGAGTGTTGTTTGCGACGGTGTTTGGGGTTCGGAAATGCGGTGACATGGAAGTTGGCTTGTTGGCTGGTTAGTTAGTTAGTTAGGTGTTTAATAATCTCCGAGGGTGGCAGTCACATGACGCGCCCCCAAGCCTTCGAGCTCTCAGCCCTATATCGAACATCCATCCATCCATCGTGGAGGAGTTGCCCGATTCCTGTGGATTACAGTACATATTTCATTTCACATTATGCTACGTGCTATTTCCTGCAAGCTGTCTGACTATATTTCTGACTGAATGTATCTATGCAGCACAGTATGTGCATACATCCATACGTGTCAGACGAAAACCCCGTGCCTCTTTGCGCACGCATCTGCAAATACGAGGATATCATCACTGAGAATGGAGAACGCATCAGAGTTTTGCAAATGTGACAAATCGGTGGGTTTGAAGGATGAACATAAATAATGCCATTGCGCAAGCGTTGTCTAAAAGGAGTCAAAAGATGACTGACCCAGTGCAACAGTTCTGGAAAAACGAGGTTGATCAGAGCTTAGACTATCCGTATTCTCAAAACATCAGTCCTACTATCAATCCTACTTGACTAACAGAAAGTCGAAAAGTGATAAAGCTAGTTGAAGTACCAAATCCCTAACATTCAAGCTCACACTGCGACTGGCGAAAGAGCGGCTGTTGGGGTGCTGTGTGACATACATACACGCATACATTAGAGCATCAAGCTTACAGAGGGTAGCAGGCTTACAATAATTCTCTAGAAACAGGCACGAATTTTGATGAAAAATGCCGATAGCCTGAATATTGGCTTCCATGAGCCAGCAACAGAACTGTTATCAGTATCCTAATATTTATATTGACTCAGACCACCCTTTTATTCAACTGAATTTTCCAAATTACTAGCACAGAGAGGTAGGGTGCCTGACTCACGCGCTTGACGCAGGAAAATCAGATTGCTTCATTTATTGGTATGCGTGCTTTGTACGGAGTAAAGCACTTTCGATTTTATGTGTATAGGATGCGGGCTTATTTATGCTAACATCCGGTCTTAAACCAGATCTTCCACTACCCGGGAGAACTCCGAAACCCAAACAATCCCACATTGACCGAACTATGGTTCAGAGGCCCCGAGAGTTTCAATATAGCAGCGTGCAAAGGACCTCCCCGGATCCATACTGCAAGCCCCCCAAAACTGACGTCACATGTGGCAATGGGTGGATCAGTACTCCGTACTCCGTATATATCAAGACCTCTCACAGAACGCAATCAGTATGAAAGCATTTTTTCTACGCACAGGAGCAAAATGCCTACGACAAAAGTCGAGTTCGACAGCAGAGGTCTCACCGTGATCGGTGAGCTATACTTACCTGCAGAATCGGCTCCGGACCGCAGAGGGGCAGCTATTATTATCTCACACCCTCTGGGAGGTGTTAAAGAACAGACCGCGGCTCTTCACGCTACTAAATTCGTCGAGGAAGGGTTTATTGTCCTCACATTTGATGCTGCATATCAGGGTGAGAGCGAGGGCGAGCCTCGCGGTCTCGAAGATCCTGGGCAGCGCGCCGAAGACGTTCGATCCGCAGTCACTTATCTTGCTATCCAACCTTCAGTCGATCCAGATCGTATTGGCGCACTTGGGATCTGTGTTTCGGGCGGCTACGTGCCATTTGCTGCTCAAACAGACATTCGTATCCAAGTGGTGGCCACTGTCAGCGCAGCTGATATAGGAAAAGTGTTTCGTGAGGGCATTAAAGACACTGCAATGACAGTCGGCGAGAGGGATCTTGAAAAGATAATGATATCCATTAACCAAGCTCGCATCGATGAGGCCGTGGGGGAAAGGGCACCAGTGGTTCCCATCGTGCCAACCGATCCAGAACACATTCCTCCCCGTACCCCGGCGATCTTTGCTCAAGGAGCTGAATATTACCGTACTCCACGTGCCTTCCATCCTCGGTCAATTAATCTGATCCCACTGAGAAGCTACGGCTTTATTCTTAATTTCTCGGCATATGCTTTCAATTATATGATATCACCTCGCCCGTTGCTTATGATTGCTGGAACCGAAGCTGATACACGTTATTTCAGTGAGGAGGCCATCGAATGCGCGAAGGAACCAAAGGAACTTTTTCTCGTCCCTGGAAAAACCCATGTCGATCTCTATGATGACCTTAGTGTCACTTTCCCTAAACTTCTTCAATTTATGGTCGATCATCTCACAGGGGAGCTGGATTTCGATTAGCCATTTAGATTTGCCGATTTAGGTAGGATTGCTCCTTAATCTCAATATCTGATCTCAGACCCCATGGTGCTTCATTGCAAAATGCTAGCAGCCTTCGTCCGTTTTGAATTGGTTGTCTTTGATTTCAAGGAGCTGAAATTAGGGCACGATATTGAGACAATTGAACTACTTAATGCCTTTCCAATAGCAGTGCTACAGTCAGTCTGTGAAAAGGTGTTTATGTATGGCTACAAGTTAATGCCTATTACAGACTATTCAAAAATCCTCAAAGGCCCAGTACTCTTTTGTCAAGTTTTATCATTGGTTTTAAAATCAATTGAGTATCCCTCAAGGGTCCACCTAAAGGAGCTTGAGAATTTCATTCAAAAAACTTCATCTTCAATGGTGAACGCAATGAGACATATGAACTCCTTCAAAAGACAGCATTTAATTACTTCGAGTTTCTCGAAACCACTAAAGCCTGGAGAAGTCTTGAGCCCGAACCATGACGGGACATGCTAGATTGGAAAGATGAGGTTGATGAACCAGAAGGAAATCTAGAAGATGCGTCTAGAGAGAAGAAAAAGAAAAGAGTGGAGAAAAAAAAAAAAAGTAGAGACTGGATTTTTATATAATATTCTCAGATATCAGTCTCGATCGCTTATATGATACGTATGAATCGAAGTGATATATTCAGCCAGAGCTAGATTGTATTTGTGAATGTTTTGGATCACTTTATCTTCATTTTGTGGGAGAGGCCTAGGAAGTATTTCCATAGAATTGAAGTAAGAAATAGATTCAATGTCAATGACTAGGTGCTTGTATGATGATAAGAGGACAAAGCTGGTAAGTATCTACACCGTAGTCAAGATTGAATGCAGGAGGTTGAAGTGTCCAAACCACCAACACATTTGACCAAAAGACGGGAGGTTCCAGTGTTTTTAACTATTTATGTACTCCGTAGTTAACTGGTTAACTAACTAGGCAGTGACCTCAGAACGGCAACCTTATTTTGCCAGGAGTGGCGCCCCCGCCAAAAGCCTCCCGCTTTTACTTCGTACCTAAGAAGACGTTTCCGACCTCATACCACAACTAAACAACTATTTTGTCACTTAATGGATTTGGTTCTGTGATATTTTTATTTTTCATCTTTTTTTCTCTTGGTTAGACCGGACTTATTTATCACTCTTTGGACAGACTCAAGTATGCCGACCGACCTAGAACAGCTTGTGGATATGGGCTTCGAGCCAGAAAGAGCTAAAATTGCAGTTTCAAAAACTGGTGGATGTGCGTCGCTGCTCCGTTTGACAATAGCTCATGGGCTTTTGCTCTAACCACCAACGATTCATAGTGCAAGGAGCTCTAGAGTGGCTCGAAGCTAACCAAGACAAGTCCCTCGAAGAAATCCAGTCGAGCGCTCCTCAAGCCGAGGATGACGAAGGGCCGGCCTTGCAACCCGGAGAAGAAGCAAGAAGCCTAGTATGCAATGAATGTGGCAAGCGGTTCCGGAGTCATGCTCAAGCCGAATACCATGCTTCTAAGACAGAACATGTCGACTTCTCCGAGTCGACCGAGGAAATTGCTCCTTTGACAGAAGAACAGAAGCAAATCAAGCTCTCGGAATTGCGTGAGAGGCTTTCCGAGAAACGTGCAAAGATGTCAGAGCAAGATAAGCTTGATAAAAAGAGGAACGAGGTTGGCGAACTGAGATTTACGATTTACCGAACCGTACTAATCAGCCATCTTTTTTCAGGAAATTCGTCGAAAAAACACCAAAGAGACTCAAGACATTAAAGAGGACTTACAACGGAAGGAACAAATGAAAGAAGCTGCGAAGAAACGGCGCGAAAAGCAAGAAGAAGCAGAAGCAAAGGCACGAACTCGGGCCAAAATAGAGGCGGACAAGGCCGAGAGACGAGCAAAAGCGGAAAAAGAGAAAGCTGAGAGGGAAGGGCGCGCGACCTTTACTGCGGCCCCTGCAGCCCCAGTCGCTCCTCCTAAACCTGCATCAGCATATACAGAATCAAGGCTGCGCCTCCAAACTTCATCGGGAAATATTTTGAAAACATTTCCAGTGGACACCACGCTGTTCGAAATTGCTGCTGTCTTGAACCAGGAGAATGGCTTAGAAGTCCAAAGCTTTACACAAAACTTTCCAAAAAAGATATTCAATAACGAATTTTTTGGAGAAACACTCAAAGAACTAGGTCTCGTCCCTAGCGCCAGCCTGATCGTGAATTAAAGAACGGTCTCTGCAGAATTTCCCAGCCAAGCAACTTATCTGGATTTGAGGGGTATTTGACATCGTATTTGCTACCTTCTCGGATCGAGCCGGCTGTATCTTGAATAATAGCTACACACTGACAGATAGAAGCGAATGATAATCTCGAAAATTTGCCCAGACATATGAACCACAGCGATGTGATTGTAGTAAGGGGACGAATGTGAAGGTGTTTGTTAAAGAATTAGCTGCAGGAACTGATTTTTCTTTGTTGAATTCTTAGGGTCTTGAAAACGGTGATTACTATACGAGTCACGCTCGGTATCGGTACCGTCGATTCGAATGTGGAAGCATGGCGATGCCATCTTGAATAGCGACCTACGCAGAGCTCTAAGTCTACTCCATATCTGGTGTTTTGGGCATTGCTACAACTGGGCGGTGAACTGAAAGGCCTGAGCCGTCGGTACGATAGGTACATACACTTCGAACATCAATGCAGGAAGAGGGCATTCGTTCCTTTATCTGATCTGGAGATCTTGAATTCAGAAATCGGCCAAAGCTTTATCTATTAATAACGATTTTCGGGCTCTTGCTAATACCTGACCCTCAAAACAGAGAAAAAGAGAAAAAGAGGACCTTAGCTACACTGGAGATAATCAGCTTCAAAAGAAAAAGCTAAATAAATTAAGCAAAAGTACTATGTAGTGTCCATTTGCTACACCTGCTATTCCAATGAAGCTAAGTGGATATTTGCTGGAAACCATCGTTTTTCTAGTTGTATGATTAAGTATAGACATTATAAGACGAAATAGCTAGCAGCATCAGCTTGAAGCTGCGTTTTTCATGGACTGTAGGCAAAATATGATTCATCCGCCGGGATGTAAACTTCAGCAGGTATTTTGGTCAAGAGAGTACGAAGTAATAAGGTTGTTCCTCCCACGCAATGCGGAGTCGACATGAGGCGGAATGGTAATAGATGCCAAGACATTTAGGCAGACATGGAGTGAATGAGCTTATTAGTCAATAATTAGTCACGAAGCTTATCCACGCGCGTCAGGACGCGTCTTGTGCTGATTGCCCAATTCAGAGAAGACAATGACGGGCTGCGCTTGTAAATCGAAGTACTAAAGACTCCTAGCATCTACCGTCGGGTTTTGAGCCTCGACCATAACTTCCCCGACTACAACACATGCATCGAATACTTTCACCATAATGCCAGCGTAAGTCCCACTTCACTTTCGGCGTCATTACACGCCGCATTGCTGAACCATCTTATTTAGGCACGGAGACCAGCACAAATCCTACTCCGAAAAGTCCAAGTCGACAAATCCATATATAACAGAATCACGGGACGTAGACGAATACACAGCGCTGCAGATTGAAACATTACAGAGCCGGCTAGAAAAGCGATTAGGTCCGGAATATATCTCGTGGCGAGCAGGGCCCGGTGGACAACGAGTTCATTATCTATCGGCTGATAAATGCATTAATCTTGCAAATGAGATTTTTGGATTCAATGGATGGTCAAGCTCAATCCAAGATGTTCATACCGATTTCGTGAGTGAATCGTGTTGGGGAAATAGGGTGTTATGGGTTTAGGCAGTCGCTGACTGAAATGAAATCCGCAGCTGGATGAAAATCCGAATACTGGCAAAATATCCCTCGGCCTGTCGGTGATTATTCGGGTGACTCTAAAAAATGGAATGTATCATGAGGTTAGTCTGATGCCATATGCAACTTGGTATTGACAAGCTGATTAGTATTAGGATATAGGATATGGTCACATGGAGAACTGCAAGGGAAAGGCGGCCGCCTTCGAAAAAGCCAAAAAAGAGGGAACAACAGATGCCTTGAAACGTGCTCTCAGAAATTTCGGCAATGCTCTTGGGAATTGTATTTATGATAAGGACTACTTATCGAAAGTTACCAAAATGAAGGTGATACCGGTACGTGGACGCGGCTCAGACCAAATAATCTGATTCTGACACCAGCGATAGGCTAAATGGGATGTAGATGAGCTCCATCGCCATCCGGACTATGCTCCAATCAAAAAGGAGATTCCTAGGGGACCACCTGTACCTAAAGTCGGAGATCAGGAACAATGTGATCTTCCTATGAAGATACCTGATATACCCACGAAACAGCCGAAAGAAGCCCTTCCAATGGATATTGAAAATGACTTTGGAAGTATGGCCGTCCGCCATAAATTGTCTGGTTAAACGATTGCTGATGTTACTCTAGGTGATGCATTTGACGAAGCGGATTTTGGAGACCATCAATTCGGCCACCCAGACGAAGTTCTTCTAGACGATGACCCCCCTCCGCCATTCAACAATCTCAAAGCACCAATACCCCCAGTGAAACCGAATTTCGATAATGCTACTTCTGGAAGAGGCACGGGCGCACTTCCAGACCACCTTCTCACGCCATCAAAGCCGCCCCAACATAACCACATATCCAAACCATTCACAGGCCAAAACTCCATGGCTTTGGCAACACATGCTGACCGTATTTCCAAACCGATCGTGGACCAGTCAAACCAATACAAGACACCTAGACTACCTCAATCAATCGGCGTAAACGCGGCTGATTTACCTCCCCCTTTGCCTTGCGATCAGCTCAACCCAGATGTAAAGCCAAACATGGACAGAAAACCAAACCAGTCTCCTTCAAAACTTCCCTCACCCTCCGCATCGCAGGTCCATCCCAACGTGGAGCCCGGTGTATGGTATTCTGCCCGGGCTGCGAATATAACAGAAGAAGGAAAACCGGTACCCACTTTTGACCCCAAATTTGAGAGTCCGTCGCTTCGGAAAACACATAGCGTTACCCATGGAATATCAGCGCCAGTTTGCAGGGGAACATTTCAAAATGTTCCTCCTCCAACGAGCAGTAATCTGCCTCATAAGCCAAACTTGAATAATGGCTTGCCAGCAAGCCAGTCAACTACCCCTTTACCGCCTCGCACAGTCGCAGGAAACAAACGTCCTGCGCCAGGAAACTTCGCAAGTCCCGCTCGGCCAGCAATGACTACTTCATACCGACCACCCACAAGAAGAAGTACTGCCGCTGCTTCTAATAACGCGACCTCCAATCTCCCAAACGGTAATACTGCGGCATCGCACACGGCGGCCGGTATCGTGCAAAATATAAATGGTAAAAGGCCACCTCTATCCGAGATGACGAATATGCCCCCGATACCAAATCAAAATGAAGCCGCCAAAAAACCCAGAGTCGGCGAAATTTCTGCGGGCTCCTGTGAAGATAAAGTACCGCAGCAGAGACAGGGCAGAGGAGCTGCTTAGAGACTGGTGTGGTTATTATGTATTCGAATTTAGATACTGAGCAAATACGCTGCCTGCTCTGTTTGTTACTGTGAGCGTTTATTGATTCTTCGTGGTTGGGAGGTGCCGCCGGTGACGCCTTGTTTTGGTCGTATATGTATTACACTCTCGAATGCTATCGAGTGAATGATATCACTGGCTATAAGATACATCGCCAGGCTACGGAAAAGATCGAATGTCAAAATGAGATAATACGGCAAGGATAACCTAAGGCTCTTCATTTGGCTATTCAGGTCCATATTATGTAACATTCTAAGCGCTTTTGAGAACCCAAACTTTCCGTGAATCCCTAGAGACTGAACAGAACTATCTAGCTAAAGGACACGCGCTAGTGGTAGAATGCCTCACTTGCGAGGAGCCCATTTGGAATCCATGAGGCCCGAGGTCTTGTCTTCGGATTTCGTGGCCCACATTGAAGCGTCGAGTCCATTCGAGGTTTTTCCGGGTTGATCAAGATCATGCTTGGTAGCAGGTCCCTTTGGTGCAGACGTAGAAGCTATATATCCAGCATACTGCATTGCGACGGCGCTCTGTGGCAAATAGGGTGTTTCACGCATCTTCAGTTGGGATCCGTACTTGGGCATGGGGTTTGGGGCGTTAGCGTTGACTTTTTGAGGCACGGCGAACGGCTTTTCGAAGGGAGCTGTACGAAGGATAGGGCCAGGATCTTCGTTGCCCTTCCGGCCAGGAAGAAGATGGTCACCGAAAATGTTATCAGTAGCAAGAGGTTTGACGTATCCCTTCGGTGCTTTTTCGGTGGTTGGATTGGCGCGTTCCTCGAATGCCTTTCGCACAACTGGTAGGGGCTTGGTGGGTTCCTCTGGTGCCTTTTTGGCAATTGGAAGGGGCTTGACGTATTTCTTTAATCCTATTTCGTCAGCTGGATTGATCTGTTCCTCTGATGCCTTTTGAGCAACCGGTGGGGGTTTGACATATTCTTCTAATACCCTTTTAGCAACTGGAAGGGGCTTGATGAGTTCTTCAGACGCTTTTTCGGCAACTGGATTGACGTGTTGCTCCAATGCCTCTTTAGCAACCGGTGAAGGCTTGACATATTCTTCTGATACCTTTTTAGCAAGTGGAAGGGGCTTGACGTGTTCCTCAAATGCTTTTCCGGCAGCTGGCAGGGGCCTGGTTCCCTCGATGTAGAGTTTCTCTTCCACTGCATTTATGCGATCCTCCAAGCACTTGGAAGCTAATGGGAGAAGAGACAGTTTCGATATCGCCTCAGTCAGTTCGGCCAACTCCTTTTGGAGGACATTCGGTTTTCGGGTAGCTGGGCTTTCACTCTTTACAGCCGGTGAAGGAGGGCTCAATTCAATCAGAGTACCACGATGACTATCCGGTTGAGGAGTGTTCATACCCGACCGACCATTGCGCGAGGAGAGCCCTGGTTGAGGGAGGCTACTACCAAACCCTTGGTTAACCTTGAGATTCAGAGTATCAGCGCAGCTCTCTTTTTGAACGGAAGGACCCCAAAATACATTAATCAAACCCAAAATACGTCGTTCTGGTAGCGGATTATCGGTTGGCATTTCAGTGCCTGCCCGCTTGCTTGTATGCGGCTTCTCAATGATCTCGCCTTCTTCCTCACTCTCGTCAGTAAGAGGTGGTTTGCTTTGCCTATTTTCTTCGGTAACCACGTGGCCTTTCTCCATTTCGGTGATGGTTGCCGGCTTGGAAGGAGCTTGGATAGTAGGACGGGCCAAAACGGCCTCCATGAATGAATTCGAGTCCACGAGTTCATGAGACCGCATAAGACTGTATTTGATCCATCAGCGCCGGTAAAGAAATAGAACTATGTTACTTACGGTGCGATTGGGACACGGCGTCTCGTAACCACTGCTCGGGTTCGTGCTGGTGCTGGTGCTGGTGCTATTGGAGGAACATTGGCCGTCATTGCTCTTGGTGCTTTGGGTACTGCCGACACGGTAGCTTTGGGCTGCGCCGGGGGAGCATGGGCTTTTGTGACCATTGAAGCTGCAGGCCCCTTTTTCTTCTTCTTCGAAGCATTTCTTGAAAAGGTAACTATTAACAGGGTGACCCAAAAGACGCAGCCCCAGGCGGCAATTACGTACGACTTTTCCGGAAGCCATCCACGGCCTCGAGTGCCAATGACTCCACCACCTCTACCCCTGGTGGGAGCGCTGACAGAATGGCGGCCCATGCGGCCCGTGGTCGGCTCCAAGTCATAGTTTTGGCCGCCGTCTGCGTTGATTGTCTGCATCAAATTAAAACGATGGCTCTGCCCATCCAGCATCGGAGCCAGGTCCTCGCCGTCTGCTTGACCTTCCATTGTTTTCCAAGCATCTAGATTTGTTAGTGTGTCTTTTAATCCACACAGATATTGAAGGCTTACTTTTCCATGAGTTAATCTGAACCTGGTTGTCTTGAGCTAGCTTCTGTGATGACGACCCAGGCTGATTTGAAGCTCTGCACGCTTCCAAGTTAATCAGGGGGACCCGAACTTTTGGCTTGTCGTCAGCGGTAGAGATGTAATCTCGCCTCGCAAGGCCCAGATCCTCCTGAGTATGCATTAGTGTATGGTGACAGTACAATTTGAGTGGAACGCATACCATTTGGAGGCCCTGTAGACGAGAGACACGCTGGGAATTCATTTGTGCCATCTTCGAAGTCGGTCAGTTCTGACAAACCGCGTCTTCAGACCCTTTTCTTAGCACGATTTCGGGTTTCTAGACTTGATCACGTAGATCAAGAGCTTTTATTTTGGACATAAATTTGCCTTCAGAAGCAACAGAAATGAAATCTTTCTCCAATATCACACTGTCAAGATATTGTAGATCAATGGAACAGAAGAGTTAGAAATGGTGACCAAGAGGGGGAGAAGGTGAGAAAAGAAACAGGAACTCCACCGCAAGAGGAGGAAAGTGAAGGAAAGGAAACAAAGAACCAGCTGATCAGGTCATCATGGATGTTGTCGTGTCTTCATGCTGTCGCCGCGAGCAACTAAAGTCCCAAATAGGAAAGGTAATGATTCAGCGACAAATATCACCTGATGCACTGCTACCCGAGACCGTCACAGACACGGGAACAGAACAGCATTCAGAGCACCTAGGGACAAAGGGCTTTTCCTTAGTTTTTATACATATTCGAACAAAGACATTGGCAGTCTATATATGTTGTTCAAATCACCAGCCAGATGTGCAAAGGTGGAATGAAGTATTTGATGAAAAGTGCCCACAAGTCTTGAAAGTTTTCGTTATCTGTATTCCCTGAGAGCCGTTGGGTAAGATCTCCAGTATTCAACTACCGCCTGAATATTCTCATGAATGGGTATTTTCTGTTGAAGGGATCGCTCAAAGAAGCTGTCGGGTCCTGGGGAGGAGTTGGTCCCATAAAATAGAGCTAGGGATATCTAGAGGTTGCACTCATTTTTCATCAAAGTGTATAGAAACACCTTTATGCGAGACTGAAAGGTAACAGCAGGAACTGGAGGATACTAATCACGCCGTTCAGATTCTGTTCAGATTCGGCCGAGCCTTTCCAAATATTGGCGAAGAATTAGGGAAGACGATTGCTCCACCAGGTGCCATCGGAAAGTGTCCTCCAAGATCCAAGCTCAGGATGTCTGGTGGTCCGTAACCGTTGTAGGTATAAGCAATCAGGAAGTAAAATACATCTATATTTCTTCTAATATAACAGTCAATCCAAAAGAAATAACCACAGGTCAACATGTCATCGGCCCACCCTCATCTACCACCGAAACACGCGTTAGTAAAACCAAAGCACTACTGCCAATGGAAGAATAAAACTTACGTCTGATAATTTTGATCAATGCTTGTAGAACGCTAATGCAAAGGACTGAAACGCCAAAGATGATGCAAATCACAGCTGGAATTTTAGCTTTCCAGCCTTGTCCGCTGAGCTTTATAAAACAAAGAGGAGGGAGAATGTATGCTAAGGCACAAGCACTTGTTGCACCAATCAGTTCCAAGACGGAACCGACATCGCAAGTTACCAAGGCCATTACAACAGAGGTAACGACTAGTGAGGTTGTGAAGATAAGATGGCGGCTCGGATTGTGGGGTTCGTCCGGGAAATAGAAGGTGGTCATGACGGATCTGCAAACAAAAGCTTCGAGAGGAAGCGTGGCCAGCATATTCAAACCGAAGCAACTATATTAAGTCAGCAGATCCACGACGCTCGATTGTCTGAAGCCACCTACAGTCGTGCGATATTGACTAAGACATTGTCACCCGGAAAATTGTTGAGCACATTGCCCATAGTCTTAGATCCAAATGAAAGAAATCCCGCAAATGCCATAATTAAGCACATCACCATCGAAATCCCCGTCGAGTAGTGAGTGACGAGAGAGAAACGGTCAAGAGTGGGCTTTTTTAGTGAGCCATATATTAACAGGCTGTTGTGATCTAGTTTTTGATCAGTACAAGCTAGGAGCATTTTGGGTTCCCCAAATACATACGGCAAACAAAAGCTGTTTTAAAGCATTAGTATATTTGGTTTATATATAAGAAAGCGCGAATCTGATCAACTTACCAAAAGATATGACCCCGACTGCTTGAAAGAAGCCCGAATTGATAAAGATTGAGCCCTTGATATCGCCTTTGAGATCGGGTTGGACTCGTGGTCCCTGGGTAATGACTGCGACCACAATTACAAGCATGCTCACCAGGGCAAACGCGGATGCTTTAGCGAGCTGTGAGGGTTATTAGCAACCGCGAGTTCCGATAGGCTCATGAAACGTACCTTTGAAATATCGCGATATAACGAAAGTGGGTACGATATTCCAAGAACAAATAAAACAATCACGGCGCGCCGGTTAGTAAGAAGCCATAAGAATGGCAACTCTTTGAGTTTAGGGAACAGCGCAGCAAAAACATGAGGAATTGTGTCGCCAACAATGACACAAAACGCAATCATTCCTCCAAAGGCAAACGCCCACTGTGCTATCGATATGGCTATCAGGCCGGGTCTGCCGAAGCAGAACTCCACAGTTGCCTGGAAAGAATCGGCTCCACTGAGTTTTGAATTAATCACTATCAGGCGAATAGTCCAATCGACCGTGCACGTTAGCACAACTAGAAGAATGACGCCCATAACCATTCCAGCTTGCCGAAAGGCATATGGTTGTCCAATGATACCAGCTCCTATAATACTGTTCGCCATGTTCATAAATGCGCTTCGCAGGCCGCTCTTGGGTCGAGTTGTCTCGAGATGATCCTCTGGAAAGAAATCCGAGTCCGACGTTGCGAAAGTCACACTTGGAGCCTCTATATCCGTGAGCAGGGGTGCCATCTGCCCTGTGCTACTCCGTCTTGAGCGACCGTTGTCGCCATCTAGGTAATCTTCTTCGTCGAGCCAAGCATGATCGGGCGGGTTGGCGGTGGAATCCCGCCCGGGTGCTTCTTCGGTACCATCTCCAAGATCAAATCGAACACGGTTCGGAGTACGAGGAGGTCGAGGGTGCCCATTGTTCGATTTCGGGAGGACGAGTGAGGATGGGCGATTAGTCGGAGGGGGCGTACGAATTGGTTGCAATTGCTCGTGGTCGCTCAGGTCGTCGTCACCTGCTGGGTGGGAGAGGAGAGATCGAGCTTCTTCTGCATTATGATCGTTTGTTTCAGTCTTGCGGACATCGAGTCTGTCGGCACCTTTGGGCATAGCTACAGGTATCGCTCATCCTCGCGATGAAAGAGCTCCCATGGAAAATATTGAATTTCGTAGCCTGCAACTCCTAGAAGGGCACTAGTACGTGAGAGCTGATTTCACTTCCCTGTCGCCGTGGCTTCGACTTGGCCAAACCAAATGAGGTGTCACGTGATTGAAAAGGGGGTCGGGCTACTCCGTACATCCAGAAAATCGATTTCAAAAATAATACATGGATTGATGTAAAACAAGAGCAGGATCAAATTTAATTAATTGGAATCATTGCCTATCCTTGAGGGTCCTGGTCGTATAGAAAGCAAGTATTGACGGGCGTTTATGGTCGAATTCGCTTGTATCCAGATGTACCCACGATGCTGGCCCAAAAAGGCAATCGGACGACGTCCTTCTCTCATGGGCTAAATCTTCTTAGCGAATACCCGTTTCCCTTTGCCCAGAACAATCATCCAGTACCGGAGCGCCTCCTAGGATACTGATGGCTCTTAGTTTTTATCGTCTACACCAGTGATATGTTCTTAGAAGGATGCCCTCAGCACCAATTCAATGCCCCACCATCACGAAAACGTATCACAGTCATCCCCTAAAGCTGACGGTATCAGGTCATGCTGAGCTGTCTCTCTCCAGAAACCCCTTGGGGTCGATCGAACGGTGTCCGCTGAAGCTCTCGAACACGTGGGTTGGCTTGGGCCCAACCCTATTATTCAAAATTCGCATTAAGATCCTTGATGATACTTGTGGGAAGGGGTTTTTAACTGCAATGCTGAAAGAGCTAAGTGATATGCTCGGTAAATCAAAGGCAAGTCTTAACAGCAGAACTTGCATTGCGAAAGTTCCATCACTGACTTTAGTAGATATGGTCTGATCTTGGCTTGATTGTTGCGCAGCAAGGATATGAAAACTACGTTGAAAACCCGGATATGCCTCAGATATGTCTGGTGGTTCCTCTCCAGAGAGGTACTACGACTCCCTCGAATTTCAAATCACTGAACCAGCGGCATTTGAAAACCTTATTATCTAACTGGGACCCCTATTTCCAGCCGCCTCCAGATATACCGGTAGCTACTATCCGTAGTGTGGATGTATGTTTCGACCTCGCCTCGGTTGATCTTGACTGCGGCAAAGCAGAGCAGACAAATTTTTGTACCGTTGATTACCCCACCAGCCAAATTTGGCGAGCCACCGATCTACCATTGGACAAGGAGAAAGATACCCTGCCATCGATTTCAGATGATGATAGCTGGATCTCGCTCGACGACGATTCCCCATTTTCAAGCCAAGAATCACTCTTGAGCTCCAGCACGACTAGCTCTAGCACATCGCTTGGTGCGTTTGATATGTTAGATCCCGTCTCAACTACAAAATATTCGTCTTTGCTCAATTCTGGGATCCAAAGTTTCTTGTGTAACCACCCCTTCCTTTTCCCCACCCGCGGTGATAGAAATATCAAGGAGGATAAAGAAGTTATGTCTAGCTTGACATCTACTACCTTGAACCCGGAATACAATTGTGTAAGTGTCTAGTCAGGGAAATTATTTTATTTGGCTCTTTGCTCACACGCAGAAGGCCATTATGCAACGAATTCCTTTGATTCCAGTCATCGCCAAGGGCATACACTCCATGTTGTCAAGCTCTCAGTCACCAGCGCATAGGTCAAATGTGGATTGTCTGCCGCGTCTATACTCTGAGACGTATAACCTCGGCCCCGAAGTAGGAGCAGCGGAAGCACCAGATACCCGGAAAATTCTGAAATGTATTCTCTGGACAAGAATGCAGCATGGTCTGAAGACGCCATATCAAATGAACAAACTAAATTCCTTGAATACCAAAATACCGAAGTCCAAAAATATTTTAAAACAAGGGGCACACTGCAACCTCCCCCTAGACGAAACAAATGCTTGCATCAACCCCTGGCTGTGTGAGATTGATAGCAACGGAGACATTGGCTTTGATTACCTCCTCGAAACCGACGAAAGCGATGAGGAAGACCTCTTCATGGACAATATCGACGACCTTGATAGCGATCTCTCTCTCGATAACACCCCGAAAAGCCAGTTCCCGCCGGATGATTGCCAGGCGCCTTCGCCCATGCTTGACGACGTGAATGCTAGCAGGGCCCCAACTTCTGACATAGAGATGCTAGATAACTCTTCACAGCCGTCCCTATCACCCGTCCCGTCAGTGATACTCATCGATTCAGATCCTATTTTTGAGGACGACTATGATCAAAATATGAATGTAGATGGAGTTAGACATATAGATAATGAAGACATGTTACTCTGACCTAGTCAAACAACGATTGAAAGTAGAAAATCATACACAACACACCTAGCAATGCCACAGGAGTGGAATGAACTTGAGGATCAGAACCCTGCAACTAGACACCCCAGACAGAGTACGGAATCCAGGCCGTGTTATTTTCGAAGGGTGCAGCTTTTGAAGAGGAAATCCCTTTGCCAGTCGTTATTATTGGTTTTCCCAATCTTGCATGGTGCAGATGATCAGCCAACCAGTCAGAAGCTGTAACCAGGCAGTTGAGAGAGGCTTGATTAACTAGGCGAAAACTCTAATTTAGGATGAGTTTTGGGTCACTTTTTGTTCCTGAACCGCCAAAAGTATTGACCGAACGAATGATTTGGGCTGTATTCCTCCAGACTTCAGAGTATTCCATTTGGAGATGCGAAATGACCCAAAAAGCCATCATGCGAATAAGCTTGACTGGATAGCTTCTTTCGGACTTCATCTGCATCGTGGCTTTTACTTAAATATCTAACTATTCGACCAGATTTGTATTGATTTCCGCAACCTGTACGGAGTAGTTACTCCGTAATTACCAACGCTTGATAATGTCTGCAGATGCCCGAGCACTGCCCAGAGTTCCACAGCGGCGGCTAGTTGATCTCGTTTCATCCCGTCTTGGTCACAACCTCATTCAGGCCCGCACGGAGAACATTCTGCTTTCATGGAGGAAACCCCACTCGCTGACTGGACCTTGGGCATGCATTCCAGCCCCCTCTGCGCTTCACAATAACGATCGAGTCTGCCCCTTATAACTGAGGAGATGAAATGCTAAGATCTTTCTGTGGGCTTGCAAGTGACAAATGGCCGTCTCATACAGGGAATACCCAGGGCATGGTTTGTGACTCTAGGCTCAACAGTCCAATCAATGAGACTTTTGGAGAAAAGCGGGTGCTTCCGTTCAATCTTCCTGTTCCTGATATCGCACAGGATATGCGTGAATCGGATTGGGACCTTGGTCCCCTGTCAAACCCCTCATGCGCTAAATAACCTGAGGCGGGCGGTTAAAAGAAGACGAACCCAGCCCGTCAAAATGGCCGACTTGAATAAATATAAATATACGGTCTTGTTGCGTGTGTCGCACTCATTCTACTTTGGAATTTTTTCAAAGCAAATTACTTGTTATGGTTTTGGCGATCTAGGATGGTTAATGCTACCACGCACAATACCACAATTCATGGCTGGGTCGGATCAAGCAACGACCGGGGCAGTGCCGATATCTTGTGGTCATGTTGCCTCACCATCGTGCTCTGTTGCTGGGTATCGGTTTATCCCAACACTGGGTCTCCTAATGACAAATGGTATCATGGATTTCTCGACAAGATAAACCTTTTTTGCATCAGTCTTCTGGGGCCCGAATTTCTCTTCGGTATTGCTTTTGGCCAGTTTTCCAATGCAAGGAGAACTTTGCTGGTATACAATCCACCCAGCGCGGGAAACATGGCCGCTGACATATTTGTTTGATGGACAGCTTTTCAAAAATGATGAACGGCTAGGTGAAAATTTCAACTGGACCTATAGATATGCGTTTTACCTTAATATGGGTGGTCTCCATTTGACAAGTCCCGATATCCCTCAGGGCTTTCCTATCAATTCCGAGCAATTGCACTACTTGATCGTTCATAAGTATGTCGATCCACCCGATACAAAGATGCTAGATGCTGCTACGCGAAATCCTACCGATACTCTTTCACGGTGAGCCCAACCCTCTTTATGTATAGCAAGACAGTACTAATGATATTAGAATTCTCACTATTTTTCAGGCACTGTGGTTTACTATCAGCGAAATACAGAGATTTCGCAAACGCCTTCCCATTACAACTCTAGAATTAACGACTCTTTCGTTCACGATGGTGATGTTTGCTACATCTATCACTTGGTATTATAAGCCTTCTTGCTCGAAACCGCAGTCCATTTCTACGAAAGACGGCAAAACCATTGAGGCAATACGAGAAAAAATAGCATTGACTGCAAGTATAAGATTTTTGAATCAAATAAATTACAAATCTAACAGCGGACAGACTCACCCAACATTGCCTTCTCGTTGGCATCGGACACCTCTCGAATACATCGGTGCCAATCATTATGGTGTCAACTCTCACTGGAATTTTTACACTAAGCGCATGGAGCGGATGAGGATATATATTGTTTCTCGCCAAATTAAAGCTCGACCGTGGGATCGGTTTCCATCCGATGATTGGTTTTGTCCCGATTACAACTACATGCCCCTTGCCGGAATCGTGTTATTGGCATTTGGCTCCATGTTTCTGATCCCGTGGAACTTCTACTTTCCAAGCTACACGGAAAAGCTTTTGTGGAGGATTTGCGCCGTATATCACGCTGCTTTCAACTTATACGGAGGCTTATACTTCTTGGTCGAAATGGCTAGACTGATAAATCTTCCAGCTCCACCTCATATCCAGCGGGGCACTCCGCTCACTGCGCATGTAGCAGACGAAAGCTTGGTCGCCGACGCCAATAAACCCCGTAGAGGATTATTCAGCCGGCGAAAAGCTACTGTGGACCATGAGCCCGAGGAAAGCGTTCCTCTCTGGATTGTTATTACAGTCAGTATACCGGGCTTACTATATATTTTAGTCCGGATATATTTCTATGTCGAGGATTTCCTTGCTTTCAGACAACAGCAAACCGGTGTCTATATAGGTGTCAACAGGTTTGTACCGTTCTTAGGATAGAAAAAAGGGCATGTGAACAAATTTTTGTGTCAATACAGAATTCGAGAGTGGAGATGCATCACCTATCTTCAGAGTGCGACAGGGTACAAAACATTTACTATACATAGTTAATTGTCAATTGGAAGTTCTTACACCTTTAAGCATTCTAGTTCCTTCGTAAAGGCCTCAGTTCTAGCATTTATGAAACCTCTTTTGACATTCTCAGTGGGAGGATGTTCGTGCTTAGAAACGGCTGTTGGAGGTCCCCAAAAGTTCCGGGCGTTGAAGGTCTGCTTGAGATAGGTTATAGCTAATGAGGATGGCTGAATATTTAGGCAGGCCTCATATCCAGTGATGCTGCCGCAGAAGGTCTGCAGGCCCTAATTGGACCATAAGTACGGGCTGTGTTGATAGGTCAATACCTCTCGCAACCTCATTCACTCTTCGAGTAATTGGGCATGTGACCACTTTGGATAGGTATAGATGTTGCTCATTCACACTGCTGCTCGTTATACAGAGCGTCACGAGTTCCATTAGTTGATGTTTTATCATTCTCTAGTAATACATGTTAAAAAGTTCTGGTTCTCGTGATAAATCAAGGGAAAGAAAATCTTGTTTACTTCATGATTTCCTCTTCCATTCCACCCGGATTGCGCCTCAAATACATTAAAATTGACCTCTCTGACACAAGCATTTTATCAGAATAACCCCACTTGATATGGCAACCGTGCTCAGGGTATTATTATTGTTTGGCTTGGGAGGAAGTCAATAGCCAACAACTGGGGGGATAAATGAAACAAAAGCAAAGAAAACGCGGGACGAAAAGGGGTCGAGAATCGCACTATCGCTATCCCGGAAATATTGTAATGATAAAACCGGAAATTCCGCGGATCGAAGTTCCTTCCAATCAGCAGGGTTCATTTGACAGATCAGACATTACAAACGCGTAATAACTTTCGATCGATTTAAAGAAGAAATTCGGAATGCCCGTATTTGACAGATTTCATGCCGAGATCTTGGGTGCGTGCTGTTCCCGTGGTGACCGAACCTTGAACCGACTCCGCATTTAAAGAGATGATGATAGCCTCCGATCACATAAAACTCCTCGCCATTCTATCATTATCACCCTTGTCGCATTAGGGTCTAGTCGTTGAGAAAATGGACCACCTAAACTCCTTGCGTGAAATCCTACCGCGACATTAACGAGGGTTTTCCACAGCGGGGAGAAAGGGCATACATACAATGATCCGATATGAGAAAAGAAGATACCCACCCCGATTTACGCCACTGCTAGATTTCGAATAGGCTCCGTATCCGGAGGAAGAGCTATAGGAGAGCCTCTAAGCATGTTTTCAGCTTCTTTTGTTTTCCCGTTGACCCTGTTGCACGTATTACCACTCGACTGTTGCTGATTAGTCGTTTTTGCAACCCAGTACTGAGCTCCAACGCGGGCAACAGTTTCGGAAAGCCCACTGGTGTCAAAGGCTTCAATGTATTTCTGGTCTAGAATACGGGACTTGGGAGTCGAGTATTTGACATACTCGGCTATAGCAGCTCCACTAGACCATCCTTGGGCCTCTCGAAAGCATGCCATAACACAGCCGGTTCTATGCTAAGAGAAATCAGTATGGTCATTTTACGTTGAAACTAAACAAATTACCTTTCCCTTGTTGCAATGAACAAGAACTGGATGATTTTCTGGATTTAGAATAATGTTGAGAACATCGACAACAACGCCCTGGGGAGTCGAAATATTTGGATCCTTATTAGGAAGAATGGGAATGATATAAGACGTGATTTTGTTATCCCTAATAAATCGCTCCAGTTGCCACGAATACTCGGTTTCAACGAGCGTCCTAGTCTGCGTTAGCCTAATGGCCTAGAGAGCGATGGGCGGATGGGCCTACACTATTGTCTTCAGGTTCAATTTCTTTATGGATTCGATATGGTCTGGCATAGGAAAACTGCTCCGATAGATCCCATCGACGACTTCCGCAAAGTTGGGTGGAAAACCAGGTCCGTGAGGCGTCGGAGGACGGCTAGGACCACTTTCGAATCCACTG
This sequence comes from Nannizziopsis barbatae, assembly GCA_014964245.1. Lineage (NCBI taxonomy): Eukaryota > Fungi > Ascomycota > Eurotiomycetes > Onygenales > Nannizziopsiaceae > Nannizziopsis > Nannizziopsis barbatae. Next base: position 4,318,205 of record JACVYH010000004.1, read on the forward strand.
TGGATGTGTTTTTGATCATCGTGCTCTGCATGGCCGCAAGAGACTTTTGTCAGACGCCGTCAAGGCAAGCATTTGGAACGCGAGCCCAACGCGAAGAATTCAACAAAGATACTCAAAGAGTATTCACATACCAAAATGATCCGAAGGGTCAAGTTTGGGTGTCAAAAAGCGCGGCAGTACAGACTCAGGCGGGTTCATCTGTTCACCAACCATCGTATTGCGCTGGGACATTTGGAGCTCAGCAGCCCAGACGATGTATCAGACGAGGAAGACGGCGGTCCTAGGACGTATGGCAACGAGAAACGGAGGGTTTTGGATGTTGAATTCGCGAAGAGATCGAAGACTAGAGATGATGAAAAGGAAGAGACGCTCCGCTTCGGTCTTTGGGACTGACGGAGGTTTCGTGACCGAGAGAAAAAGGAAAACACGAGGGTTCGAAAGGGCTTGGGATGGACAGTAATCGATGGACCTTTGGAGGATAAAAGCCAAAGGGCAAGAAGAGGAAGGAAAGAGACGAAGGTTTGCTCTGACTGAGGACTAGATAAACAATGCCCCAGCGGCAGTTGAATACCGCCTACGGAAGCTCGAGAAAGGCAAGTCCGGAAAGGAAAGGTTATTGGTACGGAGAGCTTTGGAAGCTACAGCGTTGCTGCCTGCTAGCAGCTAACCCCCAATATGACAAAAGAGATGTATAGTCTCACGCGTTTGATCCATGATGAAGGATAGGAAGTAATAGAAGAGTGGAGAATAAAGAAAAGAACTGTTTACAGCGAAGGGGACAGGTGCGAAGCGAAAGTCGGGGAGAGTCGATTTGAGTCAGGCAAAGGTGAATGGGTACGCAGGTATAAGCAAGATGTTTACAGAGTCAGCTCCGTCAGAGCAACACCGGATAAGTGCATGATGACTAGGTATTTCCTGAGAGCCACAAAGCAATCACTTTGCAAACGAGGTTCCTCGCCGGTAACTTCTTCTTTCTTTTAGTTCGCCTGGTTGGTTGGCGGTCAGCGATTGGAAACCATGCGGAAGATCTAATCGGCCCGACTCAAAAGTTTAAAAGTGTTCCGGATTAACCTTATTCCGCGCAACCCCAGCCGCCATGATGTCATGGCTGGTTCAGCCCTGTGAATGAGCCTCTTGCATGAATCATTGCTGACCAGCTGCTCTGGAGGGATCACTGAAAATGTGGAAACTCTCTATGTTTTTCAATATCATATTCTACGCATATAGTCGCACAGAAACGCTCCTATCTATGATCTAGACCTGAGATTTTAGACTTTAGGCACCTCTTCCCCTAAACCAAACATCTTGATGGAATTGTTCCATGCCCTGGCACAACCTTTGTCAGCATTTGCACCTAACTTTTGTATAGGCAATTGGCTACTTACGCTTCGCAGACTTCCTCCACGGTAATTCCCTTGACTCCGGCAATTACTTGCGCAACATGCGTTATGGCGACTGGCTCGTTCCGGCCTTTCACCATGCAGCCCTTTTGCCATCTCTCTTTCTTGAACGCTTTTGGCAATGTTGGAGCATCTTGTGTGTATTTAAACGATGCATGAGATGGCCGGATCTCACACTGTTTTTTCGCATGTTAGTAGAGCTTTACACCATAGAGACCCATACAGCCAACTGTACTCACCCAAGGCCCGTCGGTTTCAATTTGTATTCGATCTAGTGGCATAGCTTTGACCACTTCCAGGTTTTCTTCCGTTTTCAGGCTACATCCGTTAATTCCAATGTCGAGACCTAACGCAACCAGGCCCTCCATTTCCTCTATTGTTCCAGTAAAACTGTGCACCAAGCCGCCTTTCGGCAGCTTTGGAAGCCTCGCTGCGAGGAGCCGCTCAAAGTCCTCTGCTGCAGCCCGAGAATGTAAGAATAGGGGCATTTGAATCTCGACAGCGACATCTAATTGCGCTTCAAAATATTTCAACTGCTGATCCTTGGGAGATAAGAATAGCCGGTCATAGTCTAGCCCAATTTCTCCGAAAGCAACGGCATAGCCTGCCTCCTTGGCTTCCAGAGCAAGAATTTTGATCTCTTCTAGGTACTTCTCCGGACCTTGAGGGTATGAGTCAAACAGCTTTGCTTGACAGGGATGCACTCCAACTGTAGCATAGCAGAGGCCGGCTGAGTTCCTCCCGAGTTAGCTGGAACAAAAAGCACCCAATAAGCAAACGCATACCATGGTCCTTTGCTAGTTGTATAGCGTGCTTTGACTCGTGTAGATCTGAGCCCGTTATCATGAACTTCTGGCAGCCAGCACTGACGGCCCGTTCAATGACATCCTGCAAGTCGTCGTCGTGAACCTTCTTGCTGTGATAGCTGCCTCTAAAAACAGGATCTCCGAGATTAATCCCAATCTAAATAACGATTAGTTTCGCAAGACGATAGTAAAAAAATGTATATAATGCTGTGACCCTACGTCGACATATCTCAGTCGCCTCGCCGATTCACCCATCCTAGCGGACTGTGCGGCGGAACTGGACCACTTCCGAAAATAGATATATCGCTGTCTCACGTGCGTTGGAGCTCTATCATCCTGGAATCCGAAAACTCTTCGGGCTATCCGGTTTTCAGCGCCTGACCTTTGCTCCAGGCTAGGGAGGTAAATGAGTCTCTTACCCAAGATTGACGACCAGTAGGTTCGCTTCTGCACGGGAAGCAAGTGGCGCCGAAGGGTCGATGAGGTGGAGATCCGCAACATCAGCCTCGACGTTGCGCTCCTTGGTGTCTTCTTTAGCTGGTCACTTCCAGAGGATGCTGGCGAGAATTGCAAATGGTGCAAACATGCCAAGCTAACGCCGAGGGCCGGATTTCGAGCCAATCATATGATGCTTAATAATACTTCACCCGCCTCACTCGAGCTCCTTCCGTTTAATCCTCGCCGAGAGGAAACGGTCAGCCCGAACTTCGAACAGCTTGCAAGGCTCCTTTCTTCTCGTTTGAAATGATGGAATCCTGTTCATCGGTTGCAAATCTCACCTATACCACCGTTACTCGACCGATATGAGTCGAACCGGACTGCACATTATTAGCTCTCCTCAGACTAAGCGTCTAACTTGATCGTTAAACGCTCAAGATCATTAAATGCTGATAATTAGTTAGATATTCGCACGAATACAACCAGTTTTCGCTTTATGGGGGCCATTTACTACAGTTGGAATTCCAGTGATGATGATACCTTTGGCGCAAGGCAATTCAATACAAATCTCAGGCTCTGATACCAACAGGATTTGACTCTATGGTACTTCGTTTAGGTGGACTCAGGAGAGCTCTCAGCTTGCGACAACAGGATACGGCCCCCGAAATTGTAGTATTACTCAAAAATTCCGTATCGTCTAATTTCTTCCCGTCATCTGCCGATTTTCGGCCGATGACTCAAGAATATACCCGTATTCTGGACATCGCTAAATTAAGTGTTTCAGGTGATTGTTTACATCAGGCCAAAAATTTTGGCAGCCTTCAGGCAAAGGCTCTGACTGACTTTATTCACGAAATTATCAGGGCGGTGAAGAAACATATAGATCATTGAAAACCTTTGGTAAAGGAACGAGCTTAGACGGACTGCGATAATCCAACTTTTTTCAGACGAGTGGCTGCGAGACTCGAGACAAAAGACAACAGGGATACGCCCTTCATGGTTACCTCAGCATCTCAGACTACCCGGGCGAATGACCTTAATTGGTATTAGCTCAACTTAGCCCATCTTGACACCTGCTGCTGGACTCACTTTACTCTATTTCATTCAGATATATCTGAGAACATTATGCAGAATTTGTATGAGCTGGGCAAGATATTTTAATATTATCATATAAAAAAAAAAAATAAAAAATTTCATTATTTATTCAGTTTAATTTTAATCATCTTTAAAATATTATTAATTATTTAAATAAATCATGTAAATTTTCTCATATAATTATTTTCATAATATTACTTCTCAGATAGAAGTTTTATAATTTAAGTTTATTATTTTTCTTAAATTTAATTAATCTAATATATAATTTTATTCAGTAATTAACTAATATTATATTTATATAAAAAAAAAAACTTATTTATTATAAATAATTAACAAGTTATTCATTTTCTGAAGTTTTAACTTTATTAAATTTATTTTAAAATTTAATATTTTTTTATATTAGCTTAAATCTAACTAATCCAGCATATAATTTTATTTAGTAATTAACTAATATTATATTTATAAAAAAAAAAAGACTTGTTTATTATAAATAATTAGCAAATTATTTATCTTCTGAAATTTTAACTTTATTAAGCTTGTTTTAAAATTTGGTATTTTTTTATATCAGATTAATTTACAGCTTAATTATTACTTAATATATTTTAATCTAATCTTATTTACTTATTTAATTCAGCTAATATTATTTTTCTTTAAGCATATCATAATTTTTTATAATAATATATTATATTATTCTTATTATAAATATCATAATTATTAGATTTACTTATTAAAGAATATATTAGTAATTAAAGCATTAATATTTAAGCTTAGTAAAAATAATAAGCATGATACTGTTATTCAGAATCTGCAGTTATTAATTATATAAATAAGAAAGAATAAGAATAAGATTTTGTGATAAAAGAAAATTCAGAAATTAATATTACTAATTTTCAAGTATTAGCTTTGTCTAGCTTAACTTAACATGTTAAAAATAACTGTATTTAACTAATGAAATCTTATACTCATAGTTAAAATCTTCTTTAAAAAAAGTATAATTATTTAAATATTATTTTTACTTATATCTAAAAAGATTATTTTTTATATTCTTCTGTTTAATATTATAGATAAGAAGCAGGTAATTAAGATTAGTTAATTTTTTAAAGTAATATTAATTTATATTAGTATAAAGAATATAAATTAGCTGAAGTTTCTGAATAAAATAATCTGTAATTAATATAATTACATATATATTAGCTTAGAGCTGCTTGTTAAAAAAAAGTTTAGATTTCTGCTTAAAAATGTATCATTCTGCAGTCATGTGCTAATAATTACTATTAATGAGCTTTATCTAATTTCAAATTAGAAAAATAAATTCTATTACTGCTACTTACAGCTTTATGTTATTAAATCTTAGTTAAATTAAATATTTTAAATTAATCTGATAATTATCTGTAATCAGATAATCATGAATATTATTTTTAAATTTATACAATTTTATCTTAATTACATAATCATGAAAATAAATGTTAATAAATTTAAAATTACTATTATTTAGCTTATCATATTTAATAAAATTATAAGTTATTTTATTTTATTAGAATTTCTAGTTTAGTATGCATCAGCTATATCTTTCTTAGATAAATAAAATTAATAACTTATATTATTTTAAATTTTTAAAATAATTATTTTTATATTCTTAAAATAAATACTTAATAATATAATTAAAATAATTTATAAGTGATTAATTACATATCATAAATATTTAAACTGTCTTATTATAATTATTATTTAGAATTATTATATTAGTTTAACCCATGATAATAAGTTAGTTTGTTATAATAATTTCTGCAAGTCTGATAGTTTAGTATGCATTATAATTGTTATAAATGTTATAATTCATAAGATAAATATCTCAGATATTAGCTTATATGTATAATATAAAATATTTTTAGATAAGTTTCTAAACATAATATAATAATAGCTCAGATAAATAATCAGAACTTGTAAATATACTGATTACTTTATTTTTCTAGCTAAATAAAATTATACTAATAACAGCAGTCTTACTAACTCTGTTTAATTTGTAATTCAGATCTTGATTACTCAAGATAATAGCTTAGCTGATATTTATAATAATATTATATTTATAATTAGTTAATTAAGTATTATGCTATTTATTACTTTTTTTATAATAAATAAGTTATTATTATTATTAGTACTTATAATTCTTACTTATTTTAAGAAATAGTAATATAAGATACTAGCTGAACTGCAGGCTAATTTATTCAGAATTTTATATAAATTTCTGAATTTTAAGTTTAAGTATTTTCATAAAATTATATTAAAATATTTTAATCAGAAGAAAGATAATATAATTATTTCTTATTATTATTCTAAATACTTATCTGATTTACTGAAAGAATTTCAGACTTTCTTATTTATTAAAATATCAGTTTATTAAACACATTACTCTGAGACTGTTAAGAAGATTAAGAACTAGCTTATTTTCTAAATAATATTAGAATTTTTAAACACATTCTAAAAATTAACATATTATTTTATTATAAGTAATGCTGAACTTAATGCAATTTATTTAGATAAATTTATTATTATTAAGTCTGAATTACTTAATTAATTACTTTAATAGATAATAAATTTAAGTAATTATTCTAATATTAATATATTTTTTATTATAATTTAAATAGTAGTATAATAAGCAGATAAGAATTAAATAAAATAATAAGCTAAAGCTATTTGTAAGCATTTAAAGAGAAAAAAACTAATTTAGACTAAATTCTAGCTTAGTTAGCATGTGAAAAATCAGTTAAATTAAGATAATATCTTATTCTCTTAAGTAGTAAATGATATTAGTTTTTTTCAGATTATAAGTAGTATTATAATCAGATTAAACTAGACTGTTTATTTATTTAATTAGTTTATTAACTTCTTAATTTATCTCATCTTTATTAATTTCTACTTTAGTAACTTTATTATAAATATATTAATTCAGATTTAAGTTTAGTATTAGTAATTAAGCATATTATTATCATTCATGTTATATAGCTTAACTTCTTTCATCTCAGTTTATAATTTAGATATTTTATTATTAAATCAGCTCACTTCTATCTTAGTTTACAATTCAGATATCTTATTATTAAACTAGCTTATTTTTATTTTAGTTTATAATTTAGAAATCTTATTATCAAGTCAGCTTACTGCTTTATTTAAATAATCAGTTATTTTAACTTAATTCAGAAATGTTTATCTTATTTTAAGATCAGTAATATTTAAGCAGCTAGTTATTCTAGCTTATTTTAAAAAAATTCATCTTACTTTAATATTAGTAAAGTATTTAAGCTAATTTACTAGTTTTTTTTAATATTTAGCAATACTTATTTTATTATATAATCTGAATATTATATTAAGCTAGCTATTTAGCTTATTTAAATAATTAGCAATTCTCACATAATCTGAAGATTATTAATTTTCTATGAGATACTTAACTTGTTTCAGTTAGTTAAGCAGTTTTTTTAAATAATTAACTACTTTAGTACATCATATCATTTCTTAAAATGAATAATATAATAATAAATTACAGATATTATTATTTTCAGTTCATCTTATTAAAATTAAATATCTTAATAATGTAATAAAATAACTTTTACTTCAGCTTCTAATAGTAAATATTAATAACATTAACATTTTATATAATACTAGAGCTCATGAGAAGTATTAGCAAATTAACTAGACTATTATCTAAAGTATAAGAATGAGAATAATAAAGCTAAATTATTATCTTAATTAAGAAATTCAGATTTAATAAACTGAGTTAAAAACTAAATAATAATTTCTGAAGAAAATTTTTCTTTAAATAACATTTTAAATATAAAGCATGAGAGAAATGCTTATGAATTAAAGAAAACATCATATATAATACTTCATTACAAATCTGTATGAATGCTTAATTATTTATGCTTGAATTCATATTACTTGCTTTTAAATTAAATCAGCATAATTTTCTTAATATAAATATTATTATTATTTATTTCAGATTATTAGTCTGTTTTATAAATCAGGTATTAGCAGTTAAGCTTGATTTAAATAACTGAAAATATTTATCTGTAAATTATCTTTCTTAGTAATAATTAAATAATAAAAATATAAAACATTCTTTTAATAAAAATTCTAGTTACTGCAAATGATTTTCTATCAAGATCTTAAATTTATTAATATTAATGTCTAATTTTAGAAATGTAAATCTTAAAGCTCTTAGATTAAGATATTACTTAAGCTAAGTAAATCTGATATTATTATTTAAAAAATACTTAAGTAGGAAAAAAGTAAAAATATCCTGTAATAGCAAGAGCTGCATTTCAGACAGTAATGCAATTTTATTATAAGAAATGCAGAAAATAAAAACACTAGCTACTTAATTAAAGATATTCAGAAAAGATTAATTAAGCATAATATTAATTATATCTTTTTTTATAATCTTTTACTTTCATGCTATTATTAGTAGCTTTTCTGAATCTGAATTTCTTAATTAGTATCTTGATTATCTGTTCTCTTAGTTATCAAGATCTGAATATAATATAAACATGTTTAATCAGATTAATAATAAAAGAAGAATTGCAGTTAAATATATATCAGTATTCTCAGATTAGATTTTAATCTTAGTTTAATTTTATTATTAATTACTTTATAATTATATAAAAACATAAGTTTAATATTCATGAATAATTATATAATATAAAATATTATTAGATAATACATGAGAAATCTTAATATAATTATTATATATTACTTAATTACTTAGATGAAATAGCTTCAGATAAGATTAAATCATATCTGAAATATCTATTATATTTTAAAAATTAGCTTATCATTTATTAATTCAGATATATGAAATTGGAATTTATCTGAAATGCTTATAATATAAAATAATATGATTTAATGCTGAGAATACTGCATATTAGTATAACATAATTAAGTAAAAGCTCATTTAAAATACTTTTTAAATAATATGATATATTTATTTAAGCTACATCAAATATAATATAAATTATTCAGATTAGAATATTAACAGTTATATATTTTTAAATTCAGAATATATGATAAAATTATTTAAATATCTGTAAACAAGTACAAGTTAGCCTGAAACTTAGCATAACATGATATATTTATCTTATATTTATTTCAGCTCAGATGATAAAACATTTAAGTAACAGAAAGAAAATCTCATATTTACTAGTTTAATTTATGTAGAAAGAATAATAAGACTTGAAAAATACATTTATTTCATTTCAGCTATGCTATCTGTTTGCTTTAAGTTTATCATGATAATAATTTAGAATAAAAAAGTTTATCTGATAGCATTCTGAAAATTCATCTAATTAATCTTATTTTAGTTAATTTTATCTTATTAAAATACTTATGAAATTAGCATTTAAAATAACTTGTTTAATAGAAATAAGTAGTATTAAATATCTGAAAATATGCAGATGAACTTAATCTAATATTTATTTTAGTATATTATTTATTAAATATGTATATGTTTACTTAGCTGAAATCTAATTAAAATAGCTGAATTTAGCTAAAATATTTACTTCTGAATATCTGATAAATGGAATTCTCAGCTAGTTATCTAATATTATTTTAAAGCATTTTAATTTTTTATAAATAAGATATAATATTATTTCTGTTAATAATATAAACTGAAATGAGATAATTTTATCTGAATTCTGATTACTATATTATATAATAAATAAATAACAAATATTAGATAAAATCATCTGATCTTGCTTAAATATAATATTATCTGCTTATTTATATAATAAAATTTTCTTTTTTTTTTTAGCTAACTCATATTATATATTATATTCATACTAATTATTTTATTAATTATTTAAATTAATTATTTAAATCTTATTCTAAGTTAGTATTATATTTATTATAATAACTTCTTAATCTGCATGTGAAAATGATAAAAATAGCACATTAAATAAGAATATTCTTCTGTTTAAGATTTATATTAAACTAAATAATAACTTTAGCTTAAATACTAAATATTTTAATTAGTATCTTAAAATTAATAATAATGAAATTAATATGAATAATATTATAAATAATATGAATGATAATAAAAATAAAATTAATAATTTTATTTTAATTAACAACTTATCATGTGAACTGATAACTAAACTCAAAACTATAATAGCAGAAGTTCTTGAAAATATAATTTAAGTAATTAAAACTTCAGAAAAACAATTAGATAATTAAGATAATGATACTTTAGCTTAGAATAATCTGAAATTAATTCTAGTTTTATTTTCTTAAAATAAGAATAAAACTTACTTAGATAATTCTTTAACTAGTAGTAAAAAATTATTCAAGTATAAGTTTTCTTCTAAGTCTGGAAAAGAATCATTATCAAGCTTATCTGAAAAGCCTATTAAGAAATTCTTAAATTTAAAAAAAGAAGATAGTTTTTTTAATACAGAAACATCTGAAAATACTCATGAAAATCAAGTTAAAACTTAAATTAAGACTATTATTAAATTAAACTCAGGCACTCAGAATCTGCATGAAATAATCATAATTAAGCTTTTACTATTCTTACTCATGATAATAATTTACTCTTAGATGAGAAGTTAAGTAAGCAGTTTAAATAAGAAATAATCTAAGATTATTTAAAGTAAAATAAGTAAAAATTTCAGAAACTCATGATATGTACTAAAAACTATTAAAAAATTTAGTTAATTAAATGAAAAGCAAGTTAATATTTTATATCATGTTTAGTATATTAAATATAATCTTAATATGTAATCTGAAGTATTATATACTAATTATAAAACTAATAATTATACTTACTTAATATATAATTTTAGTTTAATTATAAATGAAAAATATCTTGAAAAGAAATGTTCATATTATTAAAAAAAGAATATAACTTGTAATATTCAGATTTATAATAAGTTTATTATATTTTAAAAACATTCTATATTAGAAAACACATCTGAAATTTTAAAAAGATTAAAAAAATGTTATAGTAATAAGAAAGCTGGTAAGAATAGAATTTTCAGAATTCATTTCAGAAATCTGAAAAATTACTCTATACTCATTTCTTTATTAATCAGCTAGTTAATTAATGTATATTTCTAATTTAATTAAAGTTTTTAGAAACTGCTGTCAAGCATTTAATTAAGTAATAATACTTTAATTTAAATTACTTGTTTTATTAAAACTCTTATAAATAATATTACTAAAATTATTACTTAGTAAGAATAAGTAATTAATATTATAAAATAATGCTTTAAGTTTAATTTTTCTAAGAATAAAAAAGATAAAAAAAAGATAATTAATAAGAAACTATTCAGATAAACTAGAAATAAAGCTAGAATAAAGTAATAGAATTAAGTTTCTAGTTCAGATATTAATTAGAAGTTCAAGATTACATGTAGTATTCTGATTTAATCATTCTGAATAATTTATTAGTTATGAAAACTTATTATTAGTAATTAAACTAATCTTCATATTTATTATCTCAGAATTAATTATAATATTTAACTTATCATTTTTTATAAATAGTATAATTCTACTCTAAATATACATGTTTATATTATTTATATAATTTTTCAGATTAGCTAATAATTAAGATAAATTTATATCTGAATAAAACTGATTATAAATATTAGTATATAGCTAATCATCTGTTATATAAATTAAATAAATAAGCATTCAGATATTCTTATCTGAGATATATTAATAATAAAAGTTATTAGTAAATTTATTAAAAATTACTTTTATTTTCTTTTGAAAATAATAGATAAACTTTAACATGTATACTAACTTGTTAAATAGTTTGTTCATCTTAAATATAAATGTATACTAATTTTAAAGCAGTTTCTTAAGTTTCAGATTAAGTAGCTTGTTTAGTTTATTAATTTTCATGAAATAAGTAATGAAATTAAAGCAGAACATGAGACTGTTTATGAGAATAATTTAATGAAAATTCTCATGATAATTTAAAAATAAGATTAATTATCAGAAATACAGCATTTTAATAGCATATTTTAACTGCTTATTATATGTAAAAAACATAATAATTTGCTTAATATTTTATCTAAGCAGATTTATATCTTCATATTTGATAACTTATTTTATTATCTTATATATTTTAATGATAAGAATAAACATAATATGATAGATGATATTAATATTTTTTATCTAAGCTTTAATTAGAAAAACATTCTTATTAAATAATTAAGAATATATCTGTGCATATCTGATATTTATTTAAATATAATTTTTTTTCTTTATAAATAAATATATATCTCATGCAGCAGTTTGAAGAAGTAGCTAAGTAAATATAAAGATATAAATTTATTTAATAAGCATATTTAATTTCAGATGAGTTAACTGAGTTAACATAAATTTAAATTAATCAGAATTATTAAATTAAACTAAATGCTTAATGTGTTTAATTTTATAATCTTGTAGTTTAGCAAGAAAAATAATAATTATTCATGTATTAAAACTTTAAAATATGATATTTTTCATGTATTAGAAAGAAGCATTCTTCTTAAACAAGTATTTATACTGCAGGATGTTAATGTAATTAATAAATAAAATAAACTACTAATTCTTAATCTGATTATTATAAAAAATTCATAATATCATATTTAAATAGTTTAATTAAAGATGTTATAAAGCAGGAACTGAAATAACTTATTTAAAAAAATCATACATATGCTTGAATTCAGATTACATAAATAAATATAATTATAGAAAATAACAAGTCTTCTAATTACTATACATCAGATGTAACTTAAAGTTAAAGTTAGAATTAGAATTAAGCTTAAATTAATAAATGAATATCATATTTAGCATCTTAATAATACTATTAGTTATTAATTCAGAAATCATAATAAGATTAAAAAGCAAATATTAAATGAGAGATAAGAGCTGAATTTTGTTAATTTCTAGCATGCTAGAATAAATTAAGAATTTATCAGAATTAGTCTCAGATTCACCTGAGAAAATGTTCAGATTAAAAAATTAAAATACCAGCTCAGAATATGCTTTATAAAGCATTTCTAGAATATAAAAATAATAAATTTTCTTCTTAGTTTTATTAATCTAATACTTATCTGCATGAATGAAATGAGATAATTATAAAAACATGTTATTATACTAGTTCTAAAAAATGCTAGAAAATAAAATATTAAATTTTTAAATAATAAGATTAGTTATGTGAAAATGAAACATACTAGTATTATTAAAAATCTAATATTAAATATTTTTCTGATATTTAAAATTATTAAATATTATTATTAAATTCATATTAAATTTTTCACATAATTATTTCTAAGTAACTGTAATTAGATTTTTCTAATTATAATTAATAATAGCATAGCTACTAATTAAATTAAATTTATGAAAAATTATTAAGATTTTATAATAAACTCTCATTTTAAATAAATACAGCTTAAATAACTAATTAAAAGAATTAGTAATATTTTAAGCTTAATCTAACTAAAGCATGCTAATAATAATAACAAGATAAATGCATGTGAGTTTTCTTCATTTTTCAGTACTGCTAATTTAAGCAAGCAGGAAAATTTATTTAAAAAGAAGAAATAAAATAAGTGCTTATTTTTATATGATTAAGTGCAGGCTCTAAATAATCATATTTCTTATAATGAGATTAATATTAAAGCAGCTGAATACTGGAACTTTCTAGCTAATATAATTTAGTTTAAATTAAATCTTATTAATTATTTATTAAATAAAGATTTTTTACATTACATAAATGTTAACTGCTGCTTATATAAATTTATTTGAAAAAAATAAATATTAAATAAGAAATTTAATATTTTTAAAAGAAGAAAAATTAGATTATTTCAGTTACTTAAAAATAAAATCAGATAATATTTATTAAAAATAATAAAATAAGTTTAAGATAAATTATATCTTCTATTTATTAGTTATCTGATGCTTAAATTACAAGTATAACTAATTTATAATATTTATTTATTAATTTTTATATATTAGCTTACATATCTTATCTAATAAAAATTTAAAATAAAATGATTAAAATGATTTTAAATAATTAATTAAATATACAGATCTCAGATGAGAAATTAGATTAGTATTTAAATAATTATGCTAATTAATAAACAAATTATAAATAAATATAACTTTAATCTCATTTTAATCAAGCTTAAAGATAAGATAATTAATATTCTTAAACTAATAATTAAAATTAATTAGATTTTATTTTATTTCTTATACTAGATTATAATTAAATATAGCTTCAGTCTTACTTTAACTAAGCATAAAAATAAGATAATTAATATTCTTAAACTAATAATTAAAACTAATTAAATTCTGCTTCATTTCTTATGCTAGATCAGAATTAAATAAAGATTAAAATATCTTATTCTAATTAAGCATGAAAATAAGATGATTAATATTTTTAAATTAATAATTAAAACTAATTAAATTCTGCTTCATCTTTTATATCAGATTATAATTAAATGAAAATTAAAATATCTTATTTTAATTAAATATAAAAATGAGATGATTAATGTTTTCAGACTAATAATTAGAATTAATTAGATTCTACTTCATTTCTTATACCAGATCATAATTAAATAAAAATTAAAACTTATCTGATATAAAACAGAATAAGAAGAAATCTAAGTTAAATTTAAGTAATCTGATATTATTATTACTCAGCTTAGTTAGAAGATATGTAATTTTTAATATTCTTAAGCTTATAAAAGAATTAACTAACAGTAATAAAAGAAGCATATGAATTAGATTAATTAAGTATTAATCTGATAATAAAAAAAATGAATGAGATTAAATACTTATTAGATTACATGTTATAATTTCATCTGACAGCAATAGATCTGGATTAATACTAACTTAATTAAAATTTTCACTAAGTTTCATGCTCTTATCTAACTCATATAAATCCTGCATAATATTCTTAGATTAACTGTAAGATGAAGAAGCAGCTAATTTATTTAAGCATTTACTAATCTGTTCAGGTCTTTACTTTATTACTTTACTTGATTAGGCGAGATTATATGGGCTGAAGGCCTGGGCAAACCTTGGGTTGAACCTTCATCTCACTAGTCAGTCTGAGATTCTGAGGCTACCTTCATGGTATTCTTAGACCCGATGTGGGTTGCAGCTCGACGGATTAGAGGGGCAAATCAATGAGACACGTATCTCCGCATACATCACAAACAGCATATTGATCGCAACTCAGGGGCTAGTCTTGCTCAGGAGGTCAAGTCAAAAGAATGGCCTGATAGAATCACGCCTTGTGGCAGCCAACAAATATGAGACGTAATTAGTCAAGATAGCATAGTTATGTATATGATTCCAATTCCAAGCAGGAGGTTGAAAGCGTGCAAGAATTTGCAGGTCTATTGGATTCTTAGGGACTCGGGAGAGGCTCCGCTATCCGACTGCTAAGCGCATAGCCTCCTTTGAACAGGTTCTAGTCGCGAGAGTTGCTTTTCGGGCCACTCCGTAGTGCCCGATCCTTCAACCGAAGGGAACACGCCACTTACAGACATTTCAATCCAACCCAGGATTGCTTGCCCCTTAGGCTTGAGTACACAGCACGTTCATAGCTACGTATGTGATCACAGGTTGAGTTTCTACCGTCATTCCGATGAAATCTCGCTGCTGCTGACCGGGAGGCCGTTTTTACCTTGCGCTACTCGGTGTGTACTGTAGTTACAGTCGGTTGATAAGGTTCGATTCTCTTCTTGTAAGCATACTCAGAAGAAAACGCTCAAGGACCAAGTCAATCATTGCAAATGTCGAATTCCAAGGCTTTTGCCTCTGAGTCCGGAGTGCCGATACTTCGATAAGCGCCTCAATCATGAATCCATTTTTTCCATCCACCTGGCCGGTAAAGACCCGTTTCAGGGACCAGGGGCGCCGGGACTTCCAGGAAGTCTCGGCTCCACTGAACTGCTTCTTAGCTTCGACACGGATGCTGTGCGCCCCTGTCAAAGGCCAGGAAAAGGCCGCAAAAATGCCGTGGGATCGTAATATTTAATGAATCGTTTCCCAATGGCTACTGCTTCCAATGCTTCGCTCTCATTCATATCAACATCTTTGAAGTGACTATCGGTACCTTGTTTAGCTTGAACAAGGCACACTTATTTTTCTCTCGTTTTCAGCACACAATTACTATTCGCTCTACTTAATGCCTATCTCAAAGGCACCATCAATCTCTACAAAAGAGATTGCGGGACACAATACACCATCCGATTGCTGGGTGGTTGTGGACAATCATGTGTGGGACGTGACTTCATTCCTCTCCGAGCACCCCGGAGGCCCTGCAAGTTAGTGCGCACTTTTTCTTCTGTCAAAATTTAGGCGTGGCTAATTGTTTCTCTTGAACGATAGTTATTATGAAATATGCGGGCAAAGATGCCTCAGAAGCTTATTCAGAAGTCCATCCACCGAATGTCATCCACAACAATCTGTCCGCAGACAAGCATAAGGGTGTTCTCGACCAGAGCACTGTGGATAAGGAATGGTTGAGACCACCGCAAGAAAAAAAGAGGGTGGTAAAGGGCAACGAAAAGCCTGCCCTGACCTCCATTATCAGTGCTCACGATTTCGAAAACGTGGCTTCTCAGACAGCGACCGCTAAGACATGGGCGTTCTATTCCAGTGCTTCGAATGACCTGATAACCCGCGATGCCAACAAGTCCTTCTTGAACAGAATATTTTTGCGTCCCCGCGTCTTGCGGAACGTTAGAAATGTCGATAGTCGGACACGGATCCTCGGGCACAATGTGGACCTACCCCTTTTTGTCAGCCCAGCCGCGATGGTAAAGCTGATCCACCCAGATGGTGAACTCGCAATTGCCAGGGCCTGTCAGAACAAGAACGTCATGCAGGGAATCTCAAACAATGCTTCCTACTCAATGAAAGACATCACCGCTGCCGGTCCAGAAGCCAGTTATATTTTCCAGCTTTATGTCAACAACGACCGTTCTAAATCTGCTACCTTACTCCACGAATGCTCGACAAATCCACGAATTAAGGCCATTTTTGTCACGGTAGATGCGGCTTGGCCTGGTAAGCGTGAAGCTGACGAAAGGGTCAGGGTTGAAGAGAATATGACCATCCCAATGGCCAACGTTAAGAGCCGCAATGACAAACAGGGTGGCGGCTTGGGCCGTGTGATGGCTGGATTTATCGACCATGGTCTCGCGTGGGAAGATCTTGCTTGGGTGCGAAAACATACCCACCTCCCAATCATTCTGAAAGGAGTCATGAGCGCCGACGATGCGATATTAGCCATGCAAGCTGGCATGGACGGCATTTTACTCAGTAATCATGGTGGTCGCAACCTCGATACCAGTCCACCATGTATCATCACCCTACTTGAACTTCATAAGCGGTGCCCGGAGATCTTCAACAAGATGGAGATATATGTGGACGGTGGTATTCGACGTGGGACCGACATTTTGAAATGCTTGTGTCTCGGAGCGACGGCGGTGGGTATGGGCAGAAGTTTTCTCTATGCTGCAGGTTACGGGCAGGAAGGCGTGGAGCATTTGATCGACAGTAAGAGAATACCTACTCCCATGCGTGATAGGCTTGTAACTAACATTATACGTTGTACAGTCATGAAGGACGAGTTAGAGGGCGCCATGAGGCTCGTTGGTATCACCTCCATTGACCAGGCCGTTCCAGAACTGGTTCACACTGGGGACATTGACCACCTCGTCCCCGATTCCGCCGAGCATCCATACGCAAAGGCTCTTTCTCGTCGGCGACCTACATCAAAGTTATGGAGCAGGGATGCACCAAGAGCCCGATTGTGAATGGCCCTGTACAGGTTCCACGATTCCGCTGGTGTGACAGAATTTCTCCTTTCAGCGCCAGTGAATAGCGTTGGTTTTTGACTTGAAGGTATTGTTTTATGGCGCTTGCAGCTTTGTGCGGGGAATGGACAGGTCCAAATATAGTAGAGATTGATTGCGGGAGTTGTTTGCCTTAAGATGATACCAATATAATATCTAGATTTGGCTTTAGTGTGATTTACGAGATTATTGTCAGCTTCCGTGTCCCATAGGTTACGTTCGAAAGAGACCGATATTTCGATTTGGAATCAGATATACAACTCTGTACTTGCCACGTGTGTGTCTGTTACCACCGAGGCATGCTGGTTGGGGACTATGTATAAAGTCGAGCGTTCCCGATTTGCAAGTATCTCTACAAAGCCTCACCGCCTAGGCCTTGATTCCTTGCAAGGAGCCCCGTTCATGCATTTGAAAAGCAGGGAACGCGGTGACAACGCATGCGAAGCGGGCCAGATTTGGTATCGATCCCTGTGATGGTCTGATACTGAGGAGGTGTGACGGTTCTCGTACTCGCTCCCTCACTGAGAAGAGAACGAACGATGCATATCGGTATAGTGGATTTCAGTAGAATCAGAAACAATCTCTTCGGGACGAGATCCGTCACTGATGACTCAATAAAGAGTACATGATAGTATAGTCCAGCAAAATAAGCCGAGGACAACGTCTGGATGTTTCCACGAGACCAATAAACTTAATCGACAAGAGTTAACCGGACGAAGATAATTCGGAGACAAAAGGCCGAGATGCCTGTCACAGTTATTATCATGGTGATGGCTAGACTGACACCCTCCTTGAGACTCTTGAGGCCGAGTTTAAAATTCGGAGGCTGTTTCGTGCGCTTCCCCTCTTTTGACCGTCTTTGACTAGAGAGGTATATATAGAAGGTTACCTCGTTAGTTATACGGTCACCCTTCCGTTTGTTCTCCTCGTTTTTCTATCCTTCCAGAAAGCGTTTCTCGGTTCGTTTGCGTCGCTTTGCAGTTCGTCTCCCTTATTATTTTCCGCTGATCTCGCCTGCAACTCCGGACTCGGAGACCTGGACGGCTTGGCTGTGGAGATTGTGCTTTATTAGCTTTGTGTGGGCCTCAGTTGGTGAGGATTCGCCTGCAGGCAGCTTGACTTAACTAGTTAGTTAGCGGGTGGTGAATGGGAGCTTTCCCCAACCAACAGCTCAACAGACCATCCAGACCGACTAAACCAGTCACCTTGGAGTCCGCGTCACCTGATTTATTAGGAGTGTACTCCGTACGGAGTATAAAGCCAGGATCTTCGCATTTTCTTCTCTTGCAAAGAGACAGCCCTGCTGCAATACCGTCTTGTTGTCTTTCAGTTGCCCGACCAGCTCGGAACATCTATAATTACGTTCTGTTGACAGCTTCATTTAACTCGTTACTCACGCCCAGCACCTTTTGAAATCTATCCTTTTCATCTGAACTTTCATTTCTCATCAGTCAATTCCGTAATTACTACGGAGTATTCCTATTCGATTGATCTTTTCTGGTCTCGTTTTCTATTCGACCCGATTCACCATGGCTGCGCCTCGTTCTACCTCCCTGCGTGCTTTGCGCATCCTCTCCCAGCAATGCTCCTCCGCTCCCTCTTCTACCTTGGCCTCAATGGCCCCCTTCCGCCGCTCCTTGCACATCACCGGTGCCTACTCTGCTCAACATGCGTCGGGGCCAGATGTTACATCCATCTATCGCGCTAGAAGCGTAGTCGATCTCAAAGCCGAGTGTGAGAGGAGAAATTTAAGAAGCGGAGGCAGCAAGGCCGAGGTAACACCGTCCAATTCACCATATAATCGACTTAAGCTAACTGGTACGATTCGTGATTAAGCTCGTTGATCGCCTTGCGAACCACGATTTCCTTCAGACGAGAGCTTTCAGCATCGCCATGAAGAGAATTGACGGCACACCCTTCGGACGAAAGTATGTAAAACCATTCAAACCCACGATGCTTAGTTCTTGACACTCATTGATTAACCCAATCCGTGTTCCAGCTCCGAGAGGCAATTCAATACTTCCCTAGCCAACAAGGCCGTGAATGACTCTTCTCCAGTCGACTTTGTCTTCATGCCCAGCAACTTTGAAGGCACCTCTGCTACTGCCAGCAGCTTTCCTCGCATGCCTGTTCCTCCGGATTCATATTCTCACTTTGAATCTTCGGCGACAAGTGGTGCGATTCCCATGAAGCCCGAGATCTATACCGTTGATGGTGGCAACGGACCTAGTCCTATGGCCGACGTGGTTGACAATCATGCTGTCGATATCAACCCATACAACCTCGCAGAGATGGTCAATAGATCCAAGATAGCTGCATCCTCCCTTGATGCAGCTAGGAGTCAAGAGAGAGATACCATACGTCAGGGCTTAAAGGGGATATGGAATTCCACCTTGGACGATATGTTTGGCCCCAAACATAATTCAACCATGCAGTCTAAATGAATGTTGATTCCGTTGATGATCTCTTCCTCAATGGTGCTTGACCCAAATGAACTGTTGTTGTTGGAGATATCAATTTTACTTTCATACACTGATTATTAGTTTTCCTTTTCTATATTTCCCATTATTGAAATCTGGGTGTATTAAAGTGCAATCTTGTTTCTCCACAGTTCTTTTGTTTTCCATTTTGCTCTGATTATATATTGTTGATATCATTGTTTAATATAAGCCCTCCAAGCAACGCTTGATGGGTATTCCTGGACATACAGTACCATTAGGTATGACCACTGGCACCCCTTAAAATCAAGGATCAGGACTGCTCCCTTTAACTGCCTTCTACCACTCTGTCTTAAGGACCCCAAGTATTCTTGGTGACTGTCCTCTGTATCGACTATGCCTAAGCATGATGGTTGTTTTTTAAGAACCTGGTTGACGGCTTCTCAATGCAGGCTTCGCGCCGTAATGCGAATGATCACAGTATAATCCATACACAACAGGTTCGGCCACAACACCTCGTGGTACCAATAAATTCATGGTCTTTATATGAGAATCAATTGATACAAATTTCTGGATTACCCATCGTGAACAAGCATGGTTTTGTTCATTGGACGTATATATCTGTACAGTACACACCGTACTAACGGCGCTTTGCTAAACCGAGAGAAAAGACGCAAAACCAGATGATAGCCCCCATTGCGACTGGGCATTCAGCGTGCGACGTCCATTGCTGTTGGGTACAATTGTGGGGTCCATCATATGTCTGCGATGTAGGACGGAGATTTAAGAAACTAGAGGTCGGTAAACTTAAATCTTTGGGAGGACAGGCTGAAAGCCTACTACCTCTCTTATTGGCCCTCATTCTGAATATTAAATGCCGGCAAATGAAGATTACTGAGGAATGTACGGAATAGAATGACGGTCAACGTTCTTATGAAATCGTCACTTTCAGCTTCTCTTCCTTTAAAAAATAAGAAAATAGAGAAAATGCCGCAAATGTTCGCCGAGGTTATAGTAGCTCTTGTTTTCGATTTAATCTGCAGGATTTGCGATGCTTTATCCTAACTGTCTCACACACCATCTCGCAGAAGGGAGCCTGTATTGCTTCTGGACTTTTTGAGATTATTCAGAAACGGCTTAAAGGATCAACAATTCGTTGCTTATTTTCTACGCATATACTACTAATCCGCGGAGATAAGTCAATGCATGGAAATTCGCCAGAATGTACTCCATAACAGTTCTGGGATGACTGAATCTGGATTTTTCAGGTGTTTCACAAAGTTCGGACGAGAACAGGTTTCCGGACTGTTTTCACCTTAGTTTCGGGCTTCACCTTGACTGCTTGCCGAGATTTCGGGAAATGGATATCTTCATACCGATTTCAATGTCAATGCCTCGTGATTCTTACTCGATACTGAGTCTTGAAATTGTAGTAGTGCTGGATGATTCGAATCCATTATTATTTGGCGAAGACAAACAAACTCCAGCAGGTTTGAAACAAACGCGTGATTCGCGGGGGATCACACTTACATAAGCTCCTGCCAAGAACTCGGCAAGCGCCAGCGGGACAATAAGGTTCGGTCCACGGCTATAAATGGACTAGCTGCTCCATCGGGCTCCGCGTAACTATTCCTATTACGGCTAGTCAGTGCTGGGCTGGAGCCCCACACTTAATAGTCCGGGCTTCTATTGGTCCGAGCTCCCTGTCTCTCCTGAGGGACGCGGCCAATCACATGCTCCCCCTTTTGGCCCTTGGCTGCAAGTTGGTGTTCTTAGAAAGAACGACTGCGACCTTAGAAAAAGGAAGGAGCGAACTTGGGATGAGAATCTCGACTTCCATCATCATCTCATCTCATCCTCGTCTTGTCTCTTCTTCTTCCTCTTCTCGCTTTCATTCTCTTTAATTCAGACTTCATATTGTTTCTCTTTGCTCTTTCATTGCCTTGTCTCATTCTCTCCTTATTTCGGTCTCTCGTTTCTTCCAAGTTTTATTTTAATTTGTTTCCATAGACTTACTTTAATCCTATCTCCTTTTCAACATACGCAGTACTCCGTACTGCACAATATTCGGGGCCGTGTTCACTTTCTACAATCCATTTTGTACCAATTGTTTTCAATCAATGAGATTATATCAGCTTCGATTCGCTATTGAGTCCAACACCTTCACGGTTTCGTGGTGCCTTCTCTGCATAGTTTGTTACACAACTTGGTCTCTGAACCGTGGTTAAGGTACTACACCCCCGTATTTTCTGGCCCCTATCTACGGGTATCATCGATCAGCTCCAATTTCAGCCCTGCCTTCGGGATGTTTTAACTACGAACGCTGTTAACCATATTTGAGACAGCTCCGATAACAAAACCCTCCTCCCTGCGGCGCCCTCACCCGATCCTATAGATGCCTACATCGGAGACCAATTCATTATAGATCCTCGGGTGGGATCATGCACCTCTCGTTATGGCTTCTTTGCGTCGGTACTCTCTCGACTGGCGTGTCCGCCTTCTATCCTGTGAAGCTGCCGGGTGAGGATGGACCCAGCTTCACGGATTCGAACCGACGACGGTTCTTCCCAGTATCCCTACCATCTTTCCAAAATGAACCACCACCTCTAAAACTAGACCTTGTGAAGGTCTATAATATGGTTAGCTAGCCGACTAAATGGACTACCCGTCTTGTCTCTCGAACCAACCTTTACTGACCGGTTTCATGTTATATAGTTCAAACGAGACAACCAATATAATGCATTGATGGGTGAAGATCCGACGATGAAAAACAGCGTTGCAATTAATGAAGACGGTCGGGACTGGTCATATTTCTCCGTTGTCAAATTCGGCTCGAAGGGACAGCCAATGTGGATGTTGTTGGATACTGGTGCTTCGGAATCATGGGTCATGGGCTCAAGCTGCACGTCACCAGCCTGCTTGAAACACAACACTTTTGGAACCGAGGATTCAGATACCTTGGTGGTAACAAAGCGAGATTGGCGTGTTACTTATGGAACGGGCCAGGTTGAAGGCGTGGTGGTAAAAGATAAGCTGTCCATGGCTGGTTTTGATGTCGAATTCGAATTCGGATCTGCCACTAACGCTTCGGACGATTTTCTTCGTTATCCTATGGATGGTATTCTTGGGCTAGGTCCTTCGAAAGCCGCCAAGATCACGCCGTTTCTGCAGGTTGTTTCTGAACGCAAAATTTTCAAAAAGAATATCGTGGGCATCAGTTTGCAACGTGCTTCTGATGGCACGAAAGATGGACAATTGACATATGGAGACGTTGATTCTAGCAAATTCTCTGGCGATATTGTTTATACGAAACTGAGCAGCAATACCAACCGCTGGGAAATCCCAGTCGAAGATATGATTGTCGATGGGAAACAGGTCAATTTCAAGGGAAAAAGCGCCGTCATAGATACCGGGACGTCGTTCGTCTTGATACCTATGAAGGATGCAGAGGCCGTTCACGCATTGATTCCCGGCGCTAGCAAGTTCAATGGGTATTTCTATCTCCCTTGTGATACAAAAACTTCCTTAGAAGTCATGATATCGGGCGCAAAGTGGACAATCTCTCCCAAAGATTATGTCGGAAAACCCAATGGGACTATGTGTGATTCCTACATTGTAGGCCAGCAGGCCTTGGGGCCAGATCAGTGGTTACTGGGTGACACATTTCTCAAGAACGTTTACTCCGTATATGACTACGACGAGGGACGCATTGGTAGAACTCCCCCAACCCTAGCTTTTTGTCTACTAGTAATACTAAATTGTCGCGACGTTAGGATTTGCTACCCGAAAGTCTCAAGGATCGTCGAATGATAAAACAACTACAGTCCAACCCAGCACCACGACCGATGGCTCAAGACCGGATCAGACAGTCTCTCCCATGCCACCCAAAAACATGGGTGGCACACCTACTCAGGGCTCAACCCAGCCCTCGGGTACCAGTTCTCCAGCTCAGAAAGGATCTGCAGCCATCCTTTCTGCTCCCAGTTGGCTCTGGATTTCGGTCCTTCACTCAACTGGGTATATACTATTTTATACGACCTTGCCTATCTTCTAAACCCTGGATATCTTGCCTTTATCTCTCGAATGCACTTCATAAAGCATTTGAGTGCAACGTTCATTACTCTTTCTTTCATCACACTTACAGAATATGTTTCTTTAATTCTATCATTTTAGCGCATTGTCAAAAGTGCTCGACCTTGCGGTTTATGTCCAGCATCTTCTTTGCTACAATTCCGCGTCAACACTTGTCTTGTCAGTATACATCATTGCTCGGCGTTGGTTTGGGACTTGATCTTGATGGCGCATTTTCCTTTCATTTCAACTTGAAATATTTTTCATCTTGGATACTCTTGACTGATTGGTCCTACTACTTACAATCATTTCTAATATACACGATTTTAGGCGCCGCCTGGCCGCCGGTTTTCAGTCATGCAACAATCATCATACGTTATTGTGGAACCGTCTTCCTAGAAATAAACTTGCTTCCCATCAGTACATTCTCTGGTACGCTCGTTTTTCACCATTACATTGCTGCTGCACGTATCACCTATACAACATCTTGGCGCTCTCGCCTAACCAGCTGAATCTTATTCCATTCGAATATCCTAGCGGGTGCTGGGAGCTATACTATGTAAGAACACAGACTTGAAATATACACCACAAGCCAAAATGTCGGCGACGGATGTACGTATGGAAAGAGGCGTATCTTTCGGTTTTAATCCTAGGAATTCTTTCTACCCCTGTTGATCATCCTTGGCCACTCTTTATCTTCGGGACTCCTTGTACCTAATAGGCTATCGCCAGTGGCCCTCAAGGCAAAGTCTTCGAAAGAAAGGGTATGAATACCTTTTGGTGAAGCACTATGGCTACACCCAATCCTATTGTGAGATTCCAAATTGGCAGTAAGAGTTCGAGTGTCGAGGTGCAAATGGCGCAGAACAATCCGAGCTCTAGCGCCCCCGGGTCAATTTACAGACTGCACCATTGGGTATCTCATTATCAGCTCCTTGGCCAATTGATACGTATTTCACCTGTTTGTAATCCACCAAGCGTCAATGACCTTTCATTGATGACCAGAGGACCGGAACTTTGTAGTGCAATGGTAGAAGAAGGTTCCAAGTTTTTGGTGATATCAAAGTCAAGAAGGTTGCCGCTTTTAGTTACAACCAACCAAATTTAACTAACTAGTTACCCAACAAGGTTTCTGATGATTAGGTAACCAGGTACCAAAAGTCAACTGACATCATTAATTAAAATTAGGGATTGGATAACTGCCCTAGCTTCCAAGACGTTCATCTGAAGAGAAAGATGCGCAGAATCACATTCGCTCGTCTGAGTTCCGAAATTTGATACCCATCAACAAGAAGTACAAGACTAGGCACTGCGACGATGTCATCTGTTTGTCGCGCAGCTGCCAATTTGCAGCAAAAGTTCATATCCAAATCGACATCACCATTTCGAAATGTCTCCGGCCGGATATCAAATTCAGGAATTCTGGCAGCTTCCCCCTCCATATTAATGACCAGAAGGCAAAACTCCGAGATCGATCCTTCAATATCAAAAAGGCTTCTACATGAGACTCAAGCTAGAGCCACCTTTCGTCCAGTTTGGACGGAAACCAGGGTGAAAATGCCCTGGATAGAGGCTCTGACGAAAAAGAGGGAGGAAGAGGCTCGGATAAAGGAGCTTAGTGGGATACCGTCAAATCATAGAAATGCCAATGAACCCCCAGCGAAGGTTGATATGGTACCCAAGAGAATGAAGGATACCTATTTTCGGACGGTATGCCAATGAAATTTTGGATGATCCAACTATCGGAGAATTCCCCTTCGCTGAATTTTGGTTGGCAAGAAGTGCAAAACAAGAAGATTCATTGATAAATTTAATAGATATTGCCCTTGGGACAAGATCCTTGGTTATTGGATACATACCTGAACGCCTCTGGTCATATCCGGTATGTGAAGTATCCAGAGAGCTCCGAAAGGACTTTGATGATGATTAACTTCCAATAGACTTGGCTCCCTTCTCATGGACCTGGATGCCCTTGCTGGTGTTGTTGGCTATAAACATACGGGAGACAATGTTACCATGGTCACCGCCGCCGTGGACCGGATTGTGATTGAGAATCCCCTCAAAGAGATTTGTGATCTGGAGTTAAGCGGCCAAGTTACCTATGCAACTGGTCGCTCAAGTGTTGAGGTCTCACTTCAGGTTGCGAAGGCGCGGCCAGAGGGCCAGGAGGCTAGAAAGGAAGACGTATTGATGACTTGTGCATTTACTATGGTGTCGCTGGACCCAGGGACCAAGAAGTCAGTGCTAGCCACATCCATTCCATCAAGCAATATCTGACTGATAATCTCGAATCAGGCCGGTGAATGTCGCACCGTTGGTGGTGGAAACAGAGGAAGAACGTCGTTTGTTTGAACTGGGCGAGCAGAATTATTTGGCTAAGAAGGCTTTACGGTCGAGAAGCCTACTTCAGGAGACACCGAATGATGAAGAAAGTGACTTAATCCATGCCATGTGGATTACTGAACTTGCTTACAAAGGTGATTTAGCCGCTCAGTCCCTATTTTGCCAAAAGTATTGGCACCGCTGCTTTCAACAGTTCAAATAAAGGATGGCTCATGCTTGGCCGTCTGTTATATCCAAATTCCGAACAATTTGGAACGAAGTATTGAAAGCCCGGGGTGCCAACGCTTTTGACAATGCTTCCCTCTCAAATTGTCTGAAACTAACATTCTTTAGATCCTCAAAATCCTATCGTTCGCCCCAAGAATGTTATTCCAATGCAGGATACATCCCTCCGCTCCGCCCAAATCATGCAGCCCGAATATCGTAACAGACATAATTTTATGATTTTCGGTGGTTTTCTCCTCCAGCAAACCTTTGAACTAGCTTTCTGCTGTGCCGCTTCATTCTCCCACAGCCGACCAACTTTCCTTTCTCTAGATCCAAGTACCTTTGACAATCCCGTCCCCGTGGGAAGCGTCCTATATCTTAAGGCCGTTGTATCATATACAGACCCACCTTTAACTTCACCGACATCATGCAAACAAGACGCTAGCCGAAAGTTTACCAAGGTACAAGTACGCGTCGACTCGTCGGTTCGAGATGTCTCGCACGGTACAAAGAAACCTACTGGGATGTTTAATTATACCTTCCTAGTTGAAGGGGATATTCATGTTATGCCAAGAAGTTATAGTGATTTCATGGTGTGGGTTGATGCAAGGAGGAGGGCAACTGCAACTGATAAGAATTTGCCTGATTGGGCAGCTAAGGTGATCGATGGAGAAGATGGCTGGGAGGTTTTCGGTGAAAAAGCGAGAGAAGGCCTCACCGAGTGAATTCCCAATGCTTCTTCAACCCAATTGGATCTCACTTGCGTGGCTGGATTTTTTCAGTATATTGGATACGATTGGTGGTTGATATCTCTAATCTCTACCGAAGAGTGCAGGTGCCCTTCTTTTACCAGATTTCTTCCCTGTTTATCTGTCGATTTCCCAGGCATTTCCCCCAACAGAACCCTTTAGCTAGGTGCCAAGATAGGTTAACTGGATGGATGCGTAGTTATCAAAGTACGTCAGGTAGTTCTCCACAAGTAAGCCTTGAGCTCAGAGCAGCATGTATGAATGAAGTGAACGGTTCACTAGCCCAAAATGAACAAAACCGGATCTGATCACCTGAGCTGGGAGCGGAAGCCGGTCCTCCCATGCCAGGTTTCTTGTTTCGATTTCCACGTTCGATCGGCGCATCCACCATCCTTCTAGACTTGGTCCCGAGCCACTTGGCGGTTTCTCTGAGCGCTGAGCAGTGAGGAACAAGCAGTTGCCAATGCCAGACCGTTCTTGTCAAGGATCAGAAGTTGGATAGGCGGGTAGGGATAAAGTTTTGGGCATCGTTGGAGGTCACATTGGTAGCAAGTTGCAACATCGATTCGTAAGGCGAGCCACAGAACTGTCTCTTTATTGAAGTGACACTGCCCACAACAGGTAACCATCGTGTCAATATGTAACAGAACGGTCAGTCCGTCGCTGTGCAGCAAACCATAGCGGAGATTTACTGTGTTCTAGCAACGGTTGAGATACCATATCTTCCGGAGAAACAGTTGATCCACCGTGGATTAGCCGTTTCTCTGAAGGCCGTCGTTGCGAGAACACACCAATTTTCCGCTATGGAACTAATTTGGCGGGTTAATTCTAGTCCGTTCCGAGACTTAGTTTATCGGGAAAGTATAACTCCAGATTCCGGACCTAGAAAGGAAATTGCTACCCTGGCGCAAAGTGACAAGGCTCCACCTATCGGAATCCGAACCAACAGTAATTGAATCTGTAAGGCTGATTGTTCCAGACATGATTCTCGGGAAGAAACCCAAATTAAACCACGAGTTGTGATGAGCTTCCTCACAAGTTACAGACAGGGGCCTAACCTTGACATTGAAAATGGCTGGCAAGTCCCTCGACTGGGATTTTCATAACCGGTCCTGAGTTATCAGGAAGATCCTTCAGCTTCCAGTTCCATCTGAGCACGCGATATCTGACGAATAATGCAGGAAAGCGTTTGAACGCGTGTCAACCTGTTTCTGGGTCCGCGGGGAGGGGAACTGGCATGAATCCCTCAGCTGACGGTGCGCCAGCGCCGCTGAAAGTTCTTGTTGTGGTGCGGGGGACCACCACCAACCGTGACATGGGATACAACAGCCCTTTTTCCAGAGTTCATCGTCGTACATGATGTGACTAGCTTCAGCTCGGCAGCGGGAGGGTAACTTTCTCGGCTTCCCACCCATGGATTTGGAGAAATCAGGTAGCTGAAAAATGATACGCGTTCATGTGATGTATCTGTAAAGCCGCATACATGGTACTCCGTAGGTCGTATGTAACTAATGTAAGTATGTAAAAAATGATAGGTTGAGTCCAGGCGTTGAGTAAGCCGAAAGGTTAGATGTCTCCCTTCGGCGTTGAGGGGAAGAATGATGCACTTTTCATCCGTTCCCGGTTCCTCTTGGCTAATTCTTGACTACGAATCCTGTCAATTCGCATCTGATAAAAGTTTCTAGAATGGCCAAAGTCAGGTTGGATGCAAATAATAAATGGTTCGGTATACAAACTTGTGAAGCGTGTAGATCCGGGGAGTATCATCATCTGCGCCGCCGCTGGCACCAGTGGTAGCAGTCGCAGTAGCTTGAAGAGCTTTGATCTACGAACCATAGTTAGTGTCCATCGATAGACTGAGCCGCTTGGATGGAGCCAGCGTTTTACCAACCTTGTCATCCTTTTCTTTTTCGGCTTTTTGATCATCATCGTCCTTCTTATCAGTTTGATCAGGCTTATCTTTGGCGTCCGCTTTTGGCTTATCATTATCTTTTCCTTTCTTCCGCTTCATTTTCTCTTCATATTCTTTCTTAACCTTCTCAATCTCCCTATCTAACTCGTCCTTCTTCTTGCTTGCGGCAACAGCTTCTTCATCTATAACGGGTGAACAGAACCCTTTGTCCTTCAGATGTATTGGACAGATATAGAAGAAATCCTGAACCATAAAATAAGTATTTCTTCATGTGATGTCATTATGTGTATGGACAGGGTAGAAGCGAATAAGAAAAAAAACCTACCTTGTTATCCGGTGTGATTAAGACGCTGGTCGACGGCTTGTAGCATATAAAACAAGACCGTGCACTTGAGTCCGCTACTCGCCGAAGATGCCACCTATTTGGAATCAATTGTTGCGCCATACTGCTCCTCGGGGTGCTTTTTAAGCGAAGCGCCGATATAAACCACTTTGTACCTACTATCAAAGAGAAGTTGGCTTGTAATTGATAGAACTGGTAGGCGGTTCTCCATCCTGATGGGCGGGGTTTGTCAGCGGGGCACCTACAACTGGGTCACATGCAATGCTATCGACTCCCCTGGAACTCTCAGGTATCGAAATCCCGTCCCTGCCACCCACCATTATTAAAAACGGCATGGATTAAATTGTCCAATGCATTTTAGAATCATTCACAATTATATTCTCCAACTATAGAAAAGGGTTTTTTTGTTTGGCCGTAACACAAGCATAATTTTGCAACAAGACGTTCCCAAATCACAAGTATTATATAACCAGAAACGAAAGAGCCGAAGAAGACACAAGGAAGAAAAGGGATATCTATCCAACATAGGACGGAAGCAAAGACGCCCGATGCTCTCTAAATGCGAGACAGGCGGGTATCGTCCGGCCAAGAAAGAGAAGAACTCCCATCCCGCAAATAAAGGATAGAGGTGAGAGATATATAACAAATCAAAAAGCTTTGCCATGAACGCATCACCAAGAAGAATTTGATCATACATTACCTCGCCAGATGAAGAATGAAACAAAAACCCCCCATATAACTTTGCATGTGGGAAAGAGAAAAAAAGGCAGATTAGAATCAAAGTCTAAAACCCGCTGTTGCAATTTCAAACTTCAGAAAGCGAATAGAAAAAGAAAACGTAAAGCAATTTTTTCAAGCCGGCAAACGGCTACGCATCCAAAAAGATGTAGAGCCACGGAGTGTGGCAAGAAATAATATCAGGAGCCGGTCATCACTTCGTCAATGCTATGTACTCTGCTTGGTGCCGATCGCATCGCCATATCAACGCTTTCGGTTTCTCCTATATCTGCAGGTTGCTCGCCAATACTGGGCAGGCCTTCATGAGAGGATTCTTCCTTCATACACGCGCTTTCTAACGTATTTGTCCACTTCCCGCTGGATCCGTTGTGACTGTGTTTCAAATGCTGACGAAAGTGGTCCGCGCGGTAAAATTTTTTCGCTTGGTTGCATTCGCCGAACTTGTGGGCACTGATGAGATGGTCTATTCGTCGATCCCATTCTGGATTAGGAAAATTGGTGAATTCCGCCCCGCAGTACCCACAGGTATCCTTTGAAGGACCGTTGGGTGTCTGGCATGATGGAGATGATGATGGGTGAAATGCGGATTCGGGATTCGAGAGTGCGGCACAGGACCAAGAATGCCTTCGCAAGTGTAAAGAATTCTGGTGGCGTTCGGCTTCGTTTTTATTTTTGAATCTTTTACTACAGAACTGGCATGTATACTGTTTTTCCAATTCATGAGCACTATTGAGAAAGAAGATTAGCCTTTGAGCGTCAAATACAATTGTTGGCAAAGAAATGTGGCACAATACATACCGTAGCTCTTCTAGACTCTCTAACTTTTTTGGCTTTTTCGGACAACATTCGCAAATGTACAGCCTTCCTATCCTTGGCGCTGTGGGCTTTGATAAACTGATGCCATTTTGTCCGGAAGCCTTCCGCGGGGCTGAAACTTTATTGTCCACAACCTCTGGGTATTGTGATCGATGCGAGCTGGGTGGTAAATAGGCTTTGTCGTAGCTAGTGTCCATTTCTGAGGACGGTGAAAGGCCGCCGGGTGACGGACCACCATAAGAAGAGATACTGCTTGCAACAATAGAGAGTCCAGCCGAGGATGCATATGATTCCGTTCGCAGACTCGATGAGACAGAGGAAACTGAGCCATGGCTCCCAAGGAAGCGAGTATTTGGTGATGCACAGCTGTTTGATCGGATTCCTAATGTGCGCCGGTCTCGATCGGCGTCTGCGAAGGAATATATCGAATCAGCCGCAGCAGCACCACGAGGTGGAGACGAAGCTCTTCGTTTCATGCTGTTGCGGGACGCATTTGAAGAAAATCCTTCCGTAAAGGACATCATTCGACCTGGTACATTCTGATGAGGAGCTGGCCCGGCATCATCCATCGTAAAGTCGGCATCCTGCTCAGTAAACATTGCGTGATCGTAGCTCGCCTTGTTGGATCTCTCTGCCACACTAAGCCTTCCTTCGGTCGCACGACGTCCTGAGGCATTGCTGCCATAACGGTCCCGTGATTGGCTAAAGCCATCGATCTCCATGGGCGAGTGTAATGTACTCTCGGTTGACGGGCTGTTGTTATACTCAACATAATCTTGCCAGCCAGTGGATTTGGTTCCTGGAGAAATCGCAGCTGAAGGAGGACCACTACCCCACCGAGAGGGTACATCCCTAGGGCTTAATGAACCATCGCCGATAGATAGGGTAGAAAGCGTCCTGCCCTTTGAATGGAACGGTAGGTTGCTGTAGCTAAGGGAAGTGCCCAGGTTCGAAATGATTCGAGGTGGAGAGCCGGGCTTTCCTATTTTCGATAGAAGGTGTTGGTCGTAGGCATTCGAAGAACGCTCCACACTTTTCTCTGAAAGAGGCTTCTCTCCTTGTAGACTATATCCCATCCTGTTTCCAGAAGGCGCAATAAAAGAGCAGAGAATCAGCGGCAAGCTCAAGTAAATATAATATCAAGAACAGTTCAATCGAGTCAAATGATGTACTAATAATGATGTCTTCTTGACGGATCGGATCTCATCTCTGATTCGACTGAATAGGGATGGCATTGTCCTTTGTATAAAAATCAAAAAGGTATTGCGGTGAAAGGGATGAACGAATAAGAGACGATATCCGTCGAGAGGCCAGAACAAGTTCCAGAAAGACTACTAACCTTGATGGTGAAGTGCTCGAGCAGATCGACCCCGTCCGTGGAGTATCCGAAAAATTTACCGGCCCAGAGGAATTGACGTCTGACAGTGGACTTGTCGCAACAGGCATGACGGGTCCACGATTCAGATCTTCGGCAAACGAGAAGTTCTCATCGCGGCGCAGCAGCTGTGGCCGAGCGTGGCCTCCGCCAAACAAACTGGAGGTCGGTTTTATAGGAGCCAAGGTCGGCTTGCCCTCAAAGGAGTTCCCCCATTTCCAGCCCGAGTCGTGACCGGTCGCCAGATCCTCGATGAATCTCGGCGGAGGCAATGGCGGCGGCGGTGCTAAGGGTTCGTTCGATTTGGGAATGGCCATTGGGCGTCCATACGACGAGGAGCAGGTGGATGACGAGGATGGAGAACGATCAGAGTTTTTTGTTGAGTAGGATGGAGACCTCGACTGAAAGCGAAGGGGATGACCGGTACTGTTAGTGGTACCGATACTGATACCGTTGGTGGAAGTCTCCGCAGCAGCACCACCGGCGGCGGCGCTAGCCTTCGAATGACAGACACGTATCGAGGGCGGCGAGGCCAGAGACCGATTGTCCATACTCAATCATAGGTGGGCCTGCAGCAAACACCAACATGGACCAGCCGCAGGGAGCACTGTCGAGACCTGCGGACCGATGAAGAGCGCAGCGAGGAGAGTCACTGGCGTCGCCGTCGTCGTCGTCGTCGTCGACGTCGCTGGAAGTGGCAATTGTGGCAAGGGCGGCGAGCCTGTTGTGTCTCAGCTGGAGGGTCGCGCAGTACATTAAAAGTCGATCAAGACGGGGGTCTGGCGGTATATAGTAGGTTCAGAAGGGGGTATAGAGCGAAACAGGGAGAGTATCTGGGTTTCGTTGTTTTGTTTGGATTCTGCACCACCAGGAGACCGAACAAAGAGTGCGAGAGAAGAATAGCGGAAACGACAGAGTTGGACGCCAAGGTCGGTATTGACTAGTTAGTTAGATGGAGATCAAGGAAGAGCAGAGCAATAGGAGGACGAGGACGAGGACGAGGACGAGGGAGGAGAAAAAGAAAGGGAGATTAAAGAGGAGGAAAAATACTATCCATAATAAAAAGTGTTATAAAGTGGGAGGGGAAGGATAATAATAAAATAATAATTAACTAATGGATTCCAGTCGGTATGGAGGTCGTATACGGAGTACAGAGTTAGTTAAGCACAGCAGGAAGCAAAAGGGCGACTAGGGCCCTGGGCACTCGGTAGGTACCCAGCGAAGACTCAGTAGGGAGTACGGAGTAGGGAGGAGGGAACAGCGAGACGCTAGGGCCGTGGACACACTGGACGGTAAGGTTCCCATGGGCGCATTTAGGGGGTCGTCTGTGGAGAGCAACAAGACTCGGGCTCCTGTTGGGGTGTTGGAGATGTTCGAGTCAAGCTGTTACTATTATCATTTTATGGAGTACTTTTATGTATTTCGTAGTGATTTAGTTAGTTAATGGAGGCGGGACTTTATTATTGCTCCATATCTAAATATGTGTACTCCGTACCTCCATACATCCATACTTCTCTTCTTCAGTCTCTTCTTTTGGTAAACAGTCAAAACTACCCTGTATGTACTTGCTAATAATCTCAGGTAACTACTCTGCGACCGCCTCTGCTAATAAATCGTCCCTGATAACTACCTAGTTAACTAATACCAGATGTATCCTTGGTCCTCGCTCTCGCTTTCGCATCCTCCGCGCCCTTAGCCACTAATAATCAACTTATTGAAACTCCTCCTGACAGGTTTTTCTTCCTCTGGACTACTTCAGTGATCCTTTTAGTCAATAGCCCTACCAAGTTATTTCCTTGTTGCGTGGACTTGCCCCAGTAGTCAAGCCTTTTTCCCTATCATTTTACGTGAGAGTCGAAGGAATGAAGACCGATAGGGCTGAAATATAAAATAGATTACGCTGCTCTCTTTGCTCTTTATGATCAATCTTATGATTGTCTTGGTTTCATTAAAACTAACAAGCGGTCGTACATACATAACTACTCCGGTATGTACACGCCCACCAGTCTTATGGCTGACTGTCTATTTCTGTCCGTATTTCTGATACTCGCTTGGTACGGAGTAGTTAGTTCCTTTGAATAGAGTCCTCCCGGACGATCGTCGATTCTGCATCCACTGATACGACTCTGTTACCGTTCAAAACCCAGCTCAAGGTAACAAGTGGTAAGCGGAGATTATGAAGCACCCTTATTTAGTAGTAGCCAGACCAAGGGAATCAAAGTAGTAGTGACACCGCAATTCGCGGTCGTGCCCATTCCATGATGTCTCAAATCCAATCCTATCTTCCAGAAGAACAATCAATCACATTAATAATGATCCTGATCCTGGTCTGGATATTGGCGGGGACCTGGGGGCAATTCTACTCCAGTCCGATAAACGAATATTCATGCCAAAAAAAAAGGGACTGAGAATGAATATTGATTTGGCCTGGCCTGGCCTGACTGGAACCATCGTACGGTGTACCGAACTATGTTATTCTTGGGCTCCTCATATTATTGCCCTGAGCTTGGATGCCTATGTAGTTATACCTCCAGAGTCCGTGCAATCATAATGAAATAATGAAGATTCGACATCGGACTGGCCATGGTTTCCCTCAAATGAAACAAGGCAGATTTCCTTCTGAGACATGAAACGGAGGCAAATATTGAGTCCTCTAACAGTCTTGCCCACCACTTCTCCTTGACTCTCACTCAAGAAGGCCGTTTTGTGTGGACGAGGGATGGAAGGCGAGATTGTTTATGGATTGATCTTCACAAAATTACCATCTCGGCGTTTGAAATACCAAAACCAGACTGGTATCCGTGTATCCGGGTAGTTCGGCCCTACGACAACTCTCGACTCTGAACTTTTCTCGACCGAGGAGCCCTGACAAAGTAGCTTCGGCTTGGTTAGGAATCCTTCAAGAAGGATTGAACTAATCCCTATCACCGGTCGTTATATGTGGGTGAAAGGGTACTCCGTACAGTAACTAATACATCCAATTCAACTTCAATGTGGCAAGGAAAATTGATAAGAAAAGACTTGTCTTCTCATGTCACTTTGTGACAGATAACCGTTTTATCCAACAAGGCAGAATTTCCCAATCAGAACAGTTTGCACCTCGGCCAATTTTATTTTTTTTCCTGTTCTCTTTTTGTTTTTTCTTGTCCGAAGAAAAAGAAAGTTTGCTCCTCTCCTGGTGGTCCCAAAAATTTGTGCTCCATCCATCCCAAGGCCACAAGGCGGGCTGCGGGAGGGCGGGTGATGCGACCAAGGAGTGCCCATCCCAAATGAAAAGACGCCCGAACTCCGTAACAACCATGCCTTTCCCGGACAAGTCACCGCGGCTCGACTTGCTTCGTCAACGTAAAGCGGCAAGGATGCACTGTCGCAATTTTAGACTAATCAAACCGGCCGCCCTTGACCCGAAGAGCCAATAGTAGTCGGCGCACAAGAGCCAAAAGTTGATTGTTTTCATGCTGGAACCAAAAAAATCTTTGCTGCTGCGTGGGGAGAGTTACTTCGTTAACTACGGAGTACCGAGTACTTAGCTAGTCGGAATTCGGATGCTGCAAACCGCTGCAGCGAAGGAAAATTGCACCATCAACATGTGGAACCCTGCAAGAGGAAACAGGTATTTTGTCACCATGTAACTCCCTACCCAGAGCTCCGGAATCCTCGGTGCTTCCAGCGGTGCAGAACACTCACAGCTCACCAGTGGAGAGAAGGCCCAACCATCATTTGCATGCATTGCGAAGCCGCGGTACCGTGGCACGGCAATATAGAATAACATTGAGATTGAATGTCGCACGGATGGGGTGACGAGGAACAAGGACTGAACAAAACCCGCCTGGAGTCTTCGAGCCGAAATTATGATCAGTTCTTGCATCACGACATTGAAATCAACGGCGCTTTCACATCGTATCCAAGGATAGGCGCCTCGTGGGCGGTGAAGCTCGTGACTAGGGAACCTCATCCTGCCCCGTCCTGCACGTCGGGCGTAAGAGAGTCCGTATCAATCGCGTACGGTATGTTCGATTTCGTCCAGAAGAAAATTTGAGAATCTCCACCGGGGTATGGAGTGTGGACAGCATGTACTCCGTAGTAGATGGAATTAATTCCGGTTTCCCAAATCCATACTCCATTGTATGTACTACAAAGTAGGCAGTACTTGGTTATTGGTTAGCTGGCTGGAACTTGGTGTTAAGAATGCTTCGGTTGTCAGATGGTTCAAAGTCAGTATGAAACGACAGATGTGTCTGGGTGTTCAAAATCAGAACATTGAGATTAATAATTATGAACGACAATCCCGCAATTCAAGACCTGTTTCGCTTCCGGAAGTTCAGGATTCCAGAAGTTCTTTCGAAACAGCAGGGAAGTTGTCCATGGATGAGCTGGCCAATCCTTCCCTGAGCCAAGGTGCTTGGACTGACAATCCTCGGGGTGGGTGTTGATAGGGCTCAAGGCTCGCAACAGGGTTACAGGGTTAGTTACAGGGGGCACACTGGCTCACCCCACACCCCCATCCGCGGCTTTGCACTGCCACGATGACCGCGACCATCATCACCGTGCATCTTCCGTAGTCCCATATGCCTCTTGCATCCTTAACTCATAATGACGAAATGAATCCATAAATTCGATAACACAAAGAAAATGATGAAGAAGAGAAAAGAGAAAAATTGGAATGAAAAAGAATGAAAAAGAAGGGAAAAAAAGAAAGAATAAGGACAAGGGAAAGCGATGACTTGGCAGTCCGGAGTGGAAAACCCTCTCGCCAGAAGATTTGAACTGGCTTCGGTAGTCTGAAGTTTCCTTCGTTGTCGCAATAAGTTAACTACTGACTCGCTGATGAAAGTCTCACCTGACATATTATATTAGGGCTGGCGACGAAGAGCAACTGACATTCCACCGTAAAGAGTACTGAATAATAATCTCAAAACACACGAATCATTGGAAGCCAGGCCTGGTTCCGACTTGTTCACCTGAAGAATCATACAAGCCGCGGCAAGCCTTGCCCTCAATCTATGATTTTCACTGCTATCCTGCGGGGATGAAAGCTCTCCGCGCCATGGCATCTATTTGAGCCAAGATGACAAGCATTGACCGGAAGAGCTCGTGTGGGATCCCGACCTTGCCCATGATGATGTGCTCGTCATAATTGAAGCGCGATAAGAGTGGTAACTTCTTTGAGACATCCTTTTCCATGAGCACATAACAATGGGGTATCATCCATCGATGTCCGTAGGACTACTCTCCACCATGAAGAAATTTCTTGAAACCATGAGGATG
Source organism: Nannizziopsis barbatae (assembly GCA_014964245.1). Taxonomy (NCBI): domain Eukaryota; kingdom Fungi; phylum Ascomycota; class Eurotiomycetes; order Onygenales; family Nannizziopsiaceae; genus Nannizziopsis; species Nannizziopsis barbatae. The sequence continues at coordinate 4,356,054 of JACVYH010000004.1, forward strand.
CTCCCATTTGAAAACTGGTGCCAAGACAAACTTACAGCTGAAGCTGAACTGTGTGCAGCCGAAATCGGGTGGTTAGAATCAGATCATGCATCGTCATCCTCCTCATCATATGGAAACGAGATGAGTTTGGGTGTGATGAGTTGGCCTTTGGAAACTTTCGAACTCGAGGCTACGAAGTTCTCAGCTCATGATTTGTGTACGGGGAGTCTGACTGAACAAATCTGTTAACGAGTATACTCGACCAAACTTTGACACTCGCAATTCTCCAAACACGCGGGGACGAAAGCTGAAATCTTGTCTCAGAACAGATTTAACCGCGAGAATGCTCTGCATCATTCAACAACGGCCCACAGTTATCGGTCGCCAAGAAGACAGTCACTGATAAGCTTGACCTGCAGCCGCTGTACATCGGGAACCGTGTCCTTACCCGAATAAGGCATTTTTTCCCTTTTTTGTTGCCTGCGGAGTCCGCAGGGATGAGAAAGAGACCTAAGACAGGGTAATAATGTTAAAATAATTGACTTGCAAAATTGGATCGGTGTTGCAGCGGGACGCGGATTCCGGGCTTCCTTGGCTTACAAGCTCCTTTACTTTTAGGAGGAGATGATTCAGGAGGACCAGATTGAGCATTCTGTATGAGTCGCATCCAGAATGGCGCAATGACAAGAGCGCGGCCTAGACGCGAGATAGTCCCTGAGGCCCCATCGTTATCCACATAAATTGTACCTTCAAAAAGCAGAGACCGAGGTTTTATAAAAATTGTGATTGATAACGGAGCTGTAAAAGATCCGTTCGGATTATCGTTGTATACTTCGTATGTGGGCATGATTTGATTATTGAGTTACCGCCCAACAACTTGAGCGTTCATTCAAGAGGACCCCTGGATATAGTTGGTTTGGTTTGGTTGACTGAAAATTTCGGCGCTCGTGTCGCGGTGCTAAAATAGTGGGTATGTTCTGGAGCAGTTACAGACTTTGAGGATCTTCACTTCAGGGCAAGTATACTACTATGCTTGTACTCCGTACTCCGTACCCCGGTCCATTCACGGATGCAAGTCATTGACAAGGAGGCGGCGGGATAAGCCTCCGAAAAAACAAGCTGATAACAAATCGTCGTTCCTGCTAGCCAATATTCCTTTGATTCTTGTCTAAGATTCGGGATGCAATGCTCGTCTTTTTTTGGCCAGGCGCCAGCCAATTGAGCCCCTGGTCGGTTTCTTTTTACCAGTTGTTGTGACATCCACCTACGTCAGAGCCGGTCAGAACATGACGGAATTGCCTTCTTCATTTCTGAGAGGGCTGGCTGTCACACCTTATCCGATGTCAAATTTCTTGCCATGGATCAAAACACAATTTGGCGAGAACGTGACGTACAAGGATTGTCATTCGTGGCCTCGTAGGGACGACTTGTGCACCATGAACCATGTTCAGAGGAGACAAGGACTCTTGCCTATGATAAGTTCCTTGTACTCCGTACCGAGTCTGGAGACATCCAAACAGGCAAGCGGCGGGCTAGTGGCGCTATGCTAAGGCAATCAGAATGCCCATGATCACCAACCAGACAGGGTATGCCTACATCTGTATGACCCCTGTATGCTCAATCTAGTAATTGGTCTCTTGTCATTTGCATTCTGAGGGTCGGATACTTGGTCGCAAAGCAATTGCTAATCAGTTGATGTTGAATGGAGGAAGCCCTCGGCGCTTATTTTCCACTGTTGCGGCCAGGTAGGACTCAAAAAGGCTGCTTCGACTAGAGTTTCAAGGAAGAAGGGAGAAAAGCATCTTATCTGCAAGTTCAAAAGTGTAACCTGCTGTCTAGAAGGGTCGACTTTGTCATGTTGTGCGATCTTGTTCTGCCTGTTGTCTGTGTGTGTGAGTGGATTGTGGTTGCAACTCGTCCCTTCCGAGCTCCTCGGAGATGTCTTTTCTCTTTTAGAATTTCCTTTTTTTGCTGTGATGCCAGATTAAGGTTGCGCCCAGTGGTGCTGACTCAGCATTACCGTGTGACATGCGGGGATCCTTCTTTCCTCACCGCCTCGAGCCCTGTGGCCAGCCCATTGCTGCCAAGACCCGTGAAAAGCAATTCTGCCGCCGTGGAAAAAAGGGCCCGAGAGTGAAATTCATCCCATGCATTCCTCGTTCCAGCCAGCCTTGAGAACGGAGACCGCTACTATTACAGGTGCTTCGCCAAAACCCTACGGAGGAGGTGCTGTTGACACATCCAGTCTTCCAACCTTTCCCGAAACCTTTTCTGTTTCATTTCCGCTCTCAGGCGGCACCAACTGCATCGGGCCGTGGATCGTTCATCCCGGCCTCGCTCCTCTTTAACTCCTCTTGAGCTACGGAGTAGAGATCTCCCAGATGTCGATAAGTAAGGTTGGAGATGATAATCTCTATGTCAGTGGGTAAGTTGCCGTTTCCAATTCAGCCCTGTTTCCTGGTCCAAAAGCTAATGGGTCTTTCAGTTTCATTTCCCTGAGCAATGGACTTGCTCTAAAAAATGCAAACATCACCCATGTTGTAACTGTGATGAAGGGAGGATCTACAGACCATTTTCGGAAATTCAAACACCATATCCAGATCGATGTCGACGATATCGACGATGAGGATCTTCTCCAGCATTTCCCTGCAACCAATGCCTTCATCCAATCTGGTCTTGAAAGCGGTGACGGTGTCCTTGTTCATTGGTGAGGCTGGCTCTCCTTCTCCGAGCCCCCTTTATTCTTTCCTGTCCTTACCCCATGTGCATCCGTGTTTTTCGAATTTTGTGATACCTCCAATTTTCCTTTCGAACTAGGCGTCGTGGGCCCCGCATCCGTGTTCTTTGTTGGATTGAACACAGCATCTTTTGCATTTGACCTTGGCGACAACGTCTTTATCGCCCTGCCACCCGTGTAACTGTAGATTTTGGTGGCTTGCAATGGGAGATCCTCAAGCTGAGGATCCTTGACCCCATTTCCTTTCTTTGTTCACTCAAAAGAGCCAGGCTTCGTTGCACCTTTCAAATTCTATGCACTAACGTCTCCTGTAGTGCAATGGGAAAATCCAGATCAGCAACGGTTTGTATAGCTTTCTTACTCCATCGATACCTCGCAGACATGGACCCTCACAAGGCTCTAGAACTGTTGCGCCTAACTCGGCCAATGTGTGAGCCTAACCCCGGTTTCATGGAACAGCTACATCTTTACCATTCAATGGGATGCCCGGAGAATGTGGTAGACCATCCACTGTATCAACGCTGGCTATATCGACGAGCGGTGGAAGAAAGTGTAGCATGCGGTCGTGGCCCGGAACTTGATGAAATTCGGTTTGAAGACCGGACTGCAGATACCACTAAGAATAGCGACCAGAAAATGGAGGTCAAGTGTCGGAGATGTCGGTGAGTGTTTTCCTCGAGAATTTTAAGGCCATGGTAAATTTTTCCTCCCTTTAACTCTACCTTTCAGGCGCCAGCTCGCAAGTTTGCCTTTCGTCATTCGCCATGAGACTCATGAAAATCAAAACAAGCATAGAAACAAAAATTCAAATATAACTAGAGACGGCCAAGCTTCATCAACCTGCGCGCACATCTTTCTCCATCCACTTACATGGATGCGACCTTCTTTGTTTCCCACTTCTGAGGACTCGGAGTCACATGGGATACAATCAGAATCCCCTCTGTCTGGCCGCCTGGTTTGCCCCAACAATACATGTGGAGCTAACATAGGCAAGTTTGCATGGCCTGGCATGCAATGTAGCTGTGGTACATGGGTTGTGCCCGCTATTGCGCTGGCTCGGGCTAGAGTTGACGTGGTCGATTCCGACACTTTAAGGGCGGCGGTCGGCAGTGCGGCCGGCATCAGAATGCCTCCAGGAATGAGGTCGATAGTGCAAAAGGTCCCTCTTAACGAGGAGAAAGGACTTTTATGACAACGTATTTGAACTCATAGGTCCGCCATTTTTCCGGTACGCTAACTTCGTCGAGTCTGGGACAAGACTACGATGCAGCTGTAGAACCACGCTCCCAAATTGGCGTTGTGGCGGATGATTATTCATTAACGCCGGGTTTTGAGCTGCATTGAGGTTTCGTCCTAGCTGTTTGAGGGCAAAAGGACTGAGATCGTTCCAATTTTCCTATTCCTTCAACACCCAAGTACTTAGTCACGGATTCTACAATACTTACGATAGGGATCCATATACGTCAGCTTTCAGCAGCCTCGTATGTGAGTTGAAAGACCAGTTCTACATATATTTTACGATACGAAGAAAGAGCTTTTATAAGCCTTTGGATATTAGATACTACCTGCTCTACTCCGTATAGAATTCCAAAATAAAGGATTCGGGACAGAATACCGAACAATATTCTCAGGGATTCCTTATTAAATTTTCGCTTGACCTCGAGTATCTTCTTGACATGTATTGAATAGCATGAAGTTTGGAATAAGAGAACCTCAAGCTGGACGCGGGTCTAAATCTCCGCCCCGCTCCGCTCCGCCCGAATCGCCCTTGCCCCCATTAACGCCCACTCTATAAGCTTTCCGTCCTCTTCCCTTGTCACTTTTCGTACCGCCTCCTCGACTGGAGTCCAATGCACTTCGTAGTCCTCCCACGCTTCTTTTGGTGAATTTTCCGGTTCCATCTCCGAATCCACCTCCGCCAGGTACCAGAATATCATTTTGTACGAATCGCTGTAAGCTCGCTGCTGCACTGCAATAGGTTCTATATGCCGCTGTTTGCGGGAGGATTGCTCCTGTTGAGAAATGCTAGCGTTTTCGACAATGCCAGGTATAGGCAGATCCCCGCACAGAGAATCAATATTATCCCGATCAGGAAAAACACTACCAGGAGAGGTGCAAGGAGAAGTAGTGGAAGTGCCAAGAGCGCTGATATGAAGCCCATCGGTGTGGTTGGTGAGCGAGGCTTCTGGGTTGGGCCTCGTTTGATTCGGGTGTAAATGTCGTGAATGTCCGCGAGTTGCGTTTGACGGGAGACTGTGCGCTAGAAGCTTGACGTGGTAGCCTGATTCTTCGAATGTTTCGCGGATAGCCGCGTCGGTGATGGTTTCGCCAAAATCTTTTCGGCCCTTTGGCAGGAAGTATGTTCCGTTATGCGGTGAGTAAAGAATGAGGACAAGACCCTTGGAGAGATCAATGGCTACGGTCCCAGCCGAGATCACGAATGTATCAGACAGATGTAGCATGGTGAGCAAAGCCTTTATCTATGGTATGATGGCGCGCAGGCAGATACATTAATGTCTTGAGGGTATTTGAAGTTACGAGGATCAGCTCGCTAAAGAAGAACTCTGAGCACTGATCCTTGAACACACTTACGGAGTACTCCGGAGATGCAACTTGCCTCAAGAGAATCAGAGGTCAACCACACAAGTCTTTCTTGAGCGATACGATCCATGGCTATGCAATTATAACTCCTTTATCTACAATCCCGGTAACACATTACTTTTATTATAACACGCTCTTCATTTCATGGGATTCATAGTTGACGATCAATTAGCCTTCCGCCTTCTCTCTTGCCCAGGGGCGTCATCATACTTTTTCTGTTTTTTGAAGAGAGATTGACAAAACTCTCAAACAATTTCTAGACATCATCAATCAACTTTTATCCATGAGATCCAACGGATGTAGGAATAATATAGAGTACATACATTCGAATGGGTATCATCACTTACTAGTACACGTAACCTGATCAGCTTCCCCAAGAACGCCTGATCTCATATTGACGCCTTCTTCTCCTTTATATGGAAGATATTATAAACCAAAACCGACTTAGTCCGAGATCCCAGCAGCTTGTCTCGCCAGCCGAAGGTCCTTGCCCACGATACCGACTTCTCGAAGGTACAGGCGGAAAGCCTGTAAAAGTTCGGATAATCCATTTTTAAGGGAGGCTAAGACAAGCTCAATTTCTTCCACTCTCTGTGGGTGTTGTTTTGATTCCTCGCTCTTGGAACCCACCTGTGGATACACATCCGTCCAATGAATCTTCAAGCCATTTTCGCTGGCAAATGATTCAAGCAAAAGAACGGTGTCTGTAAACAGACGTACCACTTTGGGGACATCACTCTGCACTTTGCCGAATTGATCCTCAGCTAAACTCGCAACGAGGAATTTCGTGAGTGACTCAATTGCGTCAACTAAAGGTGAGACACGATCGTATGGCGAACCGAGGACGATACTGCGCAAGCGGCGAGCGTATGGCTGACGGAAAGGCATTCCGAGAGGGCTCAGCAAGAATTGCCGGATGAGAGGGTTAGCAACTGTGAATGAGTTTCCGCCTTCAGTGGTATTAATTGTTGGGCTTGTAAGCATCTTCAGTTCATTCGCTGATGCCGATATTCGTCGTTTCTGTTCTGGGCTTAACATTATCGCAGAAGCTCTATCAAATAATTGGCGAGCCTTGGCTCGCGCTGATGGGGTCCAGTCAGGGTTTTGGCCATACTGCTTTGCCACGGAGCCAAATGCAGACTCGAACTTTTCTGCCCCAGTATTTCCGGTGGACATGGGGGCAAAGATCTTCTCTTCTTTTGGCGCAGCAGTGAGCCGTGGTAGCGCTTGAAGTTGTTGAGCGGTAGTCACTGCCTGAATTTCCGAGTTACCGATAGGGGCGGCAGGCGGTGGCTTTTGAAACTCGGTAATTCTAGTATTCAGACCTTTGACAACACCCGAGACTGCTTCAAATACTTGGCTCCAAGCAGAGCCGCCCTCACGGTCTATATCGTTGAAAATTCCTTTTCGCCGATCCGGGAATTGTTGACTGATGAGACATAGTTCCCAAAGTGCGAAGGTAGAAACCAGATCGCTCTTAGCTTTAAGGCCATTGATGAGGCTCCCATTTGGATCTTTCACTTCATTTGTTAAAGGTAATCCTTTTTTGAGCGGTGCCCGGGCTAAGAAGACCGAGAACAAGATATTAGTTGCCTGCCATAATAGAAGCAGCAGGAAGCCGGAGAAAGCAGCTCGAAAAAGTAGACTTATATGTAAAGGAGGTATAAGCCCAGGCGGTTGCTCTGCGGATTTTGAGAAATTCCAGAACATTCTTGCAAAGTATAAGGTGAACTGCCAAGCTTTTTGTCTCAGGAAAAGAACGTAAACGACCGGGCCTGTGATGGAAGCAACCGCAACCTGGACCATAGCTCTTAGTAAAAGTGACGACGTAGATCTGGTAATCGACGGTATCACCGGATCTAATGGGTGTGTTCGCTGGTCTTCAGGGTTTTCGGAAGGTCGAGCAACTGGAATGGTAAGTCGGTCCTGATCAGTATATAAGTGTATGGTCCCCTGGATAATCGCAAGAAGAAAGTAGAAGCAGTGTAAATATAACGGTCTCTCGTTTAATTGTGCTCGTTCGAAGGATCTGTGGCCCTATTAGAAGTCCGCTCCAAAATTGCACAGCTTGTGATTTGCATGCCACTGACCTTCCAGGGTTTACCCAGTTTAATTTTGCTTCCGTAGGGACTGACCAAATGTACACTTCCCTAAACCACCACGCGGAAAAAATGTACCAGCCATAGGTCTGAACCAGGCCGAGGGAAAATGTGATCTGGCGCCACGATTGAAAAGGGGAAGTTGCCGTTCGGGAACCAACGTGTAGCTGGCCGACGCGAAGGATGAATATCGACAGGCTCGAAACGAACAGAAGAAGAGTACGTAGACCGCAGAGCCCAAGCGGAAACCATGACCAAAAGACTGGAGAAAGGATGTTAGCAACGTAGGACCAGTACAGCAAGGGTAAGTAAAGATCCAGTACGCACAAGATGTTTTGGAGCCAATCAAAAAAGATACGGCATAGCATATCAAGAGAGAAGAGGCCGAAGCATGGACAAATCTCCGGTGTAGAGTTGAGGTGAGAATTCGCCTGTATGGCCTTGTTTTGACGACCGCCATAGCGGAAGAGAGGGACGGATTATGATAGCGACACAACTTGGATTATCTCATTCTCGATGTAGCTTGAGTAGGTAGCCGGAGTCCATTTATTGACCGACTTCAAAGATCACTTAGATATCCTAAAAGCAAAGCGGCCGAGCTCAAGGTATCGAGAGAGCGCGAATGGTGGTGATTTCACCGAAGCTGTTTGTCGAACAAAAACAAGCATCAGCCACATATGCTGAGCCACAGAAATCCAGAGTGTGGCACAGCAGGCACAAGCATAATGACATAAGCCGGCAGTGGCTTCATCACGTGGTACTTTAGCACCTCTGACGTTCATCCTTCCATGCGGGAGCATCAAAGGCATCCATGGGGACAAACACTGCATCTCTACCTTGATTTATTTTTTTGATTCCTACCTGTGTCCCAGACAAATCTGGCTTTCAAAAAGCCTTCCTATCCTCCCTACGATGTCCTTTGACCAGCTTTCGTCATTAGAAGCGCAGAATTCCTCGACCCGAGGCAACGATACATCATATCATGATGATCCCGATTTCCAGCAACTAACGGAATCTTTATCAAATCAACTATTCACATTAGCTTCAAGCATTTCCCGGCTCTCAAACCAGATCGGGCTACTCGGCACAAAGCGCGACACCGAGCGTGTAAGAGAGCGAATACATAATCTACTAGAGGAGACTCGGGATGGTTTTCGGGATGTTGGAGAAGGTGTCAAGAAGGTCCAAACTTGGGAAGATGTAACTGTGAGTATTTTCTCTAAGTATTCTAGTTTTGTCACGGAGGACCTCTAATCTTCCAATGCTGTCTAGCCCGCGCAAAAATGGACTCAGCAGAAGCTTTCTTCCGAGTTCAAATCCACCCTCGAAGAATTCCAGTCCGTTCAACGCCGGGCGCTTGAAAAACAGCGTGCTTCCGCCGCGGCCGCACGATCAGCTCTTGAGGAATCTGGCCCAACCGAGCCTTCCCAAGAGGGGCAATCTCTTCAACAAGTTCAAGAGCAACAGCCGCGACTTGCTTCCCAGGAAGAGGTGGATTTTCAAGATGCCTTGATTATCGAGCGCGAAACGGAAATTCGAAATATTGAACAGAGTGTTGGCGAGTTGAACGAGCTATTTCGCGATGTTGCCCATATTGTCCGAGAACAGGGTGGACAACTGGATCTTGTTAGCGAGAATGTGGAACGAACAAGAAATGATACCCATGGCGCCGATAGGGAACTCCGAAGCGCGAGCAGATACCAGAAGAATGCAAGGAACAAAGCTTGCTGCTTGCTGCTTATTTTGGGCATAGTGCTGGTCATTATTGTCCTGGCCGTGACCCTTGGATAACGGTATTCAACCAATTCTCTCCTATGTCTTGTACAGTTTTATGGATGGGTGTTCTGGCACGATCCCATTTCAGTTTAGTTAGGGTCTGGTTGGGGTCTCCGTGGTTTCATTATGATAATTGTGGTGTATTGCGGGGTGGTTAGATCTCTAATATACCATTTCTACATATTGTACAATGCATGTCGCTAGTTTTTAATACGTATTGGAGTCCCTACAACTCAAGCAGTCCACTTGCTTCTTTTGTAAATCATCCAACTGCCAATGCGTTCAAAAGCCAAAAAACTGGCTGGTTCTCATTCTCCATCCCTCCCACGTATTCAGTTTTGGGCGAACATCCAGATAGAAACTCAGTTTCCCACCTGCGCCTGGCTGTAGTCCCGAGCCACTGCCTGATTTCCCCTGATAAAAATCGATAACATACTCGATCTTTTCGCCGCCACATCTTTCAACCACCCAGTCGTGGCGGTCAAAGGGTAGCTGGTAGCCTAGTAATCCATTCAATCTTGCTTTAGGGCTTAAGAATTCGCTGTCGGTCCCTAGTCCTCGAAATGAATATAGTTTCGGTCCGCCACATTTCTTACTTCCTGGGTCTGAGCTTGGACCGCGAGATTCCCAGGAAAGAATTTCCGCCCATGCTCGTTCATTCACTGCATTGTGTATTGGTATTATTGACGCAACCGAGGTTGCGAGTTCCTTTGTCGACGTTGCGGACGTGGGAGTCCCTTTACGCATCAGAGCCTCAAAAAACTGACGTTCAGATGGGTAAATCCAATTGCCTGTGCGTTCATCATGTCCGGTTTCACTTTCAGAATTGGACGGGGATGAATGTGATGCGTTCGCGGAGGATGCTTCAGCATATGGAGACGATGGCCGCACTTTTCCTTCGGGTTCAGCATGATCTATTACGGCTCGTGGGATACTGCTGACTTCCCTGTCGGTAGAAAGCGGTCTATGTAATTTCGTCGGCGCAGCGTCTGAACCCGAGGGTGAAGGTTCTGGGGCGGGTTTCGCTTCGTTTTTTGCTGCTGAAAGCCATGAATTTCGTGTTTTATGATCAACAGGACATTCCGAAACCGCATCGGGCTTGGGTGATGGGACTGGAGTGGCTGCGTTGTGCTGGGAAAGCCAGACGTCACGGGCCTTATGGTCAACAGGGCATGATGCTGCAGTCGCGCTGCTCTGAGCGGAGGATTGGGTGCTCACACCGGCTCCCATGACCAGCGGTAAGCATTTAAGAGACCATTCGGAAAAGGGCCTAATGGGTTGAGAGTGCAAATGAGCCAAAGAAATTCCAACTGCAGAGATAATCCGTCTTACCAAAAATTTTGTAAACCTCAAGCTGCCGGCTTGAGGGCTGCTGACTAGCCACGGGGATTGTGGCTGAATAAGGTTGCAAATTAATCAGATGTGGCTATAGTTAGTCACTAACTTGTTTAGGATCTCATGGTCGAGGCTTATGAGGTCGGCTTCGACATCACGCGTTCACTGTTCTTGGAATTGATCAATTTATATTGGTTTTTACTCTCAAATTCTGAGTCTTCGTCACTGCTAACGAAATCTTCCTCTTGTGGTCTTTGAGAGATTGCCTCGAAGGTAAACTTTGGTGTATCGTTGAAACTGTGGGTTCTCTGATGATTTACCTGTCAGAGAGCCGAGCATTGAATCAATAGTACGCGATGTCATTTGCTTGCACCAGGAGGCTCTTCCTCCCAGCTGAGTCGCATCGTTCATAAATATTACTTATGGTCATGATATTGATACCTGGATATCTTAATACCGCGTCTTCGGTCCCGGAAAAGCTCCGCGTGTTTGGAGCCTATTGCACCGATGAGGGTTCGGTCGGACTTTTATAGCCATGTTCATGGCTCAACAATTCCTTGGCCTAATGGTGTTAGGGAAACATGGCGTTCATCTCAGGCCTGGAACCCACTTTGCACTCAACCGATTTAGTCCAATATTTTTATTTAGAACGCTGGTAGTTGGAAAAACCGAACAAAAGCCGCATACGTCTGGACAATACACACTCGGGAACTCGTTCGGTATATACCACATTCGTTCTTGCTGTGTGGATATAGGCACATACGTACAAACGAGGTTGCTTTTTATCTTCGATGACTAAATGTAGCACGGCAGTTGGAACTCGTCTTTGGCTACTGAATTCCATTGCCTGCGATGGCTTTGGATGTCCAAGGCATTCTTATTACAGTCGGTTTTTCTCCACATTGGACCCTTTCAGAAATTCCCAAGCCAATTCAACAGTTGAACTTCGAGTGAATATAAATATAACTGGATATCTAGTCGACATCGAGAAACGCGGTATACCGTTGTTACACTACTTTGTGGGTATGCGCAGAGTTAGGCTGACGACCCCTGGGGTTGACCAGGGTTAGTAAACCACACAAGGACAATGAAGCAGAAGAACCTCGCCCTGTAAGAATAGGGATAACATTACGGAGTAGTCAATATGTATTCATCTCTCAGATAACAAATTTTAAACCATGCCGAGTCTCTCAAGTTTGTCAAATCTTTCAGGGGAAGGTAAATATCGGATTCCAGTGTTGATAAAAAGGCACGGCCTCGTGATCGGCCAAACTCAATTCCCAGCCAACCCCGCCATACACTTCTGCGCTGGCGGATCTGCGTTTCTTTCTCTGTCGAACCTCCCAAATTCCTGACCTCAAATTTTCTGTCGTTTCCTTGGTTTGGAGAAAGAAGGTCCCATTACGATGGCCGGTCATGATCAAAAGGTCTACCGTTCGAGTGCTACCGCTCCTGTGAATATCGCCGTCATTAAGTATGACAGCCCCTCCCTGGCATCTCCCATGCGTATACTAATTGCTAGCTACTAGGTACTGGGGAAAACGAGATGCGATCCTAAATCTTCCGACAAATGACTCCCTTTCAGTTACGCTTTCACAGGCGAATTTGCGAGCGCATACTACGGCTTCTTGTTCAGACAGCTATCCCCACGCCGAAGGCGATACCTTAACCCTTAACTCTCAACCACAAAATATCCAAGCATCCCGAAGAACTGTAGCATGTCTTGCAGAGCTTCGTATCCTTCGGCGAGCTCTAGAAGATGCCGACCCGTCGCTACCTAAGCTCTCAGCCTTCCCTCTTCGCATTGTCTCCGAGAATAATTTTCCAACTGCTGCCGGACTCGCGAGTTCTGCTGCCGGGTTCGCAGCCTTGGTCCGTGCCGTTGCTTATTTGTATGAACTTCCGCAGTCACCTAGTGAATTGAGCCGAATTGCGCGTCAAGGCTCGGGATCCGCCTGCCGATCGCTAATAGGGGGGTATGTTGCCTGGAGAGCCGGTGTTAAACAGGATGGAAGCGATAGTCTTGCAGAGCAAATAGCTCCAGCGAACCATTGGCCCGAAATGAGAGCCTTAATTCTTGTCGTGAGCGATGTAAAAAAGGATGTGCCCAGTACCGAAGGCATGCAATCAACCCTTGCCAGCTCCGCACTCTTCCCCTACCGAGTTGAATCTGTGGTACCCGCTCGAATGAAAGCGATGGAACATTCTATTCGAGATCGGGATTTTGCGTCTTTTGCGGAAATTACTATGAGAGATAGCAACAACTTTCATGCTGTCTGTCTCGACTCTTGGCCACCTATTTTCTATATGAATGACGTCTCTCGCGCAGCGATCAGAGCCGTACACGACATAAACCGAGCTGCAGGAGAGGCAATATGCGCGTATACCTTCGATGCTGGTCCAAATGCTGTAATATATTATCTTGAAAAGCATTCCGAGCGTGTTTTGGGCACATTTAGGCAACTCCTGGGCGCTAGCACCGAAGGTTGGGGTAATACTCAGCCAGCCCGAGATGAGGCGGCTCTTACAGGATCAATTGACCCGAGAGCCGCCAATGCTCTTGCCGCCGGTATCAACCGTGTAATTTTGACGGGTGTTGGTGGCGATGCAATGAAGGTTGATACTCACCTCGTGGGTGAGTTGGGTGCCATCTTGGAAGGTTCGAGCAATTGAAGTGTTTTCTGGCATTGCTTTATTTTTACAAAAAGAGGAAAACCCTCAATGACGAGAAATGATCTAGCCGGTACGGCACCGCTTTACAAGCCTCTGCGACTACAAACTTAGGGTATAACTATATAAATCTGCACCAATATAATGCTCGGTCATCTAACTTTTGAAAATTTTGGCTACATGGTTGCCTAACTACCCAATAAAGCCAATTTTTTAAACCCCTTCACATTTGGCGGCTCTTTCGGTTTTGTGTTCGCTTCTATGCTTTCCCAAAAGACGCCCCCTCCGCCAGTTGTGGCCTTCTGCGCTGTGACCTCATGCTCTTCTGATCCGTCGGGTGCGGGAGTCTCCTGACGCTTGACTTCAAAAACTTCTTCCACGCAATCCCTGCACATGGTCAACACTTCATCGAGGTTTTTCTCAACCACAGCGGCTCTCTCACGCATTCCACGCCTCAACATTGCCTGGACTAGGACCTCTACTTCTTCTGTGGCCGAATTAATCCTTTCAATAAGTCTTCGGACGCTGTTGACCAAGTACTCTTCTTCATATACAGTCCCCTTTTTGCCGCGCGCACGTTTCCTTTCCTCTCTCCGCCTTGTTTTGCTGGTTTTTCGTGAAACATTCGTTGAGCCCGTGTATCTAGTGAACATACTCCGCCCAGCCATCGTACTAGCGTCGGTGGGTGCAATTGAGATGTTGTCCGGTATGTCTAGGCCCTCGGTTCCGCCTGCTGGCTCACCACCAAAAAATCCTAACGGATCTGCCACCCGACGAACCCGGAGTTCTCTGATTCTAGGTACTTGGGCAAGCAGCTGAGACCTACAATCCGCGAGGAGTTCAATCATAGTACCCATTGTTTCACCTAAGGAGTGATCTACAATTTCTGGTACTAGAGAATCATTCCCATTGAGCGCTAGAATACGGCAAGCCTCTCCAAATTTTGATCCACGGCAGAGAAGGCGAGCGGCTCCGGGTATATCCTGTAAATGGTCACGGGTGATATACGCAGCCGATATATAATCCTTGATCTCGATGAGAGCGGCAATGAGAGACTGGGCTAAATCGGCCATTTGGTCCGCGGAGAGAGGAACCAATGCTGCGCAATAAAGACACTCTTGCCACATATTTGCAATTTTGTATGACTCGTAGGCCGATTGGTACTGCTCCAGTGACTCATATCCTTTGATTCATGTAGTGATTAGTACGAAGAGAGTCCATATTTCGGGATTGAAAATCTCACCTATAGCAGCTTCGTTGTACTTCGATTGATCGTAAAGATGATCAGAGTATAGCTGAGTCATATCGCGAAGCTGGTCTGGCTGATATTTATACAATTCCAGGGCTTCAAGATAGAGGGTATGTTTGATCGTGTATAGTTTCAACCCATCATACTCATTTAGTGCATGCAAGCTTTTCAAGGCTTTCGCGTGACGACCTAGATGATTATCGATCTCGTAGTGGCGCCGAAGCTCAGGTAAAGCTTTCAATTTCTGGAGGAATGGAAGATACTCTCTCGGGTCCTATTTTTGTAAGCTTTATGCCCGCAGGTTGTTCCATTTCACCATTCTTACCCGCTGTGCCTGCTGAGCCACCAATAAAGTGAGTTCTAGATCATACAGTCCAAGAGCGTTGCCGAATAGTCTATTGGCATCAGTAAGAAAGCACATATGCTCGATGGCTTCTTCTACTTGTTCTGCGCTTTGATCTGTCATCTTGCTGTTAGCTTGACTTTCGTCATACGGATAATTTGTTGGAGGCCGCTTACCGCGCAGCGTAATGACGAGTCGGAGGCCGGCATCCAGGTCAGGGGGAGATTTGCAAACATGAGCTGTTACTAGGTTCTGGAGGTTTGTGTCGACCCGGCCGGAAAGAACAGACAAAAAAGAATCGCAGATTCTGTTAACTTTGTTTTCTTTGCTAAGAACTGTCCCGGACGGAGACTCAAGGTTTGCTGATACGTCGTGCCGCTCGATATGAGCGATCTTCAGAGTGTTTTTATATAGAGTTTCCGAAACATCTTCGTCTCTGATCATTGCGGTCAGTATACGACTTTGGGCACACTAAGCAAACAACGTACTTCAAGCGAGACAGAAATTCGTCAATGAAGTCAATCCTCTTGACTTGGTCTATAAATAGCGGTATGCTGGCTATGAATTGTTCCGGCATGTAGTCATGCAGAATGTTCATGTCTACCATGTGGCTTCTACAAGCAAGGTACGCTGATCGGTATTTCTTACTCTCGATATACTTTCGTATACCTGCAAGTACCAACGCTCGAGGATAAATGGTCTCGATATTCCCGCGTGGCATTTGTAGAGTAAGGCCGAAGACAGATGGCATTGCCACAACGAGTCGCGCACCTCGTTCAATGCTTCTACAACGCTCATCTGCTTCAGGGGTATCGCCTGGTATTTCAAGATCTAGAATGTGGTTAATTCCGTCTCTTCTAGATGGGGACAATTGCAAATACCGTCGGCATTAGTTATGTGCACGAATTTGAGTAAATGTAATGCGGTAGTAAATATCAAGTGAGCTGGAGTGATCAAGAACGACGTGCAGTTTTTAACGAGAAGCCTCTTATTAGCATAGAGCGAGCCCGTTTTTGAAAGTGTGAACAGGATATCCTGCAGCAAGTCAGCTCTTGTATTGGAAAGTAAGATAAGAATCAAGACTCACTCCGAGATTTGACGAGGCAGTTGCACTAGCCCAGCTCGTTTCTTGGACGGGACTTTCAGACCAAATTATGGGCAAAGCATTGTTCAAATTATCGCTAGGAATATACGAATATGACAATTGTCCCTGATCCTGGCCTCTCTTCACGATCCACAATTTATCTTGCTCCAGATTGGAGAAAATTGACGAGATTCGCTCAAATTCCGCAGATTCGAGTACAATCAACGTATCTCTTGTGTCAGCATTGATCCGTAGGATGCTTGTGGATGACATGTTGGTTTGGACAAGAACATAGAGGTCACGTTCCCCAAGTATAACGATGTGAATGGCTCGGTTGCATTCCCTAGTCAACGGATGGAAAAACTCGAGTTCAGGGTCTCGTCTCGGCGTATTCTGCAACTGCCATGAATATACGGCAATACCTTCATTGGTTAATACCGCAAATCTTTTTCCTGTTTTGCTAAATGCCATGTCAACGACATTATATTCTAGTGTCACTTCGCAAAGGGCCATTGGAGGCGGAATCCCAGCGAACTTCAAAGGGGAGAGCTTTAACGTCCCTATAGATAATCAGTTCGCTGCCGCTTTGAATGAGAAAGTTATGTTTCATACTTCCGTCTGTCACCCCAACCAGACCGCAATCGTCTGGCAACATACTGGTGCCTCGGGAAACATCAAAAACCCACTCGCAGTCAATGACGGATTCTGTGAAAAGTTAGATAATTCGGTCTAAGAGAGAATAGCTGAAGCATACTTGAAGAGCTTGCGACAAGGCGGATCGCCTTCTCATGATGCCAACAAAATGTACTCAGAAGCTCAGCTTCGTCCCTTTTGGCGGCGATGGGTAATTCTTGCTTCAAATAGTAATGGTAATTTCCCATTGTCCAAAGTTGAATCCTATCCTTAAACAAGACAGATAAGACAGTTGAATCCAGGTTCCAAGAGAGGTCGATAGATGAAGCCCATGTTTCCATAGCCTCCTTATCTAGACGGAGTGTAAACTGTCCATGGCGAAGACCATTCCGCTCAAAAAACACGACGTCGATACGATCTTCGAGGCGTTGTATGCCGGCGATCAGATTACCGGCAGGGCGCCAACTCAGAGCCCCCTCTAACCCATCGACAGGCTCACTGACGCTATCTAAGACCCCCTCTCTCGAGTAGACGCGGATAACGCGACGAGATCCCGACTCGACGCTATTGATAGCAACAAACGCACCATCCCCTCTCCAACTGATGCGAGTTTTCCCTTCATCTTGATCACTAAGCTTTCCTTCATCCACCTTCTCTGGCATCGTTGGGTCCCGAAGGGCTTTGGCTCTTTTACCCTGAAACTGAGTTTCTTTTTTACCCCATCCGACGGACACATGTTTCGAGATCTTCAAGTCCTCGTATGAAAATGTAACATTTGAAGTATTGTCGAAGTCCCGGGTCATATACAGTAAGGTGTTAGAGCTTGTGGTGATTACCAAGAGCTCTTCATCTGGAGCCCAAGCGGCTGCGGTTATCCCGACATCGACGGATCCGACGATTTCGATTTTTTCTTCCCCTGGGTGAGGATCTTCACGCACAACAATAATGTCACCACCTTCGAGGATCAAACATGTGATCAAGGTGTCCGCGAAATATTGCATTGACAATATGCGGTCACACTTTAGCTCAGGGAGAGGACATGGTGCGTCCCACGAGGCGATAAGCGGCAGATCTGAGCTTGAGGCGGCATGTGAATTCTCATTGTTCCTCCTCAATTCAATGATAGCGCTGGCCTCAGTCGGGCCGAAAGCGCAGAGGACGGAATCAGTGGTGGGGTCCCATGCTGTCGCGGTCAGAGGGAGTCCCTCTGAGACTGATATTTCCGCAAGGCGGATGTTTCTTAGGTTGCGCATTTTGGTATCAAATCACAGTGAATGGAAATCAGCATTTCAGCTATTACTTCCAGAATAAATATGATATTGAACACCATCAAGCAAAATATCGATGTAGATGGCGGCGTTGATATAGATGATTTTGGTTGTTACGTGAGATTTTTTTTTGGAAGTTTATTATTTGCTTTCCACCAATGATCTCATACGTGTTTGATGTCCTCCTCGAAAGTCATCAAAGCCGACATATGTCCCAAAACTACATACATATTCATACGGAATTATAGAACAAGATGCAGCTCCTAGGAATAAAGAGAACCATAAAAATACAATGATCATGTAATTCTTATATTTTGAACTTTGTACATTCTGTTGATGACCCCCAACCGGTGTTCTCTTCGCCCAACCAATTCCCCTATAACAAATTCCAAAACCTTATTTGTTCTTCAACGTTTGCCAGGCTATTCAGTAGTAGAGACGTTAGCAGTGTGTAGGAAATGGCGAGCCTATAGAGCATACCAGCGACTCCGAATGGTAGGAAGAAACCGAGACCTGCGGATGTGGATCAGTAATTGGTTCTAGTCCGTTCGAATTGTTGCATACCCATGAAGGTCCAGTATCTGACAGCGAAGTATTTTGTGAGAGGATTGAAAGGCAGATTGCTTCGTGGACCTTCGGGATAGTGGAATGGACTGCCGAATTGTGGACGGGTAGAATGAAAGCCACGGCGGGCGACAAGGGAAGTGGCCGTTTTGGCCCGGAGGGCAGATCGAGAGAGCATCTGGCCGAGTTAGTTCTGATATAGTGTAATTGAACCCCAGCCCAATACATACCGTTGGGATATCAGATAGAAACAAGCCAAATTAGAAGTGCGGCTTCAATTGAACGATGCAAGCAAGCAGTTTGATCTCGTTATAATTCATTCGGCTTCCAATTCCTATCCGAGTAACGTGATGTTTGAAGCTCACGTGACTGAACTATATTAATCAGCAGCGAAGCTTAATGCTTTCTAGCTCGAAATTATTTTGATGGCAGAATGAAAAGAAGAATTCTACAGAAACGCTCAATCTTTGAAACCCCGTTGTGGTTGTGCCATTTTACCGTTGCTGGGGAAATTTATTGAGCGCCATGGATGAACTCTTTGATGTGTTTGACGAGAGTCCTGCGGCGGGAATTGCGCCGACTCAACCAGTGAAGCCGCGACCAAAGAAGGATAAGAGCAAGAAAAGGCAAGCAAACGGAGATGTGAAGGAAGATACAACCATGACGGAGGCGGATGGCACAGATCAGGTCTCACAGAGCGACAATGACCAACTCTCCGAGCATGAGCCTGGGCAGCCCGAAGCCAAACGACCGCGAGTTGACCCAGAGCCCGTTGTCGCAGATACATTCGAAACCGAGCAATCTCGAGAAATCGCAGCCTCTGCTGGATTACAGGCGACTCAGGAGGGTACTGCGGTTGTGCTCTCACATCAAGTTCGGCATCAGGTCGCTTTACCTCCGAACTATCCTTACGTTCCCATTTCCGAACATCAACCGCCGGAAACCCCAGCTAGAACGTGGCCATTTACTCTTGATCCCTTCCAGCAAGTATCTGTAACCTCAATTGAAAGAGGTGAAAGTGTACTTGTTTCTGCTCACACTAGTGCTGGAAAAACGGTGGTCGCAGAGTACGCAATTGCGCATTGTCTAAAGAATAATCAAAGAGTCATCTATACAAGCCCTATTAAGGCCCTTAGTAACCAGAAATATCGAGAATTTGCTGCCGAATTTGGTGACGTGGGATTAATGACTGGCGATGTCACAATTAATCCTACTGCAACTTGCCTTGTCATGACAACTGAGGTAAGAATAATAACCAAACACTTGTATATGGAGGCCCGAGCTGAGTTGAAGTCAGATTTTGCGTTCCATGTTATATCGGGGCTCCGAAATCATGCGCGAAGTTGCTTGGGTTGTATTTGACGAGATTCATTATATGCGAGATAAAAGTAAGTGTCGACAATTACCCAGGCTTTTCAGTACGTTGCTCATACCTTATTCTTAGCACGGGGCGTTGTCTGGGAAGAGACTATCATTCTTCTCCCCGACAAGGTCCGTTACGTATTTCTTTCCGCGACGATCCCGAATGCGATGCAATTTGCGGAGTGGATTACAAAGACGCATAACCAACCGTGTCACGTTGTGTATACCGATTTCCGACCCACTCCTCTCCAGCACTACCTTTTTCCTGCTGGCGGAGAAGGTATCCATTTGGTTGTCGACGAAAAGGGAGGCTTCAGAGAAGATAACTTTCAAAAGGCTATGGGTGCCATCGCTGATAAAAAAGGAGACGATCCCGCAGATCCCAATGCCAAAGGCAAAGGCAAGGGAAAGAACAAGAAAATTAACAAGGGAGGCGAGAAGGGTCCCTCTGATGTATTCAAGATAGTGCGGATGATCATGATGAAAAGCTACAATCCGGTCATTGTTTTCAGTTTCAGCAAACGAGAATGCGAAGCCCATGCCTTAACGCTTAAAAACCTGACATTCAATGATGACTCAGAGAAAGACATGGTTTCAAAGGTTTTCAATAGCGCTATTGAAATGCTTTCCGATGAAGACAAGAAATTACCCCAAATCGACAATATTCTCCCACTTCTTCGCCGTGGAATTGGCGTGCATCACTCAGGCTTGTTACCAATTCTCAAAGAAACCATTGAAATCCTATTCCAGGAGGGCCTCATTAAGGTCTTATTTGCGACAGAAACATTCTCTATAGGGCTGAACATGCCCGCAAAAACTGTCGTTTTTACTAACGTCCGAAAGTTCGACGGCACCGATATGCGCTGGCTGACACCGTCGGAGTTCGTCCAAATGTCCGGTCGTGCGGGTCGTAGAGGTCTTGATGACCGTGGTATTGTTATTATGATGATCAACGAGGAGATGGACCCCACTGTTGTCAAAGACATTGTCCGTGGTGAACAGGACAAACTCAACTCGGCATTCTACTTGGGCTACAATATGATTCTCAATTTACTCAGAGTTGAAGGAATATCTCCTGAGTTCATGCTGGAACGCTGTTTCGCCCAGTTTCAAAGTACATCGAATGTCGGTACATTTGAAAAAGGTTAGAATTCACCCCGAACTACTGCACAATATTAGCTAACAGGAGCAGAACTCGAGCAACTGGAGAGCGAGAGAAGCGGTATGGCCATCCCTGATGAGGGGACCATCCGAGAGTACTATGAATCCAGGCAACTACTGGCCACTTACAACGAAGAGCTGCGAATGACAATATGTAAGCCTGTCTATTGCCAGAAGTTCCTCGAGCCTGGACGTCTTGTTCATGTTAAACATGAAAAAAGCGACTTTGGTTGGGGCGCGGTTGTCAACTTTTTGCAACGAAGACTTCCCAAAAACACTGTTGAAGAGTATCCACCACATGAGAGTCTCATTGTAGACGTTCTTCTTGAAGTTTCTGAGGATCCATCTTTCTCCCGCAAGGCCAACGAATCATTACCACCTGGCGTTCGCCCAGCAAAGAAAGGCGAAAAGTCGACGACAGCAGTTGTTCCAATGGTTCTTAGCTGTATTCAGGCCTTTTCTAGTATAAAAATGAGACTTCGGCCGGAATTGAAATCAGCTGAATCAAAAAAACACATGAAAGGCGTTCTTCAGCAGGTGCAAAGCCGGTTCCCTGATGGTATTCCTGTGCTTGATCCGTTACAGGACATGGGGATACAGGAAGAGCCATTCAAGCGAACACTAAGGGTATGATGACTTCTCGTGAACTCTTTGAATTATTCTAATACGTATCTACAGAAAGTTGAAGTTGTGGAAGCGCGTTTACTATCGAATCCCCTTCACAACTCACCCCGGTTGCAGGAATTATATGATCAATACGTAACCAAAGTTGAATTGAACAACAAAATCAAAGAAACCAAGCGAAAAATTGCCGATGCATTGTCAATCATTCAACTTGACGAGCTCAAGTGTCGGAAGCGTGTACTACGGCGTTTCCAATTTATCAATGAAGCTGAGGTGGTACAACTGAAAGCCCGAGTGGCTTGCGAGATCAGCAGTGGAGATGAACTAATGCTGAGTGAACTGCTCTTTAATGGTTTTTTCAACCCCCTCACTCCTGAACAATGTGCAGCAGTTTTGAGCGTTTTTGTTTTTGAAGAAAAGTGCAAGGAGGCTACGCCACTCAAAAATGAAGAGCTTGCGAAACCACTACGCGATATTCAAGCCCAAGCCAGGGTTATCGCGAAAGTCGCTCAAGAATCAAAACTTGCGTTGAATGAGCAGGAATACGTGGAAAGCTTCCGATGGGAACTAATGGAGGTCATCTTCCAATGGGCTAAGGGTGGTACATTTGCACAAATATGGTATGTTAGCCAGCTCATTTTCGTTTGCACGGCACTGGGACTAACGCAGTCATATAGCAAAATGACCGATGTCTATGAAGGAAGTTTGATTCGAACCTTCCGTCGTCTCGAGGAATGTATGAGGCAGATGGCACAGGCTGCCAAAGTCATGGGCAGCAGTGACCTGGAGACAAAATTCGAAAGCGCACTGACGATGGTCAAACGAGACATCGTTGCTGCCCAATCTCTGTATTTGTAGGAAATGGGATTGCAGTTGATATCTATTTTTCCATGTGTGGTTTTGCGTTAGTCCTGGCATTTGTATAGGTCGAAAGGCGTGGTGTCTTGGTGTCGAGTGGAAAATAACAGGTTTCAGATCAGTGTGGCGTGCTTCCGGATAGAAGTCCAAAAAATAGAATTATGATCAGCAGGCTCGCGAGGTTCACAAACTTGTTGTTTACCAAGGTCTCCATTGATATACATACACAACCACTTTGCATACGGGAAATCTCCTTTAGTACTGGATCAGCCGGAGCTTTTGCCAGCAATTGCTTATATAAGCGGCAGATTTCCCGTGCCTTACGGTTATTTTGTTGCCCACCGCAACGCAAGCGCTGCCAAGAGCGTATGGTACGGTCAGGATTCCGATACGAGTGGGCCGCCCGACCATCACCGCCTTTGGAGGGCTCTGTTTCCTGCTCCCACAACACCCTGAAACATCTCCCTTCCTCAATCTTGTTCTCCCGAGAGCTATTCCTCCCGCTGAGAGCTTTTGACTGTCTTTGCTCTCGTCGGCATCATGAACAGTTTGGTGGCAACACCTCCTATCCCTCCGCATTTCCATGAGCATAGTCGATTCAACTCGCCATCTCGATTTGGTGAGTAGAGATTCTCTCACTCAGGGAAAAACGCAGCCCTGGGTAACGCCCAAACACTGACTTGTTCTATCCACTCTAGTTCCTTCGATGAACCAAACTGGAAGCCGAAAACGTAAAGCAGAAGACGACCATGGCTCAGGAGACCATGACACGCGAATGTCAGCCTCGCCAACGCATTCACCGGCCCTCCTTTCTAGGCCCCTAGGCCACCGTCATATAAAACGCGCACGGCCAAACATATCTGGTCGTCCACTTTCTGTCGGCCGTCTCCTGGAGACATTGGACAGTGAATCTCTTCGATCAGTTCTTCGTACCTTATGTGATCGGCATCCAGAACTTGGGCAAGAAGTAGTCGACACGGCTCCTCGACCGAATGTCACATCTGCCCTCCAGGTCCTCACCAGTTATCAGTCGACCCTTCAAGCCGCTTTTCCCCTAGGTGGAAATCCATCCTCCGATTACGCCTACAACCGTGTCAGGCCGCATGTTATGAATTTATTAGATGCTCTCAACGATTTTACTCCACACTTTCTTCCTCCCAACGAATCACTTGCGTCAACGTCGCTAAGTTACCTAGACGGTGTGACCGAAATCATCCACCATCTCCCGAGATGGGACACTCCACACTATAATCTAGAAAAGGAAACTGCGTATGAAGAAATAGCCAGGGCTTGGGCGTTGGTGATTCGAGAAGCTAGCAAGCGAGGTGGCGGTATCCAACTTCAAATTGGGGAGTGGGACCAAAAATTATTAAAACACAATGCTACTGCCGGAGGAAAACTACAGGAAGCAGTCGGCGAACTGAGTTCAATCCTGGGTTGGATGGCTGGAAGCTCGGTTGCTCAGCATGCCTCCGGTGGCCACCTCCACGACTCGATTTCGATTCGGCAGCAGTTATTGTCTGGCACATATGGTGCTGGCCTACCTCTCAAAGTCGGCAACTGGTAAATTTGAGTTTTCAATTACACCAAGCTCGGTTCTCGCAAGGCTTCTTATCGCATACCTTCCTATTTTTTCGTTCGGCGAAAGGCACTAGTTTTCGGAGTCCGCTTTAACGTCCTGACGAATGTCCTATGATACCTATCGATCATCACATAGATGCGGCGGTTTACTGCTGGAGTTACATCTGCTTCTTTCTTTTCCTTTTTTGACTTGCCACCACCTTGGCCTATCCACGTTGGCGTTCGTGTCACCGGATTTTTTCTCGATTGCCTCTGATATCTTCCCTGCCTTTCTTCCCGACCATCTACCCCATTTCCCTTTTCATTCATTCAGGCGATGAGGCCATTATTTTTCTACATTCGCGATTCTGGTCCTCTTGGCATCACATCAGCGACTTGTTTTTTCTTCTCTTCATCACAAAGCTGCTCTTACTGATTACTACCAGCATCCACAAGCCTTAGTTTCATATGTATTCTCTTTATTTCTTGGGGGTTTAAATAGCGAATGATGTTAGTAATAGTGGATACCGAGTAGAAAGGATCATAAATTTCAATACTATGCCGTTTCAACTCCATCTTTCGGCAGGGGAACCAGCGGTGAAACCATCCAGGAGGCACATGACCTCGCTTTGAACTAGCCGGCTTACCCCAAAGGAACATCAGATGTCCACTGTACCCCGCGGCGATCATAGGCTACTGAAAAACACACTTGATATTGCTGTATTACCTCTCATTTTTCTGACTTGCTGTCTAAGCTATCAGACAAATACTCCGCAGCGAAGCTTGAGATACCCGTGACCATGGTTTGACTCTCGGGATGCCGGCGAGATTCAAATTCTATTTTTAGCGTGATTACGAGAAAGGAAGCAACCTCGTCGGCATGCCGAAAGTTATCTGATGTTGGAAACGCGCAATATCAGACGAGTCGACTATTATGTCCCGCCTTGCAGTGGGCGATACTACACGGTGGTACCATGCTGGCGTTACAGCATCAGGAGAGCGGCTATTGCCATTTTGGCCGGAAACCTGTTTCGCCAAAGCTCCAGTTTTGATTTCGACTTCCACTGTCGGCCGCAACCAAAATGCCGTCTAGCAGCCTTAGTTTAAATCCATTCTTACTCTGCTATCCAATAACCGAAACACACGTCTTCTTGTTCGACTACTGGCTGTAACAATGGTTTTCATAAAGTGCCAAAATGTCAATCAGTAACCACTTTTTGCGATCTTCAAGATTCGGGGACCGAGCGCCTCGGCCCTAGCAACGGACCAAGATGGAAAGATTTTCTACTAGGTTTTGATATCCAGTGAAGGGAGCATATATAATCCTCTTTTAATGTTGAACTTCAAATGTGTGTATAATTTGCAACCTTATAAACATCTATGTTCTTTGCCTCGTCAGCACTGATGAGAATGTCTAGTGTACACAGAATACTTTCGTGACCTCCTATGGATAACCCGAAGCTATAGCAGCAGTCTCATAGAACTTTTCCAAGTCAGAACTCTTCTGTTGCACAACCTTGGATTAGTGATTGACTGAAATCTTAAACTATCATGAATAATCCTTTTAAAATACCCGTGATTAATCCTAAGTGCATTTACGAGGGATTAAGAGAGCAATATCGAGGACTACTGTCACGGCCTGCTAGGGATGTGCAACGGGAATGGCTGAGGGTGTGGGAATTTTGATGAGGTACTGGTGAGGAGTATCTTACTCTGTATATATGCACAGTACGAGCAGTTTACTATATCAGGCATGTTCTTATAGACATTACTTTAAGTAAAATGCCAGATCTGCTCCTTCGTCAAGCTCCCAATCCAGCATACCATTACCCATAAATCGAAAAGGATTAGAAGTGTTGTATTCTATATCAAAATGCTCGCCGCGAATTTCAAGCATCTCTAGGATTTCATATTAGCAGCTGAGTAATCTTTCGCTCTTAGCAAATTATCTTACTCTTAAAGTGGACAACACTTCCTGGGTATAGGGCGGTGACAAGCGTTTCGTCATTCTTCGCTGCTTTGTACCAGGAACTACAACCCTTTGACCAGACAGACCGCTTCAAAATCTGCTGGGCGTAACGGTTGTAGTCACGAGAGATTGAGTCCCTCACCACGATAGACCTATTTACTAGCAGTCAATAACCAATAATTCGATCGACAATGCATGAAAGCATACCTGATATCTTCCGATGCCATCTTCTCAACCCAATCCAATATATAGTCTGCGCTCCACCCAAGCGTGGCAGGTAGAGAACCATTGCCAAGGGGACTATTGGGGCCTAAAAACATGAAATAATTGGGGAATCCGGCCGCACAGATGGAAAGATACGCCTCCGGTTTCTCTCTCCAAGCCAAATCCAGCTGTTGGCCGTTGCGGCCAACAAGTTTCCATGACGGAACAAACTCTGTATTGTAGCCAGTCGCACAAACGATCAAGTCGAAAGATTCCTCACCTTCACTTGTAATAATTCCAGTTTCTGTAAAGCGCTCGATCCTACTGAAACAACATCTAGCGTTTTCTTCTTGTAAAGATTCTAGGTATCCATCGCCGGGGCTTATTCGACGGCATCCCAATTCATACATTGGTATCAATTGATCTACCAAGGTCGGATTCTTTGCCAATCTTTCTCTCATCAAAGTATCGCAGAGCTTAGTGAAGAGTTTATGCTCCTCAGATCCAGATATTAGTATCTTAAAGACACCATTGACACTTTCTAGTATTAGACATTGTCTGGAAGAGAGGCTTAGGACACATACGCAGATTCTATTTTTTTCCGGTATGCGAGAAATTCTTCCGGGTTTTCTCGAAACTTTTGCTTCTCCTCTTCTGTAAACTCAAAGTTGGATCCGTCTTTGGTCAAGTTACCACAAATATTCACGGAGATCCAGGTAGGATTTCGAATGTAGTTAACTAGTTTTGCAGCTTTCGGTTGCAAGGCCGGTACGACTTGGATACCTGACGCCCCATTACCAATAACAGCTATTCTCTTTCCGGTCCAGTCGTAGGATGTATCCCTCCGGTTCCGATGTTTGTCAGATATGTTGAAAAAATTGATATCAACGCCATCTGAGACCTACCAGTTAGCGGTGTGTAAAAGCTTTCCTTTAAATAGCTCAATTCCTTCCACGTCAGGCCATATCCACCGGCTAAAATCGCTTTTTTAGTACTGTTCAAGGTGGACATTAGGATAAAACACACTTAAGGCTACCGGCCCCGCTGACCAATACGTCTGTCTGTTCCTCGTCGATACTCCCATTACATTCGATCTTTAGATTCCACTTTGCTTGGCTCTCGTCCCAAATGGCCTCTAAAAGTTTGGTATTGAACACGATATTTTCCCTTAGTCCGTACTTTTCAGTGGTATCTAGGATATATTGCTGGATTTCGGGGCCTTTGGTATAGAATTTTGACCAAGACGGATTAGGTTCGAAAGGAAACACATAGCTGTCTTCTTCAATCAGAGAAATCCACGAGACTGAAGAAAAAGGGACTCACGAGCTGGTATATCGCTATTCGAGAGCAGAATAGTTAGCTTAACACCTTAAGGAGTTTTGAGTAGAAAAAGCTACATACCAGCCAACACCGGGGTATCTATTTTCTAGCCAAACACCTCCGACGTCAGAGTTCTTCTCGTAGATGGTCAAATCCACAAAATTCAGAGGTCGCTCATGTTTGAGCTTGTAGGCTAGCGTTAAACCGGAAAAACCTGCACCAATACAAACAATTTTCAAGCGCCTTGGGGAGAATCCGAAGCGTTCTGGCTCGACTTTCCAGTCAACTGGTGGCCCAGCATTGTTTTCAATACCGTTTTGCATCTTTTGCATCCCTTCACCTAGGCATTTGAAAGTCAAATAGCTTGAAGAGGTTTATGCTTGTTAGTAGAAAACAAACTCATTCTTCGGCCTATTCGAATGCTGGCCCTTGGGATGAACAGAGAATTTCAGATAATTATTAATTCGAGAGGAATTCGGCACGCGATGGTAGGTCAATAATACGAGTTTCTCATGTGAACTAAGGTATCCAATCTCAGCATGATGCCACTCTCATGCATGGTGGGGCTAGGGTATTGGGGATGCATTGGAGAGTACCAGCCTTAGTAATATCAATGGTGGTCGGGAGTGGGGACAAAGGGCAGAAAAAGACAGAGCAAAAGACAGAGAAGATAACTTGAGAGATGAAATCTTTGTTTCGTCTCTAACGACGTGTTTTGCCGCACCTCTATCAACCATAGAGTGACTTCCAACTGCTTCAAAATTGACTGACGTAGGTAAACAGCGGACGTTTTCCGCTAGAAAAACGGCTCACATATCTGTCAGGGTATGCAACCTATCTGCTGGTTGTGTTGTAAATACCGGCTTGGCCCTTCTATACAAGACCAGTCATGGAAGATGCCTGATGATGGCCAATGGAAACCAACACAGCTTTCTTATGTATGTATATGTAAAATCAAAAGGGACTAAGGGACATATAAGGAGGGTAATCGGAGCGTTTCGAGTAATGACGATAAAAGGTAGTTGCAATGAAGCCCAGAAGATTGATGAGTTGTGTCACCGCTTTTGACAACGCACTTTTCTTAGTGACATTGCCCTCCTGGTCCCGGTTGTCGTCGGCCTTTGGAAACGGGAGAGATCCGAGCGCAACAAAGGACCTAAATTGCTTCTTAGAAACGGAATACTCCATAAAGTCTCTCCTGCAAGAAGTAAAATGACCGTTAAAGAGGAAAGTTGGTGACGAATAGTGGAACTGAAGAGACCGAGAATAGCATCTTCACACTGCATTTCGGGGCTTCCACAAGATGGCGCCAGCCATTCCTGAGCCCCGCCGAGTTAACCAAGTGCCTAATCGAGGTGGACTTGCCGGATTTGTTTCATGGTCGCGGAAGGGTTAGACTTCTAGTGACGAAAATGGCTTCGAAGCTTCAGGTTTTATTCAAGGTTGTGAGACCTCGAGTGCCAAGAAAATCGTGTTTTCAACAAAAAGGGGCAAGGGGAGGCAGATGTGGTTAATACGGTTGTTTCCAATTTCCTAAGCTATCGGTGGAGTCTCCTAAGGGTATATACAAAATAATGTCAAAAAGAGTTATTGGCAAATAGCAGAGCCAAAGAAAGTGAAAGTCCACCAGTCACAAATAATAGACAAAAAAGGGCAAAATAATGATTAGAAGTAAAAGAACAATGGTCGGACAGAAGAATACAGTGGATAGTCAACCAAGAAAAAGAGTAAATCGGGTTGTCCACAAATAATGGAAATAGATATTGGACATTTGCATGCCCCTAGGTGCCCTTTCTCAACTCCCGTGAACACTAGGAAAGGCCCCTTTTTCCCGTCCGTAAACTGATATCAAAATTTCAAAATCAAAGACCTTGGAACTCCCCGATTTTCCCCGGTTTTCCCTCCCCAGAACAAAAGTAGCAGATGGCCGCCATCGACATATAAGGGATATCTTAAAGAAAAATGGGAAATCTAAAAAAGTAAATTCAAACATAAAAACGGCGAATGGGGAATACCATGAAGGAAGTCGTAAAGTCGTGATACATCAGAAGTAAAAAAAAACAGTACACGGGGTGCTCAAAAGCTCGAAGTAGAATTAGCAAGTGGGTAAAAGAATATTGAGATAAAAGATGGTGACCGTGAATGATTAGCTGATAGCCGCTTTAACCTTCGCGCTCTGAGTCCAGGCCAAGAAATCGAATTTCTCCTTTGCATTTTCGCGCGAAAAAATGGAAAAAGCGTTAGCATCTGCTGGTGAAGGACGTTGTGCTGATCGTTCTCGCGGCTCCAGGACGAGTGAACGTCTATAGTAGTTTTGAAATCCCTTCTCGCCCGCGGATCGCACGCGAACAAGTTGATCTTGTATCCAGGTTTGAAGCTCAGGGACTTCGGTAAAACGGTAAGGAATCTGGAACCGCTGGAGATCGCTAATGATTTTAGCCGTCTTCATATGCTTATCAAAATTAATGACTTCAGTTGAGCCACTTTCAGCGCTAAGTGTTCGAGTATTAGGATTGCCGTGGTCGACAAAGGTTAAATCGGTTAAATATGTGCCAACGAAAGGCAGGCAGGGAGGAACATGGTTTTGGATGCGGTTTCGTAAGACCGCGTAGTTTCGAGACACGTCAACAATCTGGCGGAGTTCTTCAAGTGTTTTCTTCGTTTTATGAGAGACGAGCTCCCAGGTCCTTCTGAGACGAGAAATTGTTGATAAGCTCAATGAGCAGATGATTGCCATCAAACTGTCATAGTTGTTGATGCTATAGCATTTTGAGGCAATCTTGACCCATTGCTTGATGACAGCTGCTCGTTTCTTTGGTTCTTCTAGTTGTAAGATAGAATCGGCAACCAGATTTGCGAGGTCTGTGGAGAGCGTGGACATCGCACGAACATTGACCGCCAAAGATCCTGTCTTCTTCATCCACTCGGTACCAAGTAGTTCCTCTGGAAGGATGGAGCAAAAGATCCTTGATTCTTTCAAAGTGAATTGCCGGGCTAACTCCATCGGGTCGAAATCCAAGATAGATATAGTTTGGCTCCCAGATCTCCATTGCTTGAGCAAATTTAGCTGGCTTTTTGAGATAATTGGAGGTTCTAAAGGCTGGTCTGGGTTGGTATATTGGACAATAGAAGTGTTTGTCTTTCCTATTGACGATACTAGTCTTGGAACAAGAGGTCCGTGAAGATCTGATACCTTCTCGACGAGTTCGACGAGTCGTTTTCCAGCGGATGGCAGGGTAATCATTAGTTTCGACCGTGCGAAACTTAAGATACTCGGCAAAGCAATGTCGTCACAGTCATGACGCCAATGAGACTCTAGCCAGCCTTTAAAGATATTGTATACCCTTAGGCGGGCCGGGCATCCGGTCTTAGGACTGTCACCAATGTAATCATATCGTTCGATCAAAGCCTCAGCGAGTTCCTGGGGCGACGCGAAGTGGCGAAAGGTCAAGTAGAAGGTCGAAACAAACAAGCCATCAGGGGTTGATTCCTGGGCGGTAAGTTTTTCGATAAGAGCTCGAAGGCTTCCACCAATGACCTGGCCGTCTTTAAGCATGAGCTCATGTGCATAAGTTTTCTCAAGCAGACATTCTTCACTATCCTCAACTTGCTCCCCATCGCTTAAAATGTCGTCTTTCAAAGGAAGGGCGGGTGGTTGTTTATGCTCATTTCCTTGTGTGGATGGACGAGTCGAAGCGTCAGCAACGGTTTCAAAGCAAGTAACATCGCTTTCAAGACTTGTGGTGCTCCCGGCGAGAACATTTTGAGTTTCTGTTCCTTCAATCTGAATTCGAGTAGCCATGGTGAGTTCTTCAGTTTTTTTCATGTCAGTAGGAATACTAGAGGCATTGAAGTCCGAGAGTGAGATTGTTGTGTCGAATTTTTCGTCCACGGTAGATGTTGGGGTCTCCAAATTCATGGTAGTGAAGCTGGAGGCGGGTGTCATGCCCCCGTCAGTAGTAAGGGACGGAGTGAGCGATAATGTTGACAATGTGCTTGGAATCTGCAATGGCGGGGGAGGAAGCCGGGCAGCGCGTTTTGTTTCCAGGTCATTAGCAAGCACAACTCTCTGGTTTTCTGTATCCAAAGCGCCCCCAAAGTCGTCCGTTGAGGAGTCTGGTTTCGACTCTGGAATGGAAATGCCCAGGCCAACAGGTTCGGTTTCGAAATCTCCAACCTGTTCCAGTACTTGTCTTGCCTTTGCTACGCAGTCTCCCGCTCCACGAACGCAAACCGTTGCGGCATCGACAAGGCGTTTTCCTTCATCAGGCATGAATATTGTCTCGTCATCGCAGCCATTTGTAGGCCGGAAAGCATCGCGAGCAGCATGAACAAGTTCTGTAATACCCTCGTACATGGTGTCTTTTGCCTCCTCCAAGGCATCGGAACGATGCAAATCGTGCTCGCAGACTTCTTCAATGACAGATAACAAGGTTCGGCAAGATTTGACGGCTTGTTGCGTGGTCACAATTAATTCCGATGAGGAGCGGGAGTAGAGATGAAGGCCAATAAAGGACCCTAGAACACTCAAAAAGTCGTCAATAGCGACGGTCAAGCGCTCGCTGGCAAGATTGGGGTTTTTGACGGTGGAAGAGTTGGCAGTATACGAAATGCGATGCGAAACGGAAGCTCTCTTTGATCGAACCGAGGAGAGTTGGCTCTGATTGGAGTCATGATACGAGAGCCGGGACACATTACGGGAGTCGAGAGAAACGTTGCTGCGGGCTCGGGATTCTAACCGAGACGCCGTACTAACTGACGATTCTGGAGTATTGCAGAGAGTTGACCCCCAAACGCAGTCTGAGGTCCTATATGCTGTTTCGACTGGTGGAGTGAGTGGCTCATCGTAAAAGTGAGGGAAAGAATCGCTCGGCCCGAGTCCCTCTAAGACCCTAGATAGGCCAACCTCTTCGTTCCAGACGTCCACAAAACGAACACCACGCGTGACAATCCTAAAGGCTCTGAGAAGCATCTGGTCAAAGATGTTGTCCAATGAGTCTTCAAGAGGAGCGCCATTGACGATATCGCGAAGGCTTTTTGCCATTTTAGCCAGAGAAGATAGATCAGAAAGTAAAGCTTTTCTGTTACGCCGAAGCCCAACAAGTCTCTGCACAAGATCGTCCTCACGTTTCAAGCACTCTGATTTTTCCTACTCAAATTTAGTTTGTATAAATTGAAATGAATGGTCGATTTGACATACCAAAAGAAAACGGACTCCAGCAATAATGCCTCTCATGTAGTCCTGGTTTCCGAATTGGTGGAGAGTCGCACATGACCCTGCACGAATGATATCCCAGAAGTCCATTAGGGCTTTTAGTAGAGGGCGCATCAATTGTTGATCATAGGCTTCACAATAGTTCGTCGGCAGCCAGCCTCTCGCACCCGTATCGAGGAGGGTACCATCGGCCCAGCCATTGGTATGAACGGAATGCACGAGCACCAGATCCCCCTGAGCCAGAGGCAGAGTCACAGTTGCAGACGAGAGTGGTGCACCAGGATGGAATGGATAGAACGCTCTGAGATAATTTGGAAAGGCAGCTGTTGCCGGGTTGTGTTTATCGACCATATCCTCGCGGGAGCTGTGAGGAGTTAGAGGCGGCGTCATCCGTAGCTGTGTTTTGAGCGCTGAAAGTAAACGTTGGTTGGTAGCGGACCGAGTAGAAAGGGAGCCATTTCGAGACCGCGAAGATGATCTGCTGCTGCTAGAAATGTTTAAAGGAGCAATGGATTCTGATATCGTTTCCATTATAGACAAGGATGGAGGGGCTGTAATATGCACCGCAGTCCCAGCTTCAATGACCGTTGATAATATAGCCGTCACTCGTCAACATAGTAAACCGTTGTAATTTTTTTCCCCTTCTTTTCTTTTCAGGAGGCCGCTTAAAATCACAACTAGGTAAGTGTAAGGGTGATGGTACGACGGTGGAACGGGACTGATGCATGCAGGCTGCAGTTAGTGGACTGTCTTCGCACATGTGCATGGAAGCGTTTTATCTGACGAAAATGCAAACATACTTGGTGGTCTGGAGGTATCTCGACGTCAACGAGACCTTCGCAGCAAAACAATCCTAGGCTTTCCTCCTTGGTTCCAACAGTATGGCGAATGTTAAGCGGCAATGCAAATGCAGGGATGATGCGCGCTTCAGGGACTGTGCCTTTCAGGGTATATCGAGTCTGCAGTGCCGGCACTAGCGAGGAAGAGTTCCAATTGTCAGGTCGAAGACTGGCTTGTTTGTACAGTACGTGCACAAGTCGAATTGGTCAATTGCATGCACACAAATTAATGTCGGATAAGATCAAAGAGCCAGAAATTCGAGGTATTTGAGAGAACGAGGTCTGCAGAACGGGGCATCTAGTCTCGAATTGCAGTGGAATGTCGAGCGACAGAGGCGGGGTTGTTTGTTTGTTATACACAATGCTTGAATATCTCCTGGATCAGAAGAGGGTAAACAAGCGATTTACAAAAACGGAAGAACGTGTCGAACGACGAGAAAAGAATAATAGAAACAGAGGGTTGGGCAAGAATAGAAGTAGGAGAGACGGGATTCAGGCGGGTCTCTTGGGGGAAAGGATTTAATATCCCAGAGTAATGGGACAGCAGCAACAAGTGGAGATGCAAGTCCCTTCTCGACGACGACGACGACTTTGTCTATACTAACTAGTAAAAGTGAAATCACAATACGACTAGCCCAAAGGCAAAAAAAGAATAAAAGGGCAGAAAACCCAAAGGGCCGGTGATGATGATTATGATGCTGATGGCAAGAGAAAAAACAGCAGCACCGAGAAGTGGGACGTGATGGTCGGATGCCCGTTAAACATGCATGATCTCTGGCTGTTTTGGTCTGGATGCTGGCTAGCAGGCGCTGATCGGACGCAAAAGGGGCATCAAGCCTTGCTAAGCTGGGGATAGTTCACGACGACCGTGGGCGAAAGTGGCATCCGCCATGCCAATGAGCGCCCATGGCTAACCGGGAATGAGTTCAAACGGTACGAAGTACGGAGTGCCTAATAATGTGATAGCTTGCATCCCAGCCGTTAAGGTTTCTGGATGGTCACATCAAGACAGGAACCGATCCCGGCTTTATTACAGTACGGAGTACGGAGTATTATGATTACTATTACGGAGGTTTGCGCCAAAAGTATCCGCGACGCTAGTATTTGGTGGCTGTTTCTTGAATACAAAGTAACCCCACCTCAATCCCAGAACAGTCAAGTACGGAGCAATTTCCCCTGAGTTCTCCTGATTCCTCTCCAGAATTTGAATCCAACTAGCCACGATCAGCTAGCCAGATAATCTTGGTGGGGCACTCGATACAATAATTCTCAAGAATAAGTTACTAGCTTCGCGGATACTTTTGGCGCAAACCTCCGTACTTGTGCCTGGGGAGTCAGGACTGGGAGGACTCGACCGGAAAAGTCCTGGCTCTGACTCTTCGGAATATTCTTAGCTGTGCAACCTTAGGAGTAATATCCATAGGGATCTCTCTTTACCCGGCAGCTTGATTCTCGCCATCCCGCCACCAACCTGCTGCTCCCTTGGACACAAGTTCACGAACATCCGTTCTTATCGCGGCAGATCTTTTCACTAGCTACTAGTTACTCAATAACGAACCGCGACGAATCTGGCTCTGGCTCTGCTCTGGCTGCTTCTCTCGATATTCGGGATACTCTGCACTAATAAGAAAAATACACCACCAACACAACTCTGATAACCAAACTCAGCCAAGGAGCTCCGCACGGAAAAAAAAAAGGGGCGGCAGGACTTCCAACCTTCTCGACACTCTTCGACGTGATACCTTGCCTGTTTTGAAAAAAACACGGTTGACATCACACGGCATTGAAGCTGCCCTATTTCTCCTCTCCTCGCCTCGGCCTTGCTTTGGAGAAGAGTTTCCGTATTCCCAACTCCGCACCATCCCGTTGGGAATCGCCGTTTTCATCGTCTCTTTGCCGTTTCTCAAGTATTTCCAAGCCATCCAGCTTGTCCCAAAATTAGGACCTTTTCGATCCACCTTGGAGTTGGGAATCAAGACTCAAGAGGCAATAATAATCATGTTCTCGGCCACTCGGAACGATCGAAATGAAGGAGGAATGGCGTGTGGAGGTTGACCATCAAAGTTTTGGGTGGACAGGGGCTTTCCCTGTGGATATAACCGCGTCAACCATATTGAGTGGCCGGATAACGCCACCTCTCCACTTTCCGGTGCTCTTCCGTCCAGAAAAGTCGTCAAGCTGTGTGCTGAGCAGGGGGGTTTCACCTCGGGCTGTGCTGTGGGAAGGCTCATGCATCACCGTGCATGAGCAATGCCCGTGAAAGGCTAAAGATTTTTCCATTTGGCTGCTAGCAATTTCCTAACGGCAGACGTTCCGCGCCCCTTATTTCTTTTTTCTGGCCCTTATTGCTTTTTGCGAGGTTTTTCATTGTTCTTTTATAATAGCACCTTTCTCCTCCACAAAAAGCGTTCATAAGATTCATCCATCTCGTTGAAACATTGTGAATGCACGTGTGTTGTTGGCTTTTAATGCTTTCTCAATATCGAGTCGTTATGCAGCGAAGCTGATCGCGACCAATATTACGACGATCGCTGCACGCGGCTGTTATTATTGGGGGGAATTTTGTGGGCGACATCCATACATAGGCCCGCATATGTACCGTATATGTACCGTATATGCATAATATGCAGGTCTCCCAAGCTCGAGCTTCGACATTCCTAGCCAACTTGGTACGAATCAAAGCTCTGGCCGCCAATTGTCCCGGCAGTGGCCCAGTGCGAAGGACAACTCTTGGTCTTTGTACTCCGTAGGATGGATACCAAGAAAACAGTGGATCGAGTGGTCTCCAGTGTACCAAATTAATCTCACGCTTTTAGGAAAATAATGATAAGCGCATCCTTGCGCTTGGAGTCGTTTAAAATTTGAGAAGGACCGTTCTTTGCCCTGACTCATGCTCAATGATCAAACATCGATCTGCGGGAGGACGAGCCTGTAATGAATTGCTTCTTCAGGTCCTTATTCTACAACCCCAATTGTCTTGACTTGGAAAGTAATCTTCCTTTGGGCCACAAAAAAATCAACGGCTCATCCCAATTCAATAAATGCAATTTTCAATAATACAATAATAATAAACAATAATGATTAATACTGGATACCCTCGAAGGAATGGAGATCACTCATCCTTTGTTCTTCCTTCTCGGAACCCCAAAAAGAGGAGAAAAACACATTTGGAAAGTCTAGATTTTAGACCTCCACACCCTTTCTCTTGTCTTGGGTTGGCTCTCTTTAATCACGAGCGGAGTTTAGAGCGATTCCTCTCTCGTAATCACTCGTATCTCACGGAGCGAAAAGGCTTAACAGCGAAGAAGAAACAGACGCCCTTTCGAGAGCCATCTGTGCAAATCGGCTGTCAGCGGTTCTGGATATTAGGTAACGTTGGGTGGTGCATATCCCGAGAAATCTCCATTCCATCCTAATTTGGGATATGCTGATATTCCTGTGGTTCAATGCGTTGATAGTACGGAGTATGAATCCTTTTGGTTCTGGGGTCGCTAGTTCGACTAACCAATCCTCATTTCTTCGCCAGTCTGGAGTGACTTCTCCATATGGAGTGTCTGTTTGGGGAGTTCGGGACGATCCTTAAGCCTCTCGTTGATCACGACGGCTCGTCGACCATGGCTCGTACCCGGATTTCCTTTTTCGAGACCAGGATAAGTCGTTTCCCGAAAGAGTCAGAGCACATGTTTTCCAACGTCCTACTTCGTACGGAGTACTCCGTACAAGGTGTGGTCTGATAAAATCCAGTTGGTTTTTAATCTTATTCCCCCCCTTTTTTTCCCTTGGGCTGCGTTAAATTCTGGAAGGATTCTAGCCATCCTTGCAAATAGACATGTGCTTTAAACGCCTGCCGTGAGGATGTCAACCAACGGCCGTTCCCATGTTTGGGATCCTGATAAGAATTGTCGTCATTATTGCGCATGATCAATTCTTTCTCGTTGCAACTTGCCAGATCAGTCATCTGAAGCAAAAGCCTTTCTCGGACTTGCCAATCATCACGACACTTTGAGACCTGGCTTTTGAAGACGCAATTGTCTCCCCCGCAGAGATCATAGCTTTGGTGCCGAATAGAAGGGGCAGCGATCCAGTGCAGTCTCCTCCGTATTGCCAGCACAATACGCCAATAATGTTAACTTCCAGATCAGCAATCATGTTTCTCAATCTCTCAGTCAGGATTCCGGCTGGGCGGACTGCGAAGAGCTCTTGTGATCAGTGCTAGTTATATCAGAGAGCCTTGTTGACTTGGCGTATTCGTTCGCAGATCATCCTGATTAATTTTGAATTGATATCCCTGTTCAATTGTTTCAGATAGACAGACGCGCTTCTTGATTCACAGTCTTGGGTATGAAGCTGACTTCAATAATTTAGCTGCGCACGTTTCTTGAAAAAGACACTTTGACAGGGTTCCATCAGCATGGCACGTCACTGTCTCGGTTTTAACACTGTTACCATGGGGGAAAGTTGCAACGCTCAGGAATGACAAGTGCAATCCTTGACTTGGAATGGCCTTATCAAATTCACGTGGCAGGTTTGCCTTGAACCGTTACAGCGCGTTCTCGACTAAATAGCCCGGAGCGCTTCCTCAAGGCTTGTAGCTTTTGGTATCTTACCACCAGTATCCATGCTCAATCATCAGAATGATCCTTTAATACTGCATTACTTCAATATAACCCTCGGCATGACTTCGAAAGGGCCCTTTCTCAAGGAACTGACAATGAGCCTTCGAGGCGGTGAATCTTTAGCAAGCACGCTGACAGCGCTCTGAATGTCAAAGTGAAGAAATTCTCCATTAACTTGCGCGCCAACCGCAATTGTGTGCTGGTGGTTGAGTTTTGTAGCGAGGGTTCCGCGAGCAAAATGTTTCCATACGGTTGCTGACGCGACCTCAAACTGTCCATACTTTGCCAGTACTGTTCAGCAACGAAAAATGCCAAAAATACTCAGCACAACGGATTTGAAGTCTGACCAAACTAAGAGAGACTATCAGTCCACGAAAACAAATATAGTGCCAAAAGAGGTGCTGAGAGGAGAATTGAGCCCAGTGAAGCCAAAGCATTCACGAAGAGCTTGAGAAATCGGGCGGTGATGGACGGACTGACCGCCGGCAAGCAAATAAATCTAACAAATCGGGCCGAGCCTAAGTGAGACGGATCCGGAATGTCCACCAATCCATGCAGAGTTCTCATTCTCAGCTTTCTTTTTCGCCCATGGGGGTGACACCCGATGATCAATCTCATTGGTTATTCATTCAAGTTCTTCCCGTATTGCCATTCTTCAACCAATAGGTTTGATCTGGGCCTTCATGGATTGAGGTCGCGTTGGAATCATTCAACCCTGATCGACAAAAATTTACGAGCTGGCGTTGCTGAGAACTCGGAGCCGGAATGAATGACCGCTGTAAGAGCGGAACAACATGGGATTTGAAAGCATGGGAGGGATGAAAATCGTCGTAGTGACCGTGTTTCCAGACGAATAGTTCAGAGAATGGATTTGATACCCTATTCCTTCAATTTCAGAAATCCGAATCCAAGCCGCGGTCTCTTCTGATTCTAATCTTTTTCGAGGCTCATTCGCTCCATGGCGTTCGGCCCTCCCGGAGAATACAAGCGACAGGGCTCATTGAAACGAATCCTTACTGCTCTTGACCGCGAAGAGAAGGGCCGTCCTCCCATTCAATCTCCGCCTAATGTTCACCATGGCGATCTCTCGATAGAGGGCGAGCAAAGACCGGAATTCAACAGGGCAGCTACAGCTCCCACTCCTACGTTCCGCGCCATACCGACGTCTCTACTACCGACGACGGACAAGCTTGCTGCTTTTCGCATCCTCACGGGGATTGACACCACTCCCGCATTCAGTACATGGGAATATTTCCAGCGCTCGGGAACCAATCTAGGTATCTATACGCGGGTAGTTCGTGCGGAGCAACGCGCAGGTTTCGAATACCGATTGTTTGCAATTCTCATCAATTGCTGCCTGGGTTTGCAAATCATAATCGCCGCATCTTTGACTGCGCTGGGAGCAGGCAACGGCCCGCGTGCACTGGTCACGGCGTTTGGGGCGGTCAACACCGTCATCGCAGGATTTTTGACCTATTTGAAAGGGTCGGGATTGCCCAATAGGAAAAAATATTATCATGACGAATGGACAAAAGTAAGGCAATATATTGAACAAAAAGAGCGGGAGTTCTGCCTGGAAAATTGCGAGCTGGACGTGGACGAAGAAGTTGCAAAAATCAACAGGATATATGAGGACGTAACGCAGGAGATAGAGGCGAATACTCCGGATAACTATGCTAGTGTGCGAGATACAAGGAATAGAAGAGAACAGCTATCTTCCCTGTCGAGAGATGAGCCACCATTGTCATCGAAGGACCAGCAGCGTGACAAAGCGACGAACGCCTCTGCAGTAAAGTCCGGCATGGCATAGTGGAGAATGTTTTAAGGTTGAATGCATTGCAAGGCCTAATCCTGATTGCTGAGGAAATCCGAGAAAATCCTGAGGGCGATCTCCCTCGTTTGTCCTACTTTGCTTTCTTCCATTCTTCTTATTGTATGTTAGTTCGGGGATATCTTCTTGGTTGGTCCCGTTAGAGGGTGTCGATGCTGGTCGAGCTCTGGGTTCCGATTATTAGCATTTTTAATACTAATTGCTTCGGTTCAAAAAAAAAAAAAAAATCCACTCAAACGGGCGGTGAGCTCTTCGACATTTTCACATTGTTTGAACCAACGATTCTGGGAGCAGATAATCATTCTTTCTTAAGATATGGCCGTTTATAGATGGCTACGGTTGTCACCAGCAGCTTCGACTCTTGACGCATGCGGCATGCATGGACCCAGGCACAGACTTTGAGCACTGCATGGACCATGGACACCGAAAGCTTTCTTTTTCCATGCTGACGGTCCCTGGCGCTGGTGCCTGATCCATTAACCACCGGCCCTCAATGACATTCTTTGAGGCTCCAAGTGGGAAGTATCTTGGTTTGCTTGATGAGACACGAGAATTTTTAAGCGAGATCACCAGCAATAGTTATTGGATCTTGACCCTTGCTTGCCTGCTAGCAGGGCTTAGCACCAACCAATTCTCACCAGTCACATTGTTTGCTTCGGAGTTGGGGGCAAACGGACCCAACTTTGCCTGTTGGTGACCATGAGAAGAATCCAAAAGCAGCGGCGCTAAGGGTCGTATTCTGAAATCCTGGAGTCTCGACGAGAAACGTGACCACCGAGAGGGTCGCGAGCCTCAA
Source organism: Nannizziopsis barbatae (assembly GCA_014964245.1). Taxonomy (NCBI): domain Eukaryota; kingdom Fungi; phylum Ascomycota; class Eurotiomycetes; order Onygenales; family Nannizziopsiaceae; genus Nannizziopsis; species Nannizziopsis barbatae. Next base: position 4,396,747 of record JACVYH010000004.1, read on the forward strand.
GTCCGGATGCCACTTCACTCGTGGATATCGCCCCAGTTTCCTTTTTTATCACTTGCACTCAGACCTTCTGATAATAATAAAATCTCCCTGTTGCCTTTCCTCAGGTTCTTTCGTTGCGTTCCTTAGTCGACATATTTCCTCCTTTCCATCCACTCGTTTGCCCTCATTTGTTCCTTATTAGCGCCTTGTTTGAGAAACCTGCCCTCGATAACAATAAGCCCTCTTGATACCCTCGTTATTCGTTCCAAGAAAAGGCCACTCTTTGAAGACTACCGAAGTTCGTTCATTCATATCTATCATGGCAACCCGGCCGGAACCCGCAGCGCACCCTCAAGGCGCAAATCCATCCGCTCCCGATTTAGTCACGTTCGCTGTCAATCCACGGACTCTTTCCATTGAAGAGAAGTCGAGGAACATCCCCATCACTACCACGAATCCCATCGTTGTCGGATCAGCCGGTGCCGAGACAACAAAGCGATCGCTTGGGATAACTATTGCTTTGGCTGCTGTTGTGTTTTCCAGTGGTCTCGCCACCATCTTATACGGAGCTAGCATTGCCGTCGAGAAATCGGAAGCTCGCCGCCGTTATAGCGGATATGCTGTCGTACCAATCGGTGCTGTATGTTTTGTCGTTTTATATGTCTTCGCCAATGTGAGGCTTGACTGACCGCATGTAACAGGTTGCCCTAAGCACCCTGTGGGGTATATTGGCACTCGTCTTTTCCAGACTTCTGAAAATACGAATTCACCCTGCCTTTTTTGTCGCGTTCGATCTCATCCTCTGGCTTGTCATCTTCTCGGTCGTTCCTTTGGTCGTGGTCTTATTAGCCGCCACCTTCGTGGATCGCTTCACCTGTGACGGATATTCCCGATACCACTACGATGATGATGATTACTGTCCAAACTACATAGCAAAGAACTGGAGAATTCAGGTCGCGGCCAGTGTGTTTGGCGTGATTAGCGGGTAAGTCTCACGGCTATCCAGTGTGTAGGACCTCATACTAAATGCCCGTTTATCAAGTCTCTTACATTTTGGCATCTTCGTCTGGGGCTGTGTAATGACACACCGCATCAATAGACAGAAGAAGTTCGAAGTCACAATCAATTTGAACGACCTCCACCGTCAACAACTCCCACATCAAGCCCCACAGGCAGTTCCACCAGTTGTCTATGCTTAAACACAAGCTTCGCATTGAATAGCGATTTGATTACCCTAAATGGCTAGCATGAAGTGAAAAAGCAGGCTGTTTATTGAATCTTTTGCAATCAGGTAGCACCGAGTCGCGATCTAGCCTTTTTCTTCGCTAAAGTTTCTGCAAGAGATATCTAATGTTTAATATGTGATTGCCCTTATTTGATACCCAACAGATAAAAAATAAATTGAGAATTTCTCAGATTCGAAAGCTGTATCCTTGAAAACCCATGAGCACCTGCAGCCAACATGTCATGTGCGAACCTCGTCGGATCGACGTATATAAATATTTGACGGGTCGAGAAAGGAAGTATTATCCTTAGTTCTAGCGTCAAATTGGCTATTCCAGGGCACAAGTAAATGGAATGGCAGCCGTGAGTTCCGCAAAATAACACGTCTCTTGTCAGAAACAATTTGATTTCTATCAATTGAGATTCGGGCCATCTTCATTTCCTGTGCCGCATCATTCCGAACAACCCATGTTGTATTTGTTTGTATATACGTACTGGTAAGTACTGTCTTAGATCACTCTTAATCTTAGCATTCCAACCGCTCTGGCCATGTCTAACCCTCTAGTAAAGTTATTACGCTCTTTCAAAGTAAAGGAGTCATACGTTTAATAAGACACGCAGGTCAGTGTAGAAGCGACGAGGCAAACGAATGCAATGAAATCATCAGTCGAAAACGGCAGTCAAAGCATTACCAGCAACGCAAGAGCTCAACGCAAATGCTCGGAAGCAAATTAAATGAAAGTCTGATAAAGTTGTGTATAGACTCGCCCAGGCTAAATCAAGCCAGATTAGACCCAACAATTAGTAATTATTATCGATGTCTCCCCCTCCGAGCCATTCGAGCCATGTCCGTCCATCACATCCCAAAGTAGGAAAAGACCACTGAAACAAAGTGCCGCCCAATACCAAAAACAATAAAGTGTAAGATAACAAAAGCAAAATCAATTCGTTTCATGCAAATACAAGCAAATCCACCTTCAAATGAGCAAAGAACTGAAGGAAACAATGGAAATATCGCATGAGTCCACGTCGAGGGATTAGGAAGTATGAGGACAAACCAAAAGAATGACCACACACATGCTCCGGGAATTAGAAGTAGGAAAGGATAGGGGAGGGAATCTATTGGAGTAATCGCGAGATTCGATGAGTTTAGATTTATTTTCCATTGGACATTCGTGGAACGGGTTTTCGTTTGGAGTTGTTAGCAGTATTTGGTATTCGAGGCACGCCCTGGATCATCCGGGGCTCTTTCATATAATTTGGGTCGAGTTTGGCAGGAACTGCATCCACATGTCAGTTTTACTGTCGTGAGGATAAGTGGGAGGATAATGGCGGCGACAAACACTGACCTCGAGTTACAACACTCTTCCAATCCCCAGATATTGAGATTTCCCTTCGACTAGAGTGAGGGAAAGATGAAGCACTTGCAGACCGCCAAAGATGGTCTGAGGTATCGCTTAAGAAATCGGTGTTCATTCTTCCGGAGAAGAAGGACGATCTGCCGCGATTTCGCTTGGAAAGAATGATTTCATCGAACAAAACAATCTTGGGATCCTTTGCTTTTGGATCAACTCTTTCACGCTCGCCAATAAACTCATTGAATCCTACACGTTATACGGTTAGAGATAGCATACCAAATGATATATTAGAAATGGCAACTTACCCTGAGTCTGCTGCAAAACGGCCATGTATTCAGCATGCTCATGTGGAAGGCTCTTTAGGAATGCATCTAGTTGAAAGCTATACGTCATCCCCATCTTCTTCTGCTCCCTTGAGGCAGGCCGCATGAACTTTTTGTAGGTGTAAAGCAAGCTGGCAAAGCAACGAACGAAGGCAGCTCGAATTTGTTCCGGGTGAAAAGCGACAGTGCAAACAAGGCATATATGCGGTGCACATCGGCCATGCACAATCATTTTACAGCCAGAGCACTTATACATAGCATCTTCAGCCTTTTCATCACAAATGGAGCAGGTGGTCCTGTCATCTGTTTGCTGTAGTTGCAGACAATGACCCTCGACTAGTGTACTCCCAACCGGGTCTCGCATAGGCTGGAAGGCATGTGGCATAACTGTCGACGCAGCAATTGTTGATTGCGCATATACTGATGGTGCATAAACAGAAGGACAAGACTCATTGTTTAAAGTCGATACTGACAAGTTGTAAGAGTGCCCTAAGAAAGGAACGCTGGGTCTCCTGGACACCGGTCTCCGGTCGACAGCCATAGATGAACTTCTGCGGGAGGCAGCGTCGAAATGACCAGATCTCTTCTCGCGAAGGGAAGCCTGGAGGGCAAATCCAGAATCATTCCTTGAAACTGGAGTTGAAGGAGGGAATTTGCCAGAGGTAGGAGATTCCTTCGGAGAAGGTGGAGAGCCTGGCTTCGAGCTGGTAGTTGGCCGATCCTGAGTCCTTGCAAAGGATACATCGTTTCGGGCGTTGAGGAAGGCATTAAAAATAGGAGGTGGGGGAGTGACATAGGGGTCCTGGCCAAAGGAGCCAGAGGTCATGTTAACATATTTCGCGAGATAAGTAGGGGAAGCTTTTGGTGAGTAAATCGAGGGTATTTCAGCTGGAACAGTGTCAAATGGATAGGTTTCAACGGCATATGCTGGAGGACCAGGGCGAACACCAAATCGATATAGAGGTGCTGCGAGTTGAAGTAAGGATTGTAACTTGCGACGCTGGTGACGAGGGAGTGGAGTTGGCTTTTGAGTACTCTCAATGACATCCTGATCAAGATCTACCAGGACAAAATCGTCGGACGGAAATTCGATATTCTCGTATCTCCGCTCCACACCCACAACGTATGGACATGGAGCTTCAAGTGCTTGTAACAGACGCGCTGGTAGAACAGGGATAAAAATGCCATTCCATTGGAACGGGAAAAGGAGCTCCGTGATTGCTCGGCTGACAAGGTTCAACATGGAGGTATGGGAGGAGAGCAAGATGATTCGGGATTCAGCGAGCAGATACTAGTGACTATTAGAAAAGTGTATGTTGGAGCCGTGGATTTTCCATTCTTACCTCAAAAAGAATGATGATGTTGGAAATGGATAGGGAACGGAAAAGGGGGTAAAGATCGGTCTATCAGAAAAGTTAGCGAAAGGAAATCTCCCACCGGACGAAACAACACCTACATTTCGCGAGCTTGGCAATTCGTTGGCGGCCTCTTTACGGGCGAACAAACGTAGTTCACGCACGGCAATTTCGACTTGAGTCTTTGAGGACAAGGGGCTGAATGCCTCCACGCATAAATTGACGACATATCTTTCCAAAGGTTGCCATTTTCCGACTCTTGGAGATGTGGGTGGCACTCCCAGGACACCACCGTCCATCATAGGTACGGTGATGGATTTTAACCACTCCTTCCAAAACGTTGTCATTGATGCGTCTCGGCCTAGTATACCGTAGGCACGAGGAATCCAAAAACCAGTATCACCATCTGTCAGGCCTTCAATTTTTGATGCAGCTCCGTGACGCACTGGACGTAGTAGATCAGCCATCAGGCCGATTTTCTCTTCGACAGCACTGATCTCTTCTTCCAGTTGCTCTCGAGCAGCAGATCCAGAAGCTACGGTTGGAAGTTGAGCCAACAATCTTGATAGTTTTGCTCTCTCTGATCCCAGTCTCTCACCGAGGCTAGCAGCAAGTTCCCGTTCCTCCTCTGTCATATTATCCCGTCTCCATTCTTCACAACGTTTTTCAAGCTCGTCTGAAGCTCTGTGGCTGAGAGCAATCCATATAGTAACGCAGACGCCGTACAATTTGGATCCATCACCACCCGTCATTGCAAAACCATGCCAAGTTGATCTGGGACGCTGGTCCGACGAAACAATGCTGATATCATTGGGGAACGCAAACATTGGGACATAATCAGGGAATTTTCCTCTCCGCTGGCCCTCATCCGGCGCACCTTTTGGTGGATATCTGTCTAGGAGAACGGGTTCGAATCTTCGTTTGAGCGGGTGCATATTGGGCGAGATCTCGAGCGGCTGAGGGGTCGGAATCACGGAATTGTAGTTGCTAAGGCGCCTGGACGTTCGTATAGAAGCTATTATATCTAGAATTAGTATGGATCCAAGCATGGAAAAAAAAAAGTATGAAAATACCCACACTGACGAGCTATAGACGGCTGCCGCTTCATACTATTCATGTCCCTGAAAGACATATGCCTCCGTACACTCCCAATTCCGGATTTCAAAGGATTGGTAGGACTGATATCCTCCGCCACAATCTTCTGCGTCTTGGGCCTGGGTTTTGTCGGTTTCGGAATCACAGCTCCAGCAGTTTGGCTAAGGTCGCTTAGAAACGAATCTCTCTCAGCAGCGAATTTCAACAATGCTTTGTCAAAGTCAAGTTCGTTCTGAAAAGAGGGTCCATTGGAAGGACCCTTAATAGTCATACTGCTCCGATTGCTGTGCGTCGTATTGTTTGATTCCTTCTGATCTACCACCAAGGATTGAAAGGATAGGCTATAGTCATCTGCGGGTTTGAACGATAGCCGATATGACGAATTCCGCTTTGAGGCCGGATAAGATGAGTTGGCCGCCAGGGCGTCTTCTTCTTCCTCCGCATCCGCATCTTCTTGAATTGTATCCGCCATTGGTAGACTCTGCGAACGGGATTTTGTGTACTCCTCCCCCAGCTTGAAGAAGATGTCGTATATTTCCGATCCATCAACACCAGCAATCCAGAAGAAATCAGCGAGAGGAGCCGAATGAGGGTCTGCGCTTGAAGCGGGCGCCATCTTCAATTCGAATGAGGAGCTGGAAAGGCTCAGTGGTTCGGGCAACGGAAGAGAAAGAGGAGTGGAACGAATGTTGGCGATTAGGATGGAGAACCCCCGCACTGGAAGCTCATAGCATTCGAAACGGTAGGAAGCGTGTTGGTCAGGTCATTCGGCGCTACTAGGTTCGTGTCTAAGGATCTGTCTTGGTTGGCAGATAACGTTTTATGGCCGGGCAATGGCCGATAGGGCCGTCAACTGGGCAGAAACGAGCGGAGGATTCTTTTCGATTTGAGCGATGAAATGGGAGGTGATTTAGTGAAAGCCCCTAATAAAGAAAGAGAAAGATAAATATAAATTATATTTTCACAACAGCTGCAGACAAACAGAACATTGCATTGCCCACCAGTGCATGGTGAAAATGCAACTGCTAGGGGGTGGCTGACCCGCTCTGCGCTTGTTGCAAGATCATTATTTATTGCGAGGGAGGGCAGTTTAGGCTTTCCGGTGAGTGGGAGCTGTTTTTTAAGGGGAAGAAGGAGGAGAAAAAACTTACTTGCTTAACTAAACGCTGGCCCAGTGAACACGTCCAGGGACTCCGTCGGTACTCCGTACAGAGCAGTCAACTCGTTACCTGTTAAACCCCAACCCCTCTTTCTGCTGCGAGGAATATCAGCCCAAATAGTTGCTCTTGACTATTTTTGAAACACACTCAAGAATCCTTCAGGTACTCCGTAATTGGAATGGAATCTTCCACCAGAAGAACAGTTAATATAATAATATATAATTAGCAAAGAACAGTTTAGGAGAAAAAGGAGAAAAAAATATCTTGTCTTGTTTGTGGACTTTTTGAGGCCAGTGCTGCACAGATGTTTCACCAAATATCAAACAACCCTTTTTTTTCTCTCTCTCTGTGCCTTTCTCTCTCTTTCTCAGATCGATAATAATAATAATAATAATAATACAGTGGGCTATAGCCAAGGTCAGGGCAAAGCTGGTCGAAAGATGGTTCCTTTCCCCATGTACGGAGTTTGTAGTCCCAGTTGAGGTGGGAATATGCTGGTCTCTATGACTACAACTATGTTACGAATCCGATTTATGGACAGAGGCGATCAACCTCTGAGAGAAGACTGATCAACTTCAAGCCGCTCTATGATCGGAGAGTCCACTCCTGGTCCAGGGTTCAGGACACGGTTACAAAAAAGCCGGTTGATTCTCGCTCATCAGGGCGCCTCATTGCTCTGGGACATTCAGCAAACGGCTCTTGAAACACACCAAAGAACTCCGTATTTGCTTTTCACATCCGTGCTTTTCTCCCAAGTTCCAACGCTTGCTCTCGTTACCCTTCGTTTGAGGCCATTATTATTTTATTTCTGACTCGCAGCTCGAGAATTCCACAATCCATAATCGCTGTGAGAAGCAGGGATATCGGCCTTCGTTTATCGACTGGTGGGCCCTGTCGATGTGGAGCCAGGATGACGATCCTGCCCTTCAGAAACCTAAGAAGAGACCAAACAAGGGTCAAAGACTCAAGGATCCATCCATGTTCTATTTCGAGTAAAACCGCACTCGAATTATTCGCCTTCGTTGTGGAGGAGGCCTCTGTGCATTCTGGAGACCCTCGGGTATGGAGTTTGCCATGTTGGTCAATCCTCGCGAGCCACCAGGAGTAGTTAATGCTTGCGGACACCAAGTGTTGGTGATAGTTAACTGATAACCTTGACGCTTTTCGATCTATTTGACTTTTGCGATGTTTATTTAGTTTTGAACCAGAAGACCCAAGCATTCCGGCCCCCTTTGATCGTCGGCTCCGGGATGGGCAGTGAAGGCAAAGATCAAATGAAAGTCTTTTTAGTGAACGGCCTGAACTCTCACGACCAGATCGTCTACTCCGTACTCTGCTAGAGCCTAGCGGTTAACCTAGTCGGGCATCGGACATCGGACAGACATCGGGCGGGAGTCTCAAAACATGGATGTTCCCTTTCTTTTTCGCTTCTTGGGGCAGCGCAAGCTCCTCTTGGTCTGGATCGTTTACGACGCGCGTTGAAGGCGCATCCTTGAACGCAAGCTCTTAGACCATCATATGTTTGGAACTGTCTTGGTGGTGTAAAAGTAATTGCTCTTGAAAAGGAGACTTTCCCGACCGTCAGACCGAGGGTGGACCATTATCAGTAACGAGTTCATCAGTATCCGAGACGCGTCAAATGAACGTGATACTTCACATTCCGGGATTCTTCACTGGCGTCACAGGCGCCAAGTAGTTAACATGCAGGAGGTTTGCTCACAGGCTAACTACTAACTGGCTCGGCGTTCCGCAGGAATCAAGTCCGTTTTCGAATTCGGGATCTAGAAGCCAGACATGATTGCGTGCTCTGGACTTTCGCCTCTGTTACGGAGAAGAGTCCACTGGCCATTTTCTGAATCAAAGGGGGCGTACAACCGACAGGGCAAATCCAATCATCCAAGCAACGCGACAGGAGTCATTGACGGACCGGACCGGTTCCACTGCTCCGTACCTTGCATGGCCACAAATACAATAACAATAATTTGCAGCTGTTTGTTCCCAGGTCCCTGGACTGCCCTGGGTTGTGCATTCGCTGCAGGATGGGTTGCATTTGTCTCAACTTTGCTGAGGTCTGAAACACCCTGCAGGTCGGCTTTTTGCATATGGGCAAGGTACTCTGCGCAGCCAGTCGTGGAAGGTGTCCGCGACGCTTCGCTATCTCGGTATCCCTACCTACTGCCCATTTCCAGAAACGACCCCTTACTAAAACCCCGAAGCTGCATCCCGCTAATCGTGATTAGGATCGCGACTTAATCAAGGATCACCAAAGGCTTATGTTCCAGGACGCCTAACTCGAATGACCAGCAGGGACCCTCCAAGAAGGCAAACTTGTGACAGAATAACTGTCAACATACGGAGTACCGTGCGTGCCTTTGTTGATTAGAGATTTGTCGCGAATCACGAGAATGTCATGCGCCGCCTCCCCGAATTTGGACGGAGGATTCCCTGGAGCCCTATTTGATTTGATCCGGACTGACCACAAACGGCACACAGAAATGCAGCCCTATTCCAAATCCAAAGCCACATCATCATGAATATATGTAGCTTGGAGAATGAATGAGTGATTGAACAAAGCGATGGTTTTGCACCTTTTTACTTCTTTTTGAGCATTTGTGACTGTTTCCCGGTTAACATTTTACCCCTGGTTCCTGGGTTTCGTTGGACATCTTTGCCAATACTGGGGCATCCCATGACAGGTCAATGGCTCTCATTGAAATCCAAATGTCAACAGGCCAAGGAATATGAAAATTCAGTCAAATTTCGAAAAATTTTCTAATGGGACAAATAATGCTATCTTGCTCGTTTTATTTTCATCCATTTTATCCTTTCGCCTTCTCCAGACAAATGCAATAATACGGGGTAATAATACATGGAACAGATGTTTTGCATGATCGCATCCCAGGTCCAGGGGACCAAAGCATCCAAATGCCCGGAGATTATGATCTGATAGATCCCGGAATCGACGACGGAACCCCGTCATCGATCTCTTTTGTTTCAACTCAGAGAGCCAATCATCATTGAGCCGAAGACCAACTGAATGCGGCCCAAGATTGCGCCCAAAGCAGGGACCAAGTCGAACGACGATCGACCAGACAGATCAAGGAAGAACTCAGGAGTACGGAGTACTCCGTTCTTGTGCATTTTCTTTGCCGCTCTTCTGGTACGCCAGAAGCCACTGACTACATAGAGCATAGTCGATCTCAGATTTTGGTGGACAGAACCAAGAAGCAACAGTATTCTACCGGGCCCGCATATTCAAGAGTCTCGGCATCTCCGGCTGTTTTATAATTTCTTTTTTCTCAAGTTTTAGTCCGCCCTCAACAGCGGTGTTGAGAGCTAGCAGGGGTGAAAAAAGGTACGAAGTACTGAGCACTGGAACACTCCTCTGATGTCGACCAAAGGAAGCATATCCGACCTCAGCAAAAGCACTCGGAGTAGGATATTACTGGGATTGACGCGTTACCCCAAACTTTTCACACTTTTCAGAACGGTGGCTGTGCAGTGTGAATCTTTGACTCGCTTCCCGACTGAACCTAGGTAACTATGTACGCATCTCTTCGTGGAGCACTGTGGAATCTTTTCTCCACAGCAACATTTCTGGGTGCAGATAGTAGTAGGAGTACTCCGTAAACGCGCATTCAACGCTATGGCCTCGTTGACACTGGTGGATCCCCTCATGAATTATTCTGGGGCTATCTGACTGTTCTGTTCAGATGACGGAGGAGAGTAACAAATTTTGACCTGCTAGATTCCCCGTTTCCTGAAGAACACCTAGTACGTTATTTCGATTATATCACATAGCAGCCGATAGTCTGAGGGGATAACGGAGACAAGGTAGCTGCTATTACCATATTTCATTGACTAATTGATGGAGTACGGGGTACTGCAGCTAGAAATGAATATATATTGCTTAATTGTCAAGAATATGGGACCTACAGGCAAGAACTCCCAACCTGTTTTTTTTTCTCTCCAACCATGATCCACAGCAAGGCCTTTGATATGGCAGTTAGAAGCGCTTTTCAACTGGAGGCCAACTGATGTAGAGAAAAGGCTAAAATGAACTGATATGTCAAGAATCACAAAACGCCTGGTGGTTTAGTATAGGTCATCTCTTTTTAGTCATTAGATTGCCAGTTGTTAAAAATCCACGATTTCCGAGCGAACCATGCCACTCAATGGATAGTTGACCAAGAGATGCGCGCCCTTCCCTACTAATATCTTTTTGAAAATCTTCAACACCTTCATTTTCACCCAGTTCCTGTTCTACAAGAAACGCTATCTGTAATACATCGCGCGGGTTTAATGTTGGCTTTTCGCTCTTTCGATCACCTGGAGCTTCGACAAAATCCCAATTGAGCGATCGTGACTTGAAAGGGACCAGTGGATTCAACATGACGTTCTGACGTTTATACTTAGTATACGTACGATCAACCGTTCGAACGCTCTGAGTGGGGATACATACACCCAGGGTGATAATACTATCACCAACATTCTCGAGTTGTGCTTCAAGCACAAATCTGTGAAGTTTTGTCTTGCCATAAGGCCCTAAAGATCTGTTTTCAACCTCATTGGCGGCCAGCTCTGTAGCCTTTGTTCGAACATTCAAACATGGCTGAGCAACGAACTGGTATAGCTTTCGAAAAGTGCGGACCCTCCCACCAGAGGCTTGGACCGGCCGGTGAGCATCTAGATTTTGGGTTGTCATTGTCTCCGTGTAGCTGACGCTGACCGAAAGCACATGACTCCCTTCTTCTTTCAGATCAAACCGCACGATCCTCTGAAGTGACCCAATCTGCGCTACTCCTTCCGACAGCTCATCGTGAGTGCCAGGTGAGGAATAGAGCTCTAGAGGCAAAATCTGGCTAGGTGTCTGCATTTCCGCAACCATGCGGATTGAGCTGACGACACGGGGTATATCTCCGCCAAGAATTTCATTGTTGGCAGATAAGGAGCAGGAAAAGACTTCCCCAACATAAGCCGATCCAAACCCTGGGGGTAGCGCAAGCTTCAAGATATAAAGTCAGCCTTGCAGATCTGAATTTCGGCCTCGCGGCGCTCACATTAGGGGTCAAAATGAATTGCTTGTCCACTGCATCCGATCCATTATTTAGGGACGGCTGCACGGGAATCCCAGCATACTCTTCCGGAAGGGGATATTGTTGTGAAAATGAAGGTCGCGACAGGCTAGATTGATATAGTTAATATAGCAGCCTGTGGACATATCCGCCGGGTATCGTCTCACCGTAACACTATTAGATATCAGCTACAAGTAATCGTAGGCAGCGACAGGACACAATACCTTTAAGAGAAACGGAATGGGGCTCCTTGGACCCCTCAGCAGCCGAGTGAGCTCTTGACCGAGGCATCAGCTGTCTAAACTATCCAATATATACTCTATAACAAAATTTAGTCAATATTAATATCCACGTCCTTGAGCTTGAGATGTTAATCCGTGGTGGAGCTCGATTGCTTTGGCTCATATCACGTGATTCCGCGTTTTATCTGCCTAAGTTAGAGGTGACGTCGCCATCGAGGGAGACTCCTTTCTCTGTGTTTGTTCAGTTCGCGCTGCTCAACAATACTCAAATGAGGTCCTCGGTCAAGATTAATTGCGATTACTATCAGGTCGCTTGTGTGATCCCATCGCTCTACCAACCCACCTTCGACGGGTAGTCAACCGTTTTATCCAAGGCCCACAACATTGGTGATACAGCTATTTATGTACTGACTGCCTGATCGAAATTTTGCCTTTTATAGCGTTTTTTTGCTGCTCAGCACCATTAAACCTTTGCCAATTGGAGAGCTTTTTTGAGAAAGCCCCAAAATATGCCCCGCAGAGCCACTGCGACAACAAAACGAAAACGAGATGAAGATGATCAGGCTGGATGTATAACCCCCATCACATCTCCATCGAAAGCCAAAAGGACGCGCATGAGTGGCGGCAAGTATGCAACGACCGCAGAGCCCGTTCCATCCCCTAAAAGTCCAAAAAAGAGTCCTCGGTCAAGGCGAGGCCAAAAATATACCGATGATGGTATTGAAATAGTCCAAGAGGAGAAGAGGCAGCGGCCGTTCAGAAAACACGCCCCGCAAACTTATCTCACCAAACTAATGAGAGCCACGTCGCAAAGGTGTGCCACCCTTTTGAACCGGGCGTGATGCCTTCGGAATTGATGATGAGCTAAGATTTTCGATATTTCAGAATGTTTGTCGTCAAAAGGGAAAGAAAGGAGACGATCGAAGGGCTTGAGGAAAGTGTTCAGATCGTAGGCACGACTGGAAACATATATAAGGTTGTTATCGGGAAACTGCCTTCATGCTCTTGCCCAGATGCAAAGAAAGGCAATCAGTGTAAACATATCGTCTATGTGCGTACCATCCTCTCCATGCCGTGATTCTTTTCTACAATGTACCTAATGAACCTCAATGGCACAGGTCCTTTGCAACGTCCTAAAAGTCAAAGATTACCTACAATACCAGCTTGCCTTTCTTTCTTCCGTACGTTATAGAGATCAACCGAGAGGCCTACACTTTGCTTACTGGTTTTTTTAGGAATTACGCGAGATCTTCGAGAATGCTCCTCTGAGTCCTATGGATGAAGCTTCCAAAGACAATGACGGAAAGCGGAAGCCCATTGAAGGGGACTGTCCCATTTGTTTTATGGAGTTCGATGCAAAAAAAGATGAGCTTGTCTGGTGTAAGGCTGCATGCGGGAATAACATCCATAAAACTTGCTTTCAACAGTGGGTTACTAGCCTGCAGGGAAGAGAAGTACAATGTGTCTACTGGTGGGTTAAGCTTCTTCCAACACCTTCGAGAGGTAGTATAGTGCTGATTTTCTGATAGTCGATCGCCCTGGGAGGCTGACTCAGTTGATATACGGTCGCTCTTGGAAAATGCCACAGTCGGCGATGAAGGCTACATCAATGTTGGGGGCGCCATGGGAATATCTAGAGAACGGGGTAGGGATACCTCTCTGTATAATCTCTCTCCCTTTCTTTATTCTGTTCAGGATTTGAAACGCATTGAGATGAAAAATTATAAACTAACACATTTTTGTCCTTTAGACTATTCGACATATCATCCGCATTGGGTGCGCCGGCAATATTATCCTTATTGTTAGCTTAGGAGAGGCCGCATTCGGGCATGGGTTTTGGCTTATTTTCGATACGGCTAGGACACATGAGTTTAGTTTCCTCCGTACAGTTTCGATCTCTACTTTCTTGGGTTCATTGGACGTGCATCAACTGTTTTGGTCAAACAAGGAAGTTTGGTTACGGCTATCTGGTATTACCGCCATTGGGCCTGTGTCTAATGCCCTATCATCCGTTCCTAAAACGCATGTAGCTTCTTCAAATAGAGCTTCGTGTCCTAAGGCAATTAAGCATACCACTGATTTCCAACTAATAACGACGCTAAGATTGACCTTGCCCACAACCCTGAGTTCAGTAAAAGCAAAAGTACAACAAACGAACTAGCGGTTTTGCGGTTTGTACACGCAGCATAGGGTACGTCGGTAGGCGTACATGCGCACATAAATATTACAACCTCTGCTTTTAAGGGCTCGACTAAGGACAGGTATTTTGACTGTACCTCCCTAGTCATGCTTAAGCGAAGTCCTTGAAAGTCGGGGGGTCAACGTTTTCGACGAGAAAATGAAAAAGTAATCCAATACAATGAACATGCGTTCATGCTGGTACTACGTTACCCAGCTCATGTAGGATCGAGTTGCAGGCGATGATCATCTACTATCCTCACTCCATCTCTGATCACAGCAGAACTTACACCTTCTTCCCCGGTCATCCATGCAGGCATTCTTTCAGCATCAACGACACCAAGGTCCGCGAGTTGTCGTAGACCTGACATGACATCAGAACCGGAGAAGGTCAGAGAAAGAGTAGTTTCTGTTGCGTCTCCAGGAGTAATCGGATCTCTTAAATGGACTTCGAATCTTTCTAAAGCGGGATTGATAGACTCCGGTAGTGCCGCAGAGGTATCTGAGACGTGGTTCGAGAAGGGTATTTTCAGCGGTTGTCTGTTAGGACCGGTGGTGCCGAAACGGGTATGTAAATGTTTTTGTCGCTTTATTCTTGATGACTGATCTGATGGGTCCGGGTGAGGCCGTGTTAATTTCGTTGGCGCCCTTGAAACCGGCTCTTGGGGTATATTTTCTTTCTCTGTTGCCGGATTGACGGCGTTCCCAATTGCGGGCACAGGACGCTGGGTCGAAACAGAGCTAGGTAGTCGGGGATCGAGCGGGCTCTGTTCAACAACACTGTCTGCAAATATGCTAAACGCGCCATTGGCTTGATTGGTCCTTCCAGGCCCACGGAGTGCGAGCAGGGTATGTAGATTTCTGGTGGTCAGCGCGGTAGTTTTAAGAGAGTAGCGGTGGTGTGGGCGGGAGAATGCTTTGGGTATAGCATGCATGACGATGCGCCTGAGGGTTCTGGTATCCGTCGTGAGGGTCGGCTGAGACGTTGAAGAGGTGACAGCACCGCGTGGAGCTGGTATTGAAAACAGAGATGAGTATATGTATGGGGAGCTGTCCGGGAACGCTAGGAACACTATCCTCGAGGCGTCCGTGAAAGTATTGGGTGACTGTCTGGGGTATTGGTAAGGCGAATCAATTATGAATATCCGAACGTAAGTCAATGGTAGGTTCGCGGAGCGCGATACGTGGTAATGCGCTTTGACGAGAGGAGAAATATCGCTTTGGATCGATTTCACAAAGGACGCACCATTGAAACGTGTGAGTTCGCCGGGAGTACAAGGTATGGTACCATTCTTAGCAGCCTGTTTCTGCTGAGGCGTGAGTTTGAGATCGAGGAGGAGAGCGGTCCATTGATGGGCTGAAGATGGGTTATCGTCAAGGTAGCGGATATCCGCTGTCGCAAGTTGCAGCAGTGTAAGGCCATGCCTCCAATCACCCTCTAAAATTCGGTCGACCACCTCTCTTTTGCCTCCTTTGCGATCTCGCAGCTCGATATATATTTGCTTCAAATCCGGTATTGAAGTCACAACTTCGTAAGGATTGGCATCGTCCTCGAGGCCTTCCTTGGACCGATGGGTTATGGAGTAAGGGCGGCAGTCTAGGAGACATTTCTGGTCGAGCCACTGCAAAACAAGATCGATTAGAGAGGTTCGAGAGAGCCGCCCAAGCGACTTGAGAAGCGCCGTTGGAGCTTGAGACCGAATGCGAAACCCATCGGGCAGACTGGCAGCCGAAGGGGCGAGAATTGAAGAGCGGCGCGCACGCGGCATGTTCGGTAGGTAGGTACTAGACTGTGACCTAGTTTGCAGTGCAAATAGTTCTGAGTAGCGGTTGTCTCTTCAGCACAATCATGCGCTGGGTAGGCACCACAAGCTGGGCAGGTCACCTCATTCGCAGGCTTCCAACCTTGTTGATCAACCGCGCCCTTTCTCGGTTTGGCCAGCAAAACGCGTCCAGTACGGGTGTGCACGTGATCCAAAGATAACTAGTACAATCAGATAACTAGCTGGTGCAATCAGATCAAACACGATGACCCCCGCGAAGCAAACAGTGCAAACATGTCATGACTCAGCAGATCCTTTGATAAAGTGGTGGCTTGGAAGGCTTGTGATTAGTTCTGAACAGAAAAAGTGGACAAAACGGAGTCGAAAAACCAGTTTTCAGAGTTGTTTGGAGATTATTAATAAGAAGAGTGAAGTCATCGAGCGAAGTCGGACAATGGGCGGGCGAAACCAAACTTGTTAGTTGTTAGTAGGCTGGTTAATAGAGTTAAGTGTTAAGGCTATTGGAGTCCTTCCAGTGCCATTATTAATCCTGTGGGCTGCGATCCCGAGGTCTCCTCGTCTGCTAGGGAATACTTCCGAAGGACAGCCTCGCAGCCAGAATTCACACGTTTTCCTTGTGTCTGATATGTAGTCCTTTGACGTAACCTTCGCGGACGCAAAATTGCTGGTATAAAAATTCCCGGGATGGCTGTTTCAGTCTGGCTTCAGTGTTCTTTAGTCAGCGCGGGGAAAAAATCCATGTCGACGACAACAAAGGGAGTTGAGGAACCGACTAACGAACTAATAACTAATGAAGAGGCGTACCAGGATTCCACGGCAGAGTCAGAAGCGTCAATTAAGACAAAATACAGGTGGTCTTGCGGGTCTCGGTCCACCGTCTATCGGAGGAATGAATAATCAAAGGCTCTGGTGATAAAATCCGGTCAAGGAATTTATTTGCCGCACGCGGCACCCCCCAAGCTTAAACTTTTTCTACGATCCAAGAGTCAATGTGGAATCATCCAACCCTCGCTCGACTCACTCTCATCCTTCTTCCTCGGCGCACTCTCTGAATTCTGTTCAATTCACCATATTCACATTTCTCCCACTTCTCATTCATTTGAGCTTACGTTGCGACGAATTGTTGGAATTCACTGCAGTCGCGCTTTGTGTCACCTTCACCATTATCGTGGGCTGTCCGACTGCATAACCCACCCACCACCTCGGTTCTAAACACCGCACACCCAGAAGACCTCTTTCCAATTCATCTCGAATAGCTTCATCTTGAGGAAAAACAAGTTCGACTCAAAGGAGTCGGGCGCGATTCGAAGTTCAATTGCCATGTCAGGCTACAACGGGCGCCGCGCCCCCAATTTCTCGCAGTATATCAACGATTTGAATGCCGTACCCTCACCTTTCGACCAAGCCTTGCAGCAGGAGGAGCTGTTCGATATTAACGCTGAACTAGAGCTGTTCACCAACGCTGAGTTCCCGGATTTCGATTCGAAAGACAATATGGCAAACCAGATGCCCCTCACACTCCCCGAAGATTCTACGAGTCCACAGTCCATTTCAAGTCAAGATGTCAAGTATTTGGACATGTTGAATGGTACGTTGCCTTGAGATATTCTAAACTTGAACCAGATCGCCCTGCATTGTGACCTTAATCTTCCTTCAAATTTATCATTGCATTCTACTATCCTTTTTTACGTCTTTCACCTTTCATATATATTCATGATGCCTGGCTAGCCAGCTCATGGTGAGGAGTCCGCTTCCTCATAATGCACACACTTTTTATCCTATAGTCATTCCTTTTTACTATTGTATATTTTTCCACATCTGTTTAAACCCTTTGCATCTTTCTTCATGGTGTCTTTCGTCTCATATCTTGTTGCACTTTGTTTAAACTTTACCTATGAGATGCTTTCGTCTTAAGTCCTTATGTGAAACTATCTGGCTTAGTTGTTGCATGTATGCCTTCATATTTATGCTTTGATCATATCATTTTATGAACTTGACTAATCTTATCAAATCAGCAGATTTCAATGTTCCAGGTTATCAATATTACCCTGCTCCCATACTTCCGGCTCAGTCAGCCTATTCAGCACCCATCCAGCAACCAGTCACGCATCCCAACGCTGCTTCAGCTGTACCGGTATCTCCATTACCAAATCAATCTCAGCCTGCTCTTCATCAAAGTCCACCAAGGCCTCAGCCCGCCAGCACAGTCGCAGGGGCTAAGCGAAAACAAGATATTTCATCATTAGATGATTCTGCTCGCCTAGCTCAGGAGGAAGATAAGAGACGCCGCAACACTGCCGCAAGTGCTCGATTTCGTATCAAGAAGAAGGAACGCGAGAAGACTTTAGAACGCACAGTCAAAGACGTCACTTCAAAGAACGCTACTCTAGAAGCTCGCATCAGCCAGCTCGAATTAGAGAATCGCTGGCTCAAGAATTTAATCACGGAGAAGAATGGCTCCCTTCTTACCGACGGTGATATCTCAGGAATGTTCAGCAAGTTCCAAGAGAGCAAGGAGGGCTTGGCTGCAAGCCAACGGCAAAAGGATGCGGCCCACAAAGTCAAGGCCGAAGTCGCTGAGGTGGAATCCATTGATCAATGAGACCGACCTACGCCCGCGTTTCTGGTCATTTTGACGAATCAACGAACCTTTTACCTTGTTTCTTTTTCTCACCTTGATGTGGATGACCTGAATGCTTTCCCCTAAACATTGGCCCTAATACCGCCCTTTAAACAATCATACAATTTGGGTTGGATATCCTGTAGATCATTTCTCAGGAAAGAGTATACATTCTACTCTCGCCAGCTTTAGGAAAGAAAAGTACCTTTCCTTGCTCCTTATCTGGACATAATCACTCATTATTTCCCTTCATGATGTCATGCAATTATTGTTCGTACTGTTTTGTTGCACTCTCTATCTACTATCTGTACTGGGGGTGGAAACAGTGAGGAGGCTATCTCCATTTTTCTAGAACAATCAATGAACTGCTTGATAAATATTACTCTTTAGACCTGTTGCCTCTAGTCTCTTTGCCTACCATACTCTTATATCGTATGTATGTGCCGGATCGAAAACAGCGCTAAATCAACATATGAAGAATTCGTTCGATGAAGCAGTCTCATCTCCAAGACTATTCATTCTTTTGGACTATATTTCAGCAGTCTCCTGGATGCCTTGCCTAGGCTGGTATATACATATATAATATTTATACTGGAGCTTTCATCATACTATTCAAAAGGCATTTTACTCAAGAGAATCTCAACCCATGAGTTGGATCCCATTTACCACCGACTGGTCGTCGCTCATTTCCAGTAGGATCACCACTGGGCTGATTAGTGGCAGGAAATCCGCTATTTGAGATCCGCGAATCCCTATTCAATTGTGTGGCTTCACCGAATTTGATCCCCATTTCCGGTGTCCACATTCCCGCCATCGCTGAGGGTGGTATGTTTGGAAAGGCAGGTGATATACTTGTTCCGGCTGGACGTGGATTTGGAGGAGGAGGAAATGTAGGTAATGTGCCTTGGAAAGAGGCGCGGGTGGGCTGGGGAGAGGTAAGCGGTGGACTCGCTTCTTGGTGGATAGGAAACGGAGGTGGAGCAGAGGGTTGAGATGGCTGTTGTGGTGGTGAGAATTGACTACTTGTGTTGGGTTGGGAGAGGCTGAGCGAGGACATTGCCGTCGTGTTGGCGATATCACTGGAGATATTGTTAGCATACGAAGAACCATGGACATCAACACAGCACTCACGTTTCCATTTGGCTTGCCTCTATACGTCGTTGCTGGACGAATTTCTTACACTCCTCCCGGAAACGGCTCACAAGCTTCGCCAGGTCGTTGTAAAACTTTCGTCCCACCTCAATGTTAGAGATAATCTCCTTGTATTTGATATATCCATTTTCCAAGTCTTGTAGGGCTTTCTCGCGTGCTTTGGTTGATACGTCTCCTTTCCTGGCCGCATTAAATGCTGCATTGGCTTCTTTCAGTTGGTGTTCGATCTGGGCCTGCAGCCTTTGCTCCTCGGCGACCATGTCACGATCGCCGTCATACAAACGCAAATGGTCTTCAAAAAGATCTTCGAATTGGCCAGGCTCGATAGTCTGCATAGGGTATTCCCGTTCCAGACGAGCAGTTTCCTTGACAAGTGCTGAATCTGAAAGAAATTGTCAGCATGAGCAGATTAAACCACGGGCGGGGAACTCACGAATCTTATCAGCCTGGGACTTTTCTTTCAAGACCTCAATCTTACGTCTCCGTCGACTTTCTAATCTCGTCACTTCATTCAAAGAGCCCCTGAGCCTGCTTGATTCCCGCTCTACCTGAGGCGTTACCATGGCCCTTCTGCTGTTAGGCACATAACTCTCTAGGTCTTTACTTGGCCCAGTAAGCAAACGAAGAACAGGCTCGGACTCTTTGAGTTTTTGATAAACCAATTTGTCACTATTGTCCGCAGACGCCAAATATCCTTCCAACTCGCGGACTTGAACAAAGAGTTTTTCCGCCGCCTTCTCCGATGACGGCCTCATCCAGCGATCTGTGCCGTATCTCGCTCGAGCTCTGTCATCTTCTTCCTTTTCGGCCATCAGTAGCTCCATACCTTCTGTGTAAATGGCTTTGTCGTTTGTTTTTAGTCTAGAAGTATCTTCCAGAGAGCGATAAAGCCGATTCAAACCATCCTGCTGTCGAATCTCTTCTGCATGCGATGCTAACGCAGGCGGTAACCCAAGTGGCTTTTCAAGGGCTTGCAAGGAACCAGGGAGGTTGAGAGATTGGAGGAGTTCTCGGATTCGCGATGTCATTGACTCAAGCTCTCCAATTGTCTCATTGACAAGTCGATCACGGCGATCAGCGTAAATGCTTGCAGCAATATGCACTGCATACGGTACCAACTTTGCAAACAGCGGTTTGTCAAGAGGTTTGTTTTCCCCAAATAGAGAGAGAGCGTCTGTGACCTCAGTCGGAGCTTTTGCAGAAACCATCGTGGCACGTTCGAGTAGTTTCAGCTCCGATTTTGGGGGAACAGGATTCAAGTATATCATATCATTATCTCGTTCGGCTCGTTTGAGATCTTCGCTCACCCGATTCTTTAATGCATTCAGGTCACCTAGTACCGCCTTGTTGATCCATTTCGACTCTTTCAGTGCCTCGCTGACGCAAATGAGACTATCTCGTAACCGTGCAACTTCTTCTCCGTATTTTCTCTTCTCTAAACAATCCAAAGACTGTCTGTATTGGGCTGCCGCGGCAAAATGGTGGTGTTTGGCACTAGTATGATGAATCCAATCGGTGCTTATTGCATGGGATTGCACTGCATAATCACCCGAATTGGTATAAAAATCCGATACTTTGGCGGCAAGTTTTGCGATAGAGGAGTCCTTCAGGCCGTCTTTTACCGCTTTAAGCCAAAAGCATTCTTGCGCCTGTGCAAGCATAAGTTCCTCTAGACTTCGCAAAGTCATCTCGTCCATATCTTCTGGTGTAGAGCTCCGGAGATCTGGTAATATATCCGTTCGTAAGTGTAGAATGACGCCAGCGGATTGGCAGAAATATCGGCATGCTACTTTGAAGTTGCCCTTATCTGCCATGTTCAGGGAGGTCGCGAGGTGTGAATAAAGCGCCGCTAAGTTGAATAGAATGTTGGCTAGTTCGTATCGTATGTTATTCTGCGAGACTATAAATCACGATTAGGTGTTAGTTGAAAGACCTGAAATGTCTAGATCGGGTGGCTCTAACCTGGGATTGATGTTTGTAGACCGAGGGAAGGATACCAAGGGAAGTCCACGCCAACCTATATGACCTCCCTCCGTATAAGCATATGTCTTACCATATAAGGCTTCAAGATGCATGATATGGAGCTGATCCGATAAGCCGCACACGCCTCCGACTCACATCAATTGGAAACTTGCCCCCCATCCACTTCAATTGCGCTGCATATGTGACCAATCTACTTATACCGCTTACATGCGGTTCTTGGACGTTAATTGCATCGGTTCGTAGTCGAGAGATTACCAGAAGGTCCTCCGAAAACATATCCGGGTGTTGGTCATATTTGGTGGAAATATACTGGCTCAGCGCGTCGGAAAGATTGACTGGATGAGACCGTCGAAACGGGATACTGAGGATTCCTCTGTCATATTTACTCTCAGTCAGCCTTGATCCTATATCAACCAGTTTTGCCCTTGTCCTAAGAAAGGAG
Organism: Nannizziopsis barbatae; assembly: GCA_014964245.1. Taxonomy (NCBI): domain Eukaryota; kingdom Fungi; phylum Ascomycota; class Eurotiomycetes; order Onygenales; family Nannizziopsiaceae; genus Nannizziopsis; species Nannizziopsis barbatae. The sequence goes on from JACVYH010000004.1 coordinate 4,418,717, forward strand.
GGGAAAGCGGTCTTCTGCGGGGATCACGTCTGTAGAATAGTAGACTGAACTTACGACGCCATGATGATTTATGACAGATACCAAACGCTTAACAAGAGAGTAGTTCTCAAGCAGCTGGCTCCAATGCTAACAGCCAGCCCCCCAAGTCATGCAAATGAGCTTTATTGTTGAATGTAAAAAAGCACAGACTTGTTTCATCATCACCACAACAACCAAGTTGGTTATGCCAAGACAGCTGAAGCATGGCGTCCGCACACCAACGAAGCTTGCAATCAATGATTTTCGTTCAGGCTTAATTATACTGGAGAGTCTGGATTCATAACAATCCGTAACACCCAAAATATTCAACATGCTATGTGAAGTTCCTTGTACTTAAACTGATATGCAATGCGGTATAGACGCTAGTTGGCTCATTGCCATATGAAAGGAAAAAAAAGCCCCAGGAAAAAGTATGGTCATGTCCGAATGTCAAGGGACCCAAATAGCACTAAACAAACAGTATATCCATCCTTAAGCTTTCCAGTTAGATGCTCTGGCCTAAAGCTTCTCATCATAAATAGGCAAGTCGTTGATCTGCATCTTGAAATATTCAAATAGAGAAAGAAGTATCATGTTCTGAACTGAGGTGCGAAACAGGAGAACAGATATTCCCTTATAGGGGGTTGACCGTGCCGCGGCTACTGTTGCTTCATTGATCTCATGGGAATTACCCAGCAAGATGCTCTGGGCACGAGTTTTCATTGTATCAAGGCCGTAGGTCTTGGCACGCAAAAGGTTAGCTCTTTGTGTCTTACAGAAATTGATAGTGATGGCTTACGCAAATCCAGGGAATGACACCGCAAAGAGCGCCGGCAACCATGGGAGCTCCGAAGGGGGATGCAGTATCGCCTTGGTAAGTGGAGATGAGCTGCTTGGTTGTCTCATAAATTGCAAAGTACATTCCGGTTCCGATAGTGTCACGCAGTGCATGTAAACGCACGCCAGTGTAGAGCCCCAGGACTCCATGACGAGAGACAATCTGCTTAATAGCTTGGGCTGTAGTAAGGCGCTTGACGTCACGCAAAGGAGAACTTCCAAGTATTGTACCAGCAGAAGCTTGGGCACGATTGGCCATGAGAACAGAGGTTTGAACAACATTCTTGGCAAGCTCGAATGGACCTGATCTGATGTAAGTGAGGGAAACGGCTGTCTGGGGACATGGAAAATCATACAGGCGAGAGGAGCTGCTGCGAGACCTGCAGCCATGCCTCCAATCGTAAAGGTAGTGATGGTTCCAATCGAAGGCAGGCTCCCCGGAGTGTTATAATACACCAGCGGAGATGTCCCTGTGGCTCGTTCAATGGCATCCGATACCATGTATTTCACCTTTTGATAAACAGTGAAGTTGATTACACGAACAATGGTAACACTTGCGAGCGGTGGGATTGCACCTGCGTCGAGTAAGTAAACTGCCATATCATATTCTTTACATGTTTTGTTATCAAAACATCAAAGGCTAGACTTACCAGCAGTGTAGCCGCGAAGACCTTCAGTACGCCACATATAGCGAGCACAATGTCCATAGCCTTTGAAATCATGACTGCAGCATTCAGGCCAGCCAAATTATGTCCAAAAACACGAATTTAGAAAATAAAAAGTAGATTGTGCGAAATTTTGGGCTCTTACGTTTGCATTCGGGTTTTCAAATTCTCCAAAGGTGTCTGGTAAACGGGCTGTTAGGATGAGCTTTACTACCACGGCCTTTCAGAACAACGTACTGAGATGAGAGTTGCAATAATCGTCGACGCTCCCGATGACACCTGCGTACGGTATTCTTTCAAAAATCGATTCCGTTTAGAAGTGTCGGTCCACCAGAATGTCGAAGCCATTGCGGATGGTTGAGCTGGTGGTGTGGCGGAAGGAATGGGCTTTGTTACATGGCCAGCATCATCTCGTGGGAGATTCATTTGAGAAGAGGAAGTGAGGATAATTTCTTAGGATATAGACAGTGGAATCCTATGGAACGCAAAGTGGTCTCTCGGCGTGAATGCGAGTAGACCTCTCGGCGTCCCACGGCTGTCCATGGATTGGACTGAACAACACACACCTGGCCTGGCGCAGAGCTTTCAAGTTTACTTCCCAAACAAGAAAGAGGTTGTCGATATGAGGGATCCGTGCTTTCAGATGATATATATATCTGGAGATCACTGCTGTGTGCAGCACAATGCAATTGAACAAGTTTCCAAAACAAGGAAAATATACTCTTAGAACAGGTGAATCAGTTGCAACAAGCCCAATGGTGATGAGCTCAATGTATAAAATTTAGAGGTATGTGTCAATATCCAAAAGACATGAAAGAGTATTGATATTGCAGTTCATTAGGGAACCAGTCGATGCATGAAACCAATAGGCTATTATTGGGCATGGAATTTGTTTCTTTTTGTCACCCTGTCATCCTGCCTAGGATATCGAGCGCGTGCCGAGTGGGATTGACGGTGGAGGAAGGCTATACCAACGGAGAAGAGAAGAAATGACTACTTCCAATTGAAAAGAAGGCAATGCATCTCCCAGAGACACTGAGAAGATGAAAACATGAGAAGGAAGAGGGGTGGAGAGAAGAACCAGTTGCTCATAAGTTGCAGCAAAGTTGAAGGAGCAACACGAAGTGACTTCGGTGGTGGAGGGTCTGGGAGTGGCTTGAAAACCGTCGCCGGTGATTGGCGAAATGCTGGGGCCACAGGGATTGGAAGTGGTTTAGTGTTGATCCACGGCCAGATGCAAGGGAGGGCGACCAGCAAGTCAGCGTGACGGAAGTCAATGCTGTTCTCCATTATTTATCTGCAATCAACGGTTTCAAGGTTTATGGCGGTCCGGTATTCCTTCAAGGTTGGAAGACCTGTCTGATGTTCTCAAAGCTCCCTGTTGGTCTTCGACTCGTCGGGGAGATTCGGGCATTTGGCGTGGGCCTCCCAAGGAACGCCAGCACAGACCGATGGGAGTCTTCGCGATGCGTTCGTTAACTACTTGGCAGCGCGGGAACAACGACCTTATCAAAGTACCATAATATGCTGGAGCTAAGGTCATCGACAGAATTGCGTCCCTAGTAACCCTCCATGTCCAATCTCCCGTGAGAGAACCTGTCTGACCATGGAAGTGCTCGGACTTTAATGGATTGGCGGTCCAGCACACCACCTTCTCTTGTCTTGGATGCGGCCATAGTCTTAATTCGACGGAAACCGGATGCTTAATATCTCTTAAGGATGGTTGCAGTCCATTCTGAGCGCCGCAATTTGGACTGTTTTGCGATTTTTCTCAGAAGTTCCAAGGTCAACTAACTACCCCGATGGAGGATTATTCTTCCCAAAATGTCCTGTACCCGGCCAACCACATGGTGAAGAGCCACCTGCAGCTAGGCAGAAATGGAATGCAACTTGTCCACAGGGATTCAAATCCAGGCTTTCGTAAATCTCAAAGGAAGTCTTCGGTAGCATGCCCATTATCGGAGTATGGCCTTGCAGAATTCCCGGGGTTGGCAAGATTGGAGCATCCGCGGCTTTACGACCCTGGTTAAATACAGAAAATGCCATTTAAAAGTGCTCCGTACTTTAGTTATTTACTACTTATCCTGTACCGTCAACTAGTCGATTCATGAACAAATTCCAATGGCAGCTAGTCGGTCAGCCAAAATAGTAACAGTGATGCATCCGATTAGGTGACCAACTGCAGGTGCCCACCTGGTGGTCTCTTTCGCCGTCGGCCCACTGAACCTCGGAAGTCGGGACCTCGGATCCCCCACAAAAGCTAACTAAGCTGCTTGCTGACAGCTTCAACACTAATAAAGAGCGGTAGGGTACGGAGTATGCGACGAAATATAAATAACCAGCATTAGATTCCTCTCTCTTGTGGCAGAGTTTTGAACAAATCCTTTTATTTCTCAGTATCTGAGCAGTTACCGGACGTTTAAAGGTAAGTCGGCGATGTCAATGGATGATCATCGATTGTTACTGACTGGAAGCCGTTTATGTATCTATAGAGAACACCGTGATTTCAAAAATTCAATCAAAATTCAATCAATATGGGTAAACGACCTGGTTCACCATCCTACGTCCTAGGCGTGGGTATGACGAAGTTCATCAAGCCCCGCGGGAAAGTCGATTATACCGAACTCGGCTTCGAAGCCGGCGTCAAAGCTATGCTGGACGCACATATCACATACGATGAGGTCGACCAGGGCGTGGCTTGCTACTGCTACGGCGACAGCACTTGCGGCCAGCGTGTGTTCTATCAATTCGGCCTAACAAAAATCCCTATCAGCAATGTGAACAACAACTGCTCGACAGGCTCAACGGGTCTTGCATTGGCCAGGCAGTTGGTCTCTCACGGTGCTGCTGACTGTGTCCTTGTGGTCGGCTTTGAGAAGATGAACCCTGGAAGCTTGCAAAGTTACTTCAAGGACCGCGAAAACCCAACTGGTCAATTTGGGGCTATGATGGCAGTCACCAGAGGGATTACGAATGCGCCAGGGGCCGCCCAGATGTTCGGCAATGCCGGGCGTGAATATATGGAAAAGTAAGGCCTTTCTGATGTTATTTTTTGGTGGCCGCTCTTGAACTAATATGTTGTCGGTAGGTATAATGCTAAGGCCGAAGACTTCGCTGAAATTGGCCGCGTAAACCACGAACATTCGAAGCGCAACCCCTACTCACAGTTCACCGATGAATATTCGCTTGATCAGATTATGAAGTCTCCCATGATCCATCATCCTCTGACCAAGCTCCAGTGCTGCCCTACCTCTGACGGTGGTGCCGCTGCCGTAATTGTTTCCCAAGCCTTCCTTGATGCTCGCCCACACCTTAAAGATCAAGCAATTCTGATTGCCGGACAATGCCTTGCCACCGATACCCCAGCTGTTTTCAACCAAAGTGCCATCAGCCTCATGGGTTTCGATATGGCTCGATATGCTTGCCAGACTGCCTGTAAAGAAGCTGGTGTCAATCCTAAGAATATCAAGGTTTGCGAACTTCATGATTGTTTCTCCGCAAACGAGATGATCACAATTGATGCCCTCGAGCTCTCTGAGCCTGGGAAAGCTCACGAGATGGTCCGACGAGGTGACATCACATATGGCGGTAAAATGGTAATCAATCCCTCTGGTGGCTTGATCTCCAAGGGACACCCGCTGGGTGCTACTGGAATTGCCCAGTGTTCCGAGCTCGTCTGGCACCTCCGTGGATGGGCAAATAACCGCCTTGTGAAAGGCACAGACTCCGCCCTTCAACACAACCTGGGTCTCGGTGGAGCAGTTGTCGTTACCGTTTATAAACGCTCTGACGGCAAGGCCGCACAGCCAGTGTCGAACGAGGAAGTTGCAAAGATAAACGGACTTGGATATAACCCAGCTGTGGAAGCTAAGGGCTTTACGGTGGAGCAAATGAACTCGGTGCTCAGCAAAGAACACAAGAGTGATTGGGCGATGGCGGGCACATCAGACAAAGTGCTGGCTCGGTTCTAGGCAATTTGATGCCCTGGTATGAATACTATTCTTGTATATTCTCTGCAAATCCTTCTATATTAGCTTTAAGTATCATGATATTTTCTTCGGCTTCTGTACCCTTGGTTCGAGGTACCTGGTCTTTGGCGTGGAGATTTTAAGGTTTCTAAAGCCCCGAACGACTATTCCAGAATAGGATAAGCGCGATTTTAGAGAGCGCGCAGTGGAATTTTCCCATCCAACGTTCCCGTCGCAACTCACAAAAATTTCTCTCACTACATATATTTATCCAAAGGTCTCAATACCCTTGTTCGGTACGTCTGCATCTTTATATGCCTTTCATTGCCTCAACAAATTAAGATGAAGACCAAGAATGACTTTCTGCCCTTTCTAATCCCAGCTTTTCCTCCACTTTCTCAAGTGGACGATATGGACATCGATGGGTTCGCTTTGGGCATAAATGCAGCCTTTTTCACAGAATCAAAACATTGAACACGAATTGCAAGGCATATGGTGGCCTGGGAAAAATTTCAACTAATACTTATAGACGTTCAACCAGAATGATTCGCAAAGCTCAAGTCGTAGAGATACTTGACCTATTTGATTATTTCCTTAATGCAAGGCATAACACTAACATAGACAGCATACTTTTATGACACACTTGCGCGACAGAAGCGGAGGTCAAACCGCATGAAATACCTCCCATATCGGCATTGATGACGACGCAATTGCTTCCGCCTGCGGCCGCAAATCTGACCAGCCGCCTTTTCCGCTGCGTTCCTCCTTCACTTACGGCATCATCGAAGCCCGGTCTGCCCCTTCCACATGGCTTATCGAGGTCAATAGTGTGCCAATATCGAGTTATCAAACACTATTACAAATTCAAGTCTCCCTCTCTTGCGTCTCGTCCGCTACTCAAATAAGACGTGTCGTGCATTGGAACGAGATACATACACAATCAATTAGATAGGGCCAGCTTGAGATATCAGAATGGTTTACATATTGCCCATTTAAAAGAATGCAATTTCTGCTCAATCTACAATCAGAGCCGTTTTATTCTCGTGCTAAATTATCACTCTGGTATCCTAATATCATCCATGAATAAAAGCACTTTGGTATGTCATAAAATCTTGGTGAACAGAAGAAAAAAAAGTAGTTGCATTTCAGGTGATATTACAAGGGTTTGGGAAGTGTCAAGAAAAGGTATTGAAGAATGTTCAACATTCGAACGTGAAGGGACATTTACAGTAGTCCTTTAATAAACGCCTTAAAAGGGAGGGGACGGTATTTTCTGCGTCCTGTCGAGCTAGCAGTTTTCAACCGCCAGACTATTTGGGAATAAAAAGAATGCCAGTGCTTAGTACCGATAAGGAACAGAACGCCTTCTGGCTGGAGCGGCTGATGGAGCAACGGCAGCAACACCAGCTGGAGCCATTGGAATAGAGCCTGTAGACATATTTGTTAGTCCTGGGGAAAACAATATGAGTTCCATTTGATTAGAACATACCTCCAAAACCTCCGGCGCTTCCCATACCAGCTCCAGGAGGGAATTCAGAAGCTCCACAGAGACAAGAGCAAGAGCAAGCACCATTACCCATGTTTCCGTTGCCTGGGACGATTTGGCCGCCGCCAGGAATATTCTCACCACCGGCAGGCACCTCTCCAACTCCGGGAATACCCGTACCTGCTGGGATTTCTGCACCAAGAGATGTTGTGGATACGACACCGCCTTCAACAGGGGGAGCCACAGGGGGTGGCACTGCTTCAGCTGGCGGCGGTGGCGGTGGGGGAGGAGGTGGTGGTGGTGGTGCAGCTGCACCTTGATCGCCAGAGGCCAGGGCCTTTCGTTTGAATTCCTCGTGTGTTTTCTCAGCAGTAGGGTTGAGACTGAAGACCATGCCTTTTGTGCAATGTGGCTTTTGTCGACAGTACATCCAGATGGGGTCCTTTGTGGTAACCTGGAACATCATGGTAGGTGGGGGGTTCATCGTATTGTTGGGATTGGGCATGAAGCCCGAATCTACACCTCCTTCCATCTTGACGCAAGGAGAACCGAAGGTGGATTGCGTGACGGTGTGATTTTGAGATTGGAAGGTGAAATGGATCATGTCACCAATGGCGGGACTGAGCTGATCTGGTGTAAACACAAGGCCAGCTTCACCACCAACAGTTACCTGATAGGCGTCAGTAGGGAAATTGGGGATGTGAGTCAATTAAGCGGTCACATACCTGATGAACCACTCCTTGTTTCATTGCAGGCTGATTCCACACATGTTCTTTGGCACCTCCACCAGAGTTCGTCGTGATGATTGTGATTGTGATAGCACCACCGCCGCCGATGCCCTTGTGTCCTCCGCCAATTATATTTTTGCCGGGAAATTGCCCTCCTCCACCGATATTGATTCCTCCTCCGACATGACCGCCAACACCAATCTGGCCTCCCACGCCCTGGTGCTGGCCCTGACCCTGGCCGATGACTTGCGCCGAGCCGGTGGTCTGGGCTTGACCGCCGACTTGTCCTCCAACTTGTCCCCCAACTTGACCGCCTGCCTGGCCATCTACTTGGCCGTCAACTCCTGGTAGCGCAAAGGGCAAGCCACCTTCGGTCCCCATCGCTTGGGTTCCCATTGATTGGGATCCCATAGATTCGTGGGAGGTTGCCATTGCTGCCGCAACGAGCGAAAGTAAAGGTAACAATCGAGTCATCTTTTGTGGATTTGTATATATGAACACAGCTCGAAAAAAGAAAGAGATGCACCGGTGCACAGAAAAAGGGTATTATTTCCAAAATATATGTTAATTCGTTATCGTAAGGATGGACTGAAAGAATATGAACGATGAGAGCCTGCTCGTGGCATCAAACGATTCTCCTAGCTGTATTAGAATGAAAGAGATCCAGCCCAGTGAGAAGAAAAGAGCGAATATGACAGAGACAGAAATTCCCGTTCCTGTGAAGAGAAAGGAAAAGAGTTGAGATGCCAGCCGTTTTATCTCAGGGGGAGATGTCGCCTGTTAAATGTAGCATTAAATTAGGGGCTTTCCCGATTCTCGACATTGGAACAGATCCTGTCTTAAGCTGAAGGCTAAACATTTTGACATCAGACAATCGAAGTGCCATAATCAGCCAAAATTGCCCTTTGTGAACGTTATCCCAACCGATTTGGTCGAGAGCCTGGAGTATGGCCTCTAAAAGCTCCGACGGTGGTGAGGTTCGAGCTGTGTCGGGATCGTCTCACGCTACCCCGTCTTCCGAGTTTCATCACCTCTTGGCACTCCGGCCTCCCGATTCCAGAACGCCTCACGGCCTGATGAATGCATGCATTCTCAATTTAATCAATGGAAAATATGAACGATAGAAGATATTTCGCAGAGAGGTGCACTGGAACGGATTACATTCTGTGTTGCTTCTTCGTATTGCCCACATACTTCATTTGGAGCGAGGGAGGAATCTATACTCCGTACCCACGTATGCTTCTTGTTAGACCGATGAATACGTAGACTTCGCCCTTAGAATTGGGTTTGTGTCATTGCCAAATGTCGGGAAGCAGAAGAATGTCAGGGCAAGGTCGGGTCTGTGGGTAAAACCCCACGCGGGCTGGGCGGAATCCTGGCAAGCGTACGTCTTACAGCCTACAGGGCCGCTGCTACGCATGGCATTTCCTGTCAGAATGGAACTCCACTCTCCCTAACCCGTTTCTCCTACTTTAGGAAATTGATAAGGTTCTGGGAAAATGTTGATTCCCATTTGGGACATAATCCTCCTACGTGCCGCAATTTGTGTCTCAGAGTGAGGTCGGGCTTACCCAAACAGTACTCAAAGTTTTGTTCCCGTAATCCAAATGTAGCCACAGACACCGGAGCCGGTGGTTAGGGGTTTGCTTGTCGTCGGCCTTGGTAAAGCCCCGTATAATATCCCGCGAAGTACCAAGCCGTCATCAAGTTCTTAAGGTCCTCAGCCACTGTACCATCCCAAGTTAGTTTTAGGTGCATGATGATATTCCATTAGCGACGCAATTTGACTTACTATTAGACGTCTCAGCCGTGCCCAAGACCACATTCGGAAGACCTGTGAATGCCCCGCTTCCAGGGCCAGCCTCAGTTTGGTTGACGGCTGGTTCATTTCGGGAATTGACCTCACGCGGCCGCTTTGGCGGCGGTTCCTAGATTGGCATAATTAGAAACTGCTTGCATATTCAAAACCGCTTATACACAATGGAACAAGCATCGAAATTGGGCTTGGTAGGGAACTAGTAATATAGAATTGATGGAAGGGTTGACTTCTGAAATCCGAGGAAACGAAGACACATACTTCTACGGATAGTGGAATCGACGGTATTTGTTCATCGGCATGGTCAATATTGTCTTCCGGGGGTACGTCCGCTCCAAGTTCGTGATCTCGAGTAGCCAGGCCAGCTGCGCCGAAGGTAGGTTCGGCATAGTCAAGCTCATTTCCTTCCTCGGCACCCTCTGTAGTTTCATTGGCTTGATACTCCTGGAGAGCTTGTTCGACATCCTCTCCGTTTGCTTGAATGCTGCGATAGAGCTGGTGAAACACAGAATGTTAGAAAGCGCAAGCCATGTTTGTGACAGAACTTTGACAAGAGAGAACCTACCTTGTATTCCTCTGCAGCAGCATTCCAAGATTCAATCAAAGCAGAGTCGTCCCATATCTCTTCATGTGTCAACGGTCTTCCCTGTTTTCTCTTTCGTTTGCCCATGATCTCGCTGGTCCCCTAAGGAATGATGTATATCTCCTTGGCAACGAGGCTCGCCAGTATTAGTTAACTTAACGCGCTGGATGTTTGTTATGTTTGCAACATCTTGGCCAAATAAAAAAAAAAGTAAATTGAAGCGAGTTTTAACGAAGTTCAAAACCATTCGGTCGCAAGACTAAAACCAAATAAAACACAGTAATCAGACGTCCTATAGCCCGATGGCTGCAGAAGTTAAGGACAAGAAGCGCAAAGGTAGTGCCATTGATTGTCTCCTAATTTGAACCCTGCTAAGTCTTTTCTAGCTGCTTCAAGCTCCACCATAGTTGAAGCAAACCCTCCTTCGAAAAAATCCAAGAAGTCTTCTTCGAAAGCCGCTAAGGCCACGACTGAAGTCGAATCGAAATCCTCCTCAAAGCCCAACAACGCCTCCGATGCTGCCAATGGCAAATCTACAAAGCTGCAGGGCCTTGCCGATGCCCCAGCACGCGAAATGAAACCGCGTAAACGCGCCGCCGATTTCCTTAGCGACGATGAACGTGATGTCACGAAAATCGGAAAGGGCGAAATTGTGAAGCCATTGAAGAAAAAGAAGGGAGATAACAAGAGCTCCGAAGAAAAACCTGATGCTGCTAAAGATATCAAACCCAAAAAAGCCAAAAAAGCACGTGAGGAGCCTGGAAAAGAAATCGCGCTACCGGTGGACGATGAGAGTGGCAGCGAGGAAGATGACCAGACGCTCGCATTGATCAAGGGGTTCGAGAGCAGCGGAGAAGAAGATATATCTGGCGACGAAGGGTTCGAACCAGGACAAGCAATTCCCAAAATTCCAGACTCTAAACAAGTCAAGAGAAAAGTGCGTAAGGCCAAGAAGGACCATGCAGACGAGCCAGAAAATGTTGGCACAGTCTATGTCGGGTGAGTAGTTTCTATACTGGCTTAAGGCTTCGATAAACTAATCAGCAGCATCCTCCCAGGCGAATTCCTCACGGTTTTTATGAGCACGAAATGCGGGCATACTTTTCCCAGTTCGGCGAGGTTAAGCAGCTCAGAATTTCTCGAAATCGTAGAACCGGGCGCTCCAAACATTACGGATTTATCCAGTTTGCTTCTGAATCCGTAGCCAAAATCGTTGCCGACACTATGAATAACTACCTTATGTTCGGGCATATTCTCAAGTGCAAGTTCCTTCCTGAGGACACACTTCCTTCACAATTGTGGAAAGGTGCGAATAGGCGGTACAAGAAGGTACCCTGGAATCAAATTCAGAAGAGGCATCTGGAAACGGGTAAAACAAGAGAACAGTGGGCCAAGAAGATTGAGCAGGAGACCTCGAAAAGAGCCGCGAAAGCCGAAAAGATGAAGGCCTTAGGCTATGAAATCGATCTGCCGCGTCTAACAGGTGTGGATGAAGTTCCAGTACAACCGGTCCAGGCAGACCTAGCTGCAATCGGAGGAGGTGATATTTCAGACGCTCCGGAAGTCATCGAGGCCGGGAAGGAAAGCGTAGATCCAATTTCTGCTCAAGACGAAAAGCCAAGAAAGAAATCGAAGAAAAACGATGTTCCTATATCTGAAGATACCAAAGGGCCTGATGCGAAGAGAACCCGAAAGTCTGAAACGGCTAAGGCCTTAGAGCCGGAGCTCGAGATCAAAGATGCTGATCAAAAAGATAAGAATGAGATGGGTGAGAAGGATAAAAAAGATAAAAAGGATAAAAAGGACAAAAAAGACAAGAAGGACAAAAAGGATAAACTTGGTAAAAAGGAGAAAAAGGAGAAAAAGTCGACACCCCAAGAAGTAGTTGCGGAAGCCACAAAAAATGTCAAAGACAGCAAGGTGAAGGAGGCTAAGAAAAGAGCTGCGAAACCCGATCTTGTTGAGAAACCCAAGAAGAAGAAGAAGGCCGCATAGAAAATGCTGAGATAGGTAGCTTTGTTCCTGGAATTTGGCCTTGTATGTATGTACTTAAACTCACCAGAAATACCAGCGTCCGCCTTTACCGTCGATGCAGACATGCTCATGATAAACAGCACTCTACCCTAGTATGTATGTTTAGGTAGCTTATAGCCTTATACGTCAATAATACAGTACTATGCATTTCTCATGTCGTGATCTAGGAGACCTCGGTTGCTCTCAACAGAGGCCGAGACATACCCGTTGTCAGAAACCCAGACGCTTACAATAGGTAACCAAGCTACGCCTGCGGTTTAGTTCAAGTAGGCAACAGTTATCGCGGTCAGGGTAGCCTCATTCCCCAGCGGCGTGTTGAGATATCTCCCACACTTGGCATCTACGGTCGATGTATTGCAAATAGACGAAGCGAAAGCCTGACAACCACCGTCTTCTCCGTATTGTGCTCTAGGATCGTTAGTCAATGCCAATTGATGCAATACTTTAGGATTGCGAATCGAGGACACCAATTCCACTGTGTCCTACGCTTGGGAATAAAAGTGATGTGCTGCTCACAGGTTGTAAAATATCTCGTCGAGTTTAATTGCACCATCACTCTCTGCAAAGCTTGACTCGAGGGTGAAGATCAAAGACCGTCGAGAGTAGTGAAAAGTCCAAGAGTGAGTGACAGACACTAGTAGCACCTGAGGATAGTTAGTTCTCGACCTTTTATATAGTAATCGGGCGATTGGGAAGGGACTTCGAATGCGGATGGATATCGGGAAACCGTATTGCAATTTAAACCAGCGAAGTAAATACATCAAGTCCAAAAGCCCTGTGCATATTGGAGTATCTCATCATTCTAACCACATGATCATTGGGTATAAGGGACCTTCGGTGGCCCAAGCTCATATTGCTTTGCAATGGCATCAAAACCACTAGGGCAGTACTATAAAAAAGCCAAGGTTGGTAATACCGCAAGAGCGAAAAAGGAATACATCATTAGAAAGGAATGGGTGGAGCGGAAAGATGAGCAAAGGACAGGGAAAAGAATTTTTTGTGATCGCTGTGCCACCCATCTTACCATTCTTCACTCAAATATGAAGAAGTATTGGTTTTCCTCTTGTTTTATCGGAACAAAATTGGAATAAATGCCACATTATGAATTCATAACCAGGAAACAATGAGACAAGCCACCTTCAGGAATGCACCAGGGTACTGAAAGTGACAAGGAATTTTAGGTGGTGATCATGTAGAGTAAAGGAAATCAACAACCACAGTGCCTAAGAGCATACATGCTTAAGAACGGGGTATCATTATAGAAGTCAATTGAATCAGTTAAGAGGGCTTGTCACAGCCAATTCTTCTGAGCAAAGCCTTGCGTTCATTGTGATCACTGAGACTAACTCGGCCTCGCGCTGTCCTGATGCGAACCGGATAGTGATTTTGGGTGGAGCCATTAGTCGAGACGCTTTTACTCCACCCGTTCTCAGAATGGTCTTGATCGTTTGGAATTCTTTTCGAGGGCGAGTCCACCTCCTGACCCGAAACATCTTCATCCTCGTCGTCGCTTCGGATGTCCTCCGCGGACGAGCCTGTAGCAACATTGAATGCAATACGAAGGATCATAGCGAACCATATCAAAGAGAGCACCTGAAGGAACATCAGGAGCGAGAGAAAGGTCCATTTAATACGAAGGCTCATGCAAATAGGCCCATTGATATCAAGGAACGGGTAAATGAGGGAGCGCCAGGTGTTGTGGTCTATTTCAGGAAGTCTATGCCCGGTGGCTCCTGAGTAGCAACCAAATGGCATTACCTCAGGTACGTTGCTGTATATTGACCACCATAGCATTGGGTATAGTATATGGCGAGCAACAACCCACGTACCGAGGAAAACCGCAAATGCAACCGTGCAGAGCCTCTCAAAACCCGCGTATTTGAGCATTTTGGCAGCCTAAACAGATGGCCCCGTTAGTTCGTATTGGTTTTCGCCATTCATGCTCAAAAACTTACCGGCAATAGAAAGTCAACAATGTCCATGATGCACAAAACCACATTTGCCACGTTATAAAAGCTGTAAACGTACGCGCTCCCAAGTAAAGCACTTGTGATAATGTGATGCGTTAGCATCTGGTAATGATCGCTTCTTCTTTCCTCGATGTTAATCGCAAGAATCTGCTGTAGCCAGATTGACAGCTGTAGGAGGCAGTAAAGTTTGAAATAGCCAGGAATTTGTCTGGAAGGCCATTCGGTCCAAATTTCTCGGAAGTTCATCCAGTACCTTGAATTCACCCAGATGTACTAAGACCGGGGTATTAGCATAGGCAAAAGTTCGAAGAAGTATTGCTGTATACTAACCAGTCCATATGACCAAAATGTCACGTAATACACAAGTAGCCATCCCTGCTCAGCGAATCTGATTGCTGCTTTTGGTTTCATCCCCATCCGCCTTCCAAATGGAAAAAAAAGCCAATCGATTGTGATCGCTCGAATTGCCGTAAAAAATATTATGGAGCTCATGACGAAGTATACATCATCCAATCCCTGCGTGTACATTCCAGTTGCGGGTTGATAATGTGGCAAGGATAGGAAAGGCGATGTATAAGGCTTGAGGGAAGGGTACAGGTTATGAACCGCGAAAATCATCGTGAGGATGGTCAAGGAAATTCCTAAGTGAGCGAATGGGTCAGCCTGCTGCCAATTGAATCCACTACGTCGATGATCCCAATTCGAGGATCACGCACCTATCTGGTTGCTGAGCAGCCATTCCCGAAGAGTGGCATCTTTCCCAGCGAGTATTCTTCCCTCCGATGGCGAAACACAGGCTTCAACCTGAGTAATGGAGCTGGAATGGCCCCGCGATGGCTTCGCCATGGTCAATTCTATTCCAACGATCGCCGCGCAAGCTCAATTGAGAGTCGGCGGTGGCTCTCGAGCGGCCCGGTCGATAGGAGAAGGAAGGCAATTGTGGGTGTAGAATCAAAAGCTCACACCCATGGAGCTATGAAATGAGTGTAATAGTAAAGAAGAAGACGCTGAGCAGAAATTACCGTCTCCAATGGCCTCCTACTGCTTGGGAGGGGTCTGCGGAACAGCGCACTGCAGATGTTTCAGTTCGTGGATTGAGCAGTGCGGATTGCGCTGAAGCATGAAAACAAAGGAGCGGATGAGAAAACTGTCAGAACCCAAGTATCGAAAAGGTAATTTTTTGTTTTTTAAACTCCCTCTGATTCGGTTAGGAAAGAGTTTATGAGAAGCTCTGCTTAGAATGATTTGAAAAACATTTAGCTCTAAATTGGCGGTACTCCCATCGTCTAAATATTTTGCAAAGGATGAGATGGGCAAAGTACCCAATACTTCTATTTTGGTTGAATTTGCTCAACTAGGCGGGTACTAGCAACTTTAGCCAGGGGTGGATTTGCGATCGCCATCAAACAAGTTAGTCACACTGTCTCACCGCCTTGAATCCTCCAATAATCGTCACGGCATTTCTTGTTCTCAGACCGGTCAATGGTTCTCTCGATGTCCAGTCTCCAGGCCATCACACAATTTATCATCTTGTTATTGGCGGGTCCGTACTCGATGCATGGAGAGAAGATTTATCCTGCAGCTCTTTTGGGTTGGCCTCAATGAAGAGCTAGGGCGACTCCGTACTCCGTCCGTACTCTAGTTATCCCGTATTTATGAATCCCTGTCTAGTGACTTGACTCCCCTCGCTACTCCATGCCAGCTAACTCCACGACAGCCTATACTCTCTCTCCATACTCTCTCAACTCACACGGCCTCTCCAGGCAGATATCATTTGAAATTTATCCTGACAAGAATCAAAACGTATACTACATAAGATCTTCCTCACAGCGACCCTTTCCATTTGGGCACCCGGACATTGGGATGAGTCGAGATTGGTAGACTGTACTCGGTATGTACATACATACATACACCAAAGCTACATATGCTTCCGCACGCCGATTGCAGATATATCACGGGCTCAGTGTAGCTTTTAGAAAGACCTCGACAGCTGAAAGTTATGCTCGGACTTACCGAGACTCAGCATTGGACCACCCGACGTGGCATATTTAGCTCGAATCAAGAGTCTTTCTGGCACAAATATCGCTACCGGCGCATTGCATTATAATTTGGTACCCATTGATGGATAGCTTTGACTGTGGGGCAAACCCTTGGGGCGATCAGTTACCAAAAGATCCGTCGCGGGTTGCCAGATATCTCGCAAGCTCAGGCAAGGAAGCTTCTTGTGTCCGATGCACGTCATCAGCGGAAGTGCCGTCGCCAGTCGTTACTCTGACGCAATCCTACTTTCCGATTCATTCGTTCTCATCGGTTCGACAAAAGTTAAAAACACCTCGCTAACGCGATCCGCGGTAGAGCTCTACCGGGAAGTTGACTGTCTCTAGCCGCTCAGGTAAATTATTTGGTTTGCACTCCAAATATGATTGAACCTTCTCGAGTTGCTACTTGCAGACAGGGCAGAGGAGCGTGGGAAGCGTACCCCTATGTAAATGGGTCAGCTATCTAAAGACTGGCCTTCGCGGATTGCTCTAGAAGGCTTTACTCGATCCCCGATACCCCATTCGATAGCCCAAACAACCGTTTTCCTCAATTCAGCTCCCTCCAAAAGCACTTCCGTCTCATACTCGCCCAGAGCATAGCTTTAACGGGCGGTCAATGAAGATTGCCAAAGTATAGGGCTGCGCGCTTCGATAACAACAAGAGGAAAGCTAGGGATCAAGAAGCAAGCATAATATCCTCAATTTGAAACAAACATGGTTCCTTGAATTTGGGACTGCGATGGAACAAATTTGCGGGGAGATCTAGCTTCGAACCTCTTAAAGATTCTCAAACCAGGCAATTACATGGCGCACATCAAAGATGGTTACCAATTGATATCCATTTCATTGCCTAGGAGGGCTTTACATATCCAAACTTACTGTTAGGCAGCAGTCACAAACTACCTGTTCAATGGTCAAGTCTAACCTTTGCAGAACGGAGTAACGAGTCGCACCTTTTTGGGGATCATACGTAGGTATCAAGGGCCGCGATTTGTTTACTATCAAGACATGATCCAATGGAGAATCAAGAAAATAACTTGGAACAGCCGACGAGCCCTATCGTGAATAGGAGGCGAAAGGCACCATCAAATACGACATGACTTAAGATCAAGGAGTCCAAGCTAATTATTCTGCCTTGCATGTTTAAGAATTCCTATGGTTCGAGATTTAGTTATATGCCGTTGCTTACGATTCTACTTAGGATTCTCGCAAGCTCAAAACCGAAACAAGCCGAGTGAAGTGGCCGAGTAACTAACCTGCATGCAGCTCTCAAAATCGAAGAACACAGAATATGCATAGGTTATCGATATTGCCAACAACAATGCTCTCGAGGTTGGGGCCTCGCCTCCTGTGTGTGGCTAGGAAAGCTGGGAGCGATTTTCCGTATTATTGCTACCGATGCAAACAAAGGCCCTGGACTTTGGGCTACCTGCGCGCCATTCTCCCCACGATTTCGGTTTGGAAGTCGTTCCGAATTTCAATGGTCTCTAGACAAACTGATGGCCTAAGGGATCGACATCGCGGCCTGGTGGGGGAACTGAATATAACTCCGAACCAAGGCACAAGATTTCTAAGTTGCCTTTTTTTTCAGGTTATGAATGATGGCTTTGCCTGATCCATATCCTTTTTGGGATGGGAGTCTGGATTCAT
The DNA here is from genome assembly GCA_014964245.1 of Nannizziopsis barbatae. NCBI lineage: Eukaryota > Fungi > Ascomycota > Eurotiomycetes > Onygenales > Nannizziopsiaceae > Nannizziopsis > Nannizziopsis barbatae. The sequence goes on from JACVYH010000004.1 coordinate 4,436,511, forward strand.
AATACGGGGCAAAAAAGGCTTTACCGATTAGCACATCCTGAGGCATGAAATCTCGGGGGGTGGGCAGTCAACTTCAAAATGTGATTCTGGATTCCAATTCCGCCCGACAGAAACTTTGGTCAACCGAGTTGAGAAAATGCGACTGATTGGCGAGGGGCCGGACCACTAATAGCTTGCAAAAGGGAAATGCCGGGCATCGAAGAGCATCCCGGCATCTGGGACATATTTACCAAGCCCTTATCTGGCCATTTTGCCGTTGTTTTCCTGCAACCAACATCTTTTCTCCCAGGGGTTTCCACTGATCGACTGTCTTGGACTTTCTGGCGGCACACTTCCAAGACCTAACTAACTAATCCTGCATGTGAACCGAATGCGACAACCGTAATTTTTCTTGCTGGAATTTCAAATTATCGATGAAAATTTATAGCACACGCGTCCTTACGGTACACGTGCAGCCGATTCATCTGAATCCTTCCATTTTGTGCAACGGTTTTCGAGCTTAAGCCACCACCGACTTCGACGGAATCTTCGCTCCCCGGCCGAAAGTGGGTTCAATAATGCTTGTCGAGACGGTCTTTACCCCGGAACCCTGCCCGCAAATTTTCATTAAGGTCATCATCTGGCACACTGTCGTTTCAGTCGCAGAACATAATCATGAAAATGAGACAATCGGGCAGAAGAGAATTGGTTTTTATTTCCACAATATCTAACATTTATATGCATGTTCGTATGTATGTATCTATGTATGTATGTATGTACAATAATATAATAAAATGTACGGAGTACGAAAGCAATATGGACAAATACTAATAGAAAAACCGAGAAAAATTATTAATACAGATGAGCGCCCTTGCATAAAATCTATATTGCTTTTGAGTCCGTCATCAAGGTATGTGTGTATGTACGGAGTACGGAGTACACCATTACCCGTATCGAAGAAAAAAAATATGTATTATCAAAATGCGTGATCGTGACTATTACGAACCTCGACATCCACCGTGAACGTCCGGGTCTCTTTGATTATTCGAGACTGGCTTGTTTGACTGTTGGACTCATCCCAGTCAACCAGCCCGCTTTCAACTTGTGAACCATGGCTATTATGTGCACGCCCACGCCCCGAACCGAGGACACCAAGTTCATTGAACTCTTCTTCTTCTTCTTTGCGCACCACCTTTTTCCCCGAGGCTTTAGATCCCGTTAGATTGTACCGATAGGAGCCCTTGGCGGTAGATCGGCGATATTGATCGTCAGCCCGAAGTAACCCAGATTCTAAACTGTCGAGGAACGGTTTGAGGAATGGTATACAGGCGGTGACAACCGCGAGTGACTGGACTGCCTGAGTGCAGATAGACATGCGCCAATAGTCAAAGGTTGCATTTTTGGTGCCATGGACCTGATTCAAGAAGTAAAGCTGAAAAGCAACCGCGACCACAACACTATTTTTCTTAGCACTGCTGAAAGTATTTCCTGCCATGGAATTCGAACATACACTATACGGGCTCCAAAAACCGAGGCAATTGTGATTTTGCGGGCAATTGAGGTTTGGATTTGAGATGTTATAAGCATCATGAGCCCAACTTGAATAAGATCTGTTAAGATGTTTATTGCTCCATATATAGTCCAGAAGAGCCTCTATTTAAAGAAATTAGAGAGAAACTTCATGTGCACAAAGATCATACTCACCCGATTGACACAGACATTGTGTATGTAGTTCCATGGTTCGGGTAGATGGCATTGAAAACCAAGGACAAACATTGAGGCTACTGTCCACAACAACACGGCCGCACCAAGAATATAGATGGTGACCTTGTATTCTCTCAGAAGAGAAAACTGGTACGTCAGGACAAGTAGGGAGATTTTTGTGAGACAAACAGTCACAAGAAACAGTATGTTTGCTGCAAAGTCAGCCTAGAAATTGCTGATGATTAGTATTCTCTGTGAACAGATTTGGGCAGCTTGAACAAACCTTGAGCACGGCTAGCAACTGCGATTCCGTCAAGACATCGACATATTTGCCCCATCCATTCTGGTTCTGTATCCCAACAGCGACAGATTGGCCGATAGCAAATGTCTAGATATGGGTTAACTCCATTTAGTACTTGCATTCATATTCTTGCGTAAAGGGTTGATAGAAAAGAGAAATGAGGTCTCACCAGCGACAGCAAAATGATATAGTCCTCGGTTGATAATTGTCTCCGAATCACTACCTTCGTCGCGGTCTGCGCGATGACAGCAAGAATAGCGACAACTAAGAACAACCAGACAAGAATGTCAACCAACGCAGACTTGTCGGTGGCTGTAATCAAGTTCTCCGCCATTCAAACAGCTGAATGTGGCAGGCCACCAAGTATTCTTTTCATGGTAGGTGGTCAGGTTCGGAGCGAACAATACCGTAGCCCCGGAGATTGTTTGAGTAGGCGTAAAGACACTGTAATCAGCCTGGTGGCATGCAACGAGGAACTAGGCCAGCAGTCAAAGAGGAAAGGAAGGGGATTTTGAGGAGAGTGAAAAAAAGAAAAGCACGCCAATCACTGGTGGGCGATCGAAGGTTATTTTATTTATTTTTAAGTCTGGAGACACTCTCCATTCGCACGCATGTGTAAGGGAGCCTTGGAAATGACCAGGCCAGTCGTGTTCAACTATAACTATATGCAGACGCAAGGATTCGAGCCCCTCACAAGCGTCTCTGATCTGCTTGGGGGGTATGGCAGGGTATTCCGTAACCAAGACCGGCAATTTGTTCATCGATCGTGGGACTTGAAGCCATCATTCAAAATCCAGTCAATTTCATAATCGAGGTATGCTAGCTAGCCTTCTTTTAATTGACGAGGAAACGCGCGAAGCAACTCAATGCTGTCCTCAGATAGTTACCCAGTGGGAGGGGAGGAGTTCCCCAGGTTTATTCTCAGCCGACCAGTAGTTACCTCTAATCAGACTGGAATGCAATATGTTGGTATCTTGGCGAAATTTCCCTCAGATTGGACTGCGTATGTCAATAATTAATAATTCGACGCGTTCAGGGCTTATAGAAGAAGTTTGATTACGTAGGTAGAAAAATGCTGGAGGTGAAAAAGGATAACTATCCCCTTTTCCTCTTCCAGGATAGCAAATGAAGCCGTGTTTGGGCCGTTTGTGGGCCGTTCGGATATCGCTGCTTCAAGTCTGCCTTCCGGGGTCGCCATTTTATTGCCATGCATCGTCCGAAATTCCCTGTTTTTGAAGCAATAGTAATGTCCCTCGTCATATATCCTGTGGTTTGGAAGCCAGAGCTCTCGGGGATTGAGGCCACTAACTAATAAGGATCGGGTGGCTTGAGATAGAGTCTTGAAAGAAACTTAGTCTAGTTAATCCTCGCGCCTAAGCTTCTCGTAATAATAAGATTCCGGAACTTCAATTGCAAAAAAGGTTCGCACGAAGTACTCCGTATATATGTATGTACTCCGTACAAGTCCAGAGTTTCCATGGCAAACTCGATGTTCTCCCAAGTCTTGGAGAACGATTGCTTTTTTAGCCATGTGTATCGATTCTACTCCGTAGACCTGGTAGGTTGACTTCTGGGGTGCATTTTCTACTCCGCGGTGTGACAGGATAACCATTACAAGGGATCTAGGTAAGTAACTATTAGCACCAGATTTTCTCGAGGAAATATCATGAACACGGGGTGAAATTCTCGCATTTGATTCAAGGAGATGTCCAGAGACACACGAGATCGGCTCCTGGCTTTTCGCACCGGAGGGAGGACTTCCTACATGCCCAATACCCTGAGAATCGTCCTCTCGGTAAAATACCCTGGTTAATCAGCTAGCGCATCCTCTAGACTGTAAGATTCGGTTCCAGTGCACCGGCGTCTCGAGGAATAAGGGAAAGTCTTGATTATTGGTTAGCCATGATTGATCCAAGAACTGGCACTCTTTCTTTCTCAGGGCTATCGACGGCTTGATCCACTTCGGAGGAATAATGGCATCCATAATAATAGCAACAGTATAGCTGTAGGGGCATTTTATTAGTCCAGAGAACGGAAGGCTCCGGAGTTGAAAATTATTCGACAGAAAGTTGAGACATAGTTTATGTGCACTTCGTATAACCCCACGCTTTTGACACGGAACGAAAACCACCCGGTGGCCAAGCTTTTGGCTAGAAGAAGCTCAGGTATTTTGCGAGAGGCTGTTCAGAAAATTATGGACTCATTGATCTCCAAATAGGTCAATCGAATGACGGTCTGGCTCCCAATTGTAGAAAACCGAAGAATACTGAGAAGGATGTCGTCTCAGCCGCTAGGCCTGAGCTGGAAGGCGAAGAGGATCTGCATATCACGTGATGGGAATGAGTAACAGGGTTTAGTTACTCCAAACGGTGCAAACACCCATATCGAGAAACACGAGTTGCTCAACTTCACAAACATGGATTGATGGAGGTCAACATGATGCCTCGGGATTTGCAACGGGAGTGTTTAACGCTCCAACCGTTTCAGGGACAAATACCAGGGGATTTTACTTCTTTTGAGCCCTCAAGGCATGCCGAGAGCCCTCATCCGTATTCAGAAGGAGAATATGGCCACTTCTACTCCGTACGAATGGGAACGATTTTTTACGCCAGGGATTGGGTACGACATCAATGTCAATCTCTGCCGTTTGTGGAGGAGCCACACCACAGCCAGCGTTCAGCGCTTGGCCAATACCCTTGCCCCACTAGCCCGGGACTTCTGCACATCCATGCGAACGAATCGCGAAAATGTCGGATGGTCTGGTTACCCTGTACGGGAGGCCCGCATGGCGTTCATCTCTAAAGGCTATGCGTATGAGGTGATAGTGGTCACAAGCGCGGCAGAAATGGTTTTATTCGCTTGAATGCACCACGTCCGGAGTACGGAGTATTATTAGGGCAGTATCAGTACCGAGTACGTACATACATGACTACGGAGTACAGTAGCGGTTTCTGCCTCGCTCAAACATGGCCGGCGATGCAGACCCTGCGTACACCCTGGGCACCATGTTTTCAAGGCGCTACGTTAGATGCTTGTTCTGGTTCTCGAAGCCCATGCATGTTATTATTAATAAATCTTAAACCTCGAGACCTTCGGTTTCCGCGAACTAGCAGGTTTGCTCTCGCTCTTGCTGCATGCCACTACTCATTGTTTTTATTTCTCCTCGTTTCTTGTTCTAGAGTTGAATCAATTCTTTATTCGACCTTTCTTCTCTTTTCTTTTCAGATCCCTCCTTTGTCGTTACTTTTTTTCTTTTCTACCTTCATCTGTAGAGTTTTGACTTCTACGTTAATGCTCAATTGATTCTTTATTTCTATAAGTATTTTCTCTATCTCTTGTCGGTGCTCCGCAGCATGGCGAGCAAAGAAGAAGGCCAAGAGCTCAATTCCTTGAATGGCCATGGATCCAAAGGCGGTTTCAGGACTCAATCGAGTCAGGCCTCTCAAGATCGAGATCGCGATGAGCTCCAGAGATTGGGAAAGAAGCAGGTTCTAAGGGTATGAGCTTATTCTGGAAAATGTGGATCTAGAAAACTGACAGTCATCTTCAGAGAAATTTTGCTTTCATGTCAATTCTTGGTTTCAGCTGCACTGTTCTCATTACTTGGGAGGGTGCCCTCATCCTGTTCGTCACTGGATTGAAAAACGGCGGATTTGCTGGCTTGATATACGGCTACCTGGTTGTCTGGCTAGGCAACTTTGCGGTCTTTGCTTCTCTTTCGGAATTGGTTTCCATGGCTCCAACATCCGGCGGTCAATACCATTGGGTCGCTATGCTTGCGCCAGCTGGATGGAGTAAATTCTTGAGCTACATTACGGGATGGGTAACCGTACTCGGATGGCAGGCATCTATTGCCTCAGCTTGTTCGCTGACTAGCGGTCTCATTCAAGCTCTTATTGCTCTCACCCACCCCGAATATGAACCCAAAGGTTGGCATGGAACCCTTCTCTTTTGGGCTGTGATATTATTCTGCGTCCTGGTCAACACGGTTGTGAGTAGATTACTACCCAAGATCGAAGGGTTAATCTTGATCCTCCACATACTGGGCTTTTTTGCGGTCTTGATCCCGCTCGTCAAACTCTCTGTGAAAGCGGACCCGAAAGTCGTCTTTACACAATTTAGTAATCAGGGCAATTGGTCGAGCCAAGGAGTGTCTTTTTTGGTCGGTCTGACTGGAAACGCTTTTGCATTTCTCGGTGAGTAGAGCCAAAACCCCATCTGGTGCGATGACAGTGACTGATACCTTCTTAGGGCTTGATGGTGCATATCATGTACGGTAACGTGTTAAACCCAGCTCGCTTTCCTCAGGTGCTTATTACAGTCTTGTAGATGTCCGAAGAAATTCAACGCCCTTCTGTCATTGTACCACGGTCTATCATGCTTACCCTAGTAATTAATGGAAGTTTGGGCTTCGCAATGATCATCGCCGTTCTATTTTGCATATCGGATCTTGAAGCCGCCCTCATGGCCTTTTTCCCGTTCATGGAAATATTTTTACAGGCGACAAAATCCGTTGCAGGCGCCGCTACTATGGCTAGCATCATTACCGTTTTGGCGATGTGTGCAAATGTTGGCTTTCTTGCTTCCGCTTCAAGAATGTTGTGGTCGTTCGCTCGTGACCGCGGCGTCCCTGGTTGGCGCATTCTCTCAAAGGTAATGTGTCGAGATAGTGCTGAAAGAATTCTGAGTTAACGGGTATTCAGGTCGAGAAACGTACCATGGTACCGATGTGGTCCATAGCTACCATCACATTCATCTCAATTCTCCTCTCTCTCATCACTATCGGCTCACTGCCCGCTTTCAACATTGTCGTTTCGTTGACTGTGGCTGCATTGTACATCAGCTATTTCATCGCAATTGCCCTGCTTCTCTATCGCCGCGTCACGGGAGGAATTGCACACGCCTCAGATTCCCCTAATATGCTAGCGAACACCTCTGGCTCGCGTCTTGTTTGGGGTCCTTGGCGGTTTGGCAAATTCGGAATTGTGATCAATATCGTCGCCTGCTGCTACCTTCTCTTGGTCCTTATTTTCAGCTTCTTCCCAACTGATTCGCCCGTACCCAATTTACTGAGCATGAACTGGAGCAGTGTTTTAATCGTGGGCGTAATGGCCTTCAGCTTGCTATACTATTTCGTCTACGCTCGCCACGTTTATGAAGGACCTGTTGTGGAGGTCGATGGCGCCGACGGTGCCCCAGGACACCCACCTCCATATCACTGATGGAATTGGATTTACTGCGTTTTGAGCCAAAAGGAAAAGGAAATTGTGGTCTACTTGTAATCAAGGATGGTCGTTTTATTTTTCACAAATCAACGGTATATGTACATTTTAGTCCGTACATACGTCGCGGCTTTGGTTTAACAAGGGAAAAAAACTTCTCCAATATATATGTGAGGGATTCTAACATGTATTTATTTCAAAATTAAAAGAAGGAATTGAATTTAATACCCTAGGTTAGCTCTGGAGTTCCAGACCAGCCGTAACTCTATCCACAAAAGCTGTCGCCTCACTCATGCCCTGCTTCAAAGCGTCAACTCCGTGATGGCTCGTTCCATCAGCCTCTGCGCGTTTCAAAAGTGCACGGGAGACGGCCTGGGCAACCTCTTCGTCATCGAGAAGAGTTCTACCGTCTTCGCTTACACTACCGCCGGCAACCATGATTTGAGACCACATCTCGTTTTCCCGAGCCTTCAAAAAGGGATCGCGCATGACCGCCTGTCTCACTAGTCCAATCGCTTGTAATCTATTGATGACACCCGCTATGCTTGCTCCGGCAGCCTCAATAAATTCGTCAATCTGCTCATCAGCCGATACGGTTGGTGCGACAAATCCAAGAAAGAAGCGATTTGTAGCAGACAAATATACAAGCCCGGCGCATATCGCATCGAAAATGGTAAGCGCAAGCATCCGCGCTGTGTAAAAGAACGTGTATGAACTCGTCGGTATAAGCGCTGGATTCACTTCACCCTTTTTATATGGGTTGTACGCGATGACGGAAATTAGGTCGACAAAGAGAAGAATGAATCCAGCCCAGAAAAACTTATTTCTCCATTTTGATACCACTGAGCCCACGATAGGCGCAGATGTAACGACACCGAGAACGAGGAGGTGAAAGAGGTGAGGGAGCAGGACGTTGGAAGGAATATAGTAAATTAGGTATGATCTCCGATACTCCGAATCACAAAATGGACAGGAAAGAAGGGTCTCGGGGCCGAATCGAAGGTAAATTTTGCGCGATTCTATAGAGAGGAATTGAGCTTTGAGGAGGCTATCTATATCTGTGAGAGGCCGAAGACGTGAAAGGCGGTTAAACAGGATCTCAGTTGGCACGGAGAATCGCGAAGACGTAAGAGCGAATATGTTTTTCGCTGGAGCATGTGGGTTATTAGGAAAACTGAGAATGAAGAAAATGACAGCGGAAACGAAAAGGATGTTCAGAGCGCGAGAGCTTTGGGGAGTGAGTGGCTTCAGGGGTATATGCCGCTGCTGCTCGATAGACTGCCGTATAGAGCGAATGAAAGATATGATACGGGGTACGATAATGGGCGCAAAAAAGATAGTGAGCGTTTTGACTCTGTATCACGGTCTGTCAGCGGGTCGAAGATCAACTCGAAGGGAATGGGGCGTACGTGTCAAAGAGCGCCATCTTGGTTCAGACGGACGTTGAGGCAACGTCTAGACGGTGACAAAAGTCGATTGATAAAACGACTGGGTATGGCCCTGCATTGCCAGTCGCTACCCAAAAAGAACGTAAACAAGTGAAGAGTGAGTGATATACGGGAAATATGCCGCCGGCGTGTTTCGGTGAGAGAAATGCCAAACTGGCGAGTAGCGATGCCAAGCGTTGAGTGGCTTAAGTTAAGCTCCCGCGGCTGGATTTGAGCTTGTGAGCTTGTTTGATTCCTGCGGTCCAACCTCGGGATGTCCTGAACCACAAGTCCACAGCTACTTAACTGCAAGCTCGAACACCAGCTACGGAAGGTCAAAGTGAACTAGGTGAATGGCCAAATTATTTCTTTGATCAGTACTGGATCATAGATATGGCTACCTCTTATCAAAGCTGACAAGGGACTGCATTGTGTCGGACAAAGTGGTAAGCATAGGTTTCCATATAGAATAAGACTATATACAGACTCTGTAGTTAAATGAAAATGGCTTTGAGAAAATATATGAACAGAGTTTGTAAACCATTTTTCTAATTAGATATTTGAAAAGCATCATTAGTTATGTAAAGCTACGTGCTTGGAAATCATGGTTTCGAAAATAGAATAAGACGCTAGGGACTGAGAGCCTCGAATTGTGGCGATGACCTGGCAGGCCTAAATATCGGAGAAATTGCTTGTCGAGAGGCCATATATCGCACAAGTACGGAGTACCAAGTGGACAAGTAATACCCGACAGGTACTCTCGTTCTAATCGAGGGCACGGCATATGCAGGGTCGGGAATCGAACCAAGCTGAGAAAGGCGAAAATGCCTCGAAGACAACATACAATCAAACAGTAGACACAAGTATGCAACGAAGAAATGCAAGATAATAACGCCATATTACCAAAGCTCATGTGGAACTCCAGCCATGAAAACAATGGATTGCCGTTTTTTAATCTCGTACCGCGAACAGACACCGACCAACACCTTAGTTATGCAAAGCCCATGCATGCCAATCATACACGATCAGAATACATGGCAGGGTGATGTGCAAGATCGGGTTTTGTAATATCGGCTTCTGTCGTGAACTTGCCGAATTGTTCTGGATTGTCATTTATGGGAGAGGATATTTTTATCGGAATTCTAGGGGTAGCGCGCATCGACGCACTCCTCGTAGAAATCGATTTTGGACTCGAATAATTGGAAGATGAGGACCGGTACGTTGGTAGGGAGTCTTTGCGTGAGAGTTGAAACGATTTATGATTGCTATCTCCGGTTACAACCTTCTGTTCCGCGACAGCTCCATGAGCGCGGACGTGCCGAGCGGTAACCCCAACATCTCGATCTTGGAAAACGAAGCTCTATAAAGCAGTTAGCGAGAGTCTGAGAGCATCAACAACACACAGCACATACGACCACAATATTGATTGTCCCAATGATAATGACAACGATTCCCGAGGAGATAACGATTCTCCAAAACGCCAGCCCCAAAGAGTTCTGGCTGGTAGCTTCTTTATTGAGGTTTCCCAAGGTTGAAACGCCGAGGACTATCATCGTGAAACCTAGGGTCACGAACCCTGAATTTTGACCCAGGAGAGGCCAGTTACGATTGAAATATTCGCGGAAGATGTTCAGTTCCGAAATTATGAGAAAAACTGGTCATTTCTTAGTACCGACAAGGAGTCATTTCTGCTCTCGTAGTACTCACGACTGATGCTTGCGACCACCACGTGGGTGACAGCGTCGAAAAAGAAAAATTTGCTCACAACGAATGTTTTAACCAACATGACGATGCTAGCAGAGATGACTGCAAGAAGAGAAACGATGTTCATGACCCTGACGATATTCAGGATCACATACCCCGGACCTGCCAAAGGCTGTTTTAACAGAGCCATCCTAAAGGACGAAACCGGCGACGTTGAAAGTTGGATCGAAAGAACGGTAGGCTGGCTCTGAGCGAAAGTCGAGCGAGAGAAAGAGCTTCAGCAGTTATACTGTGAGGTTATCAAGACAAGGAAGTTATAAAGGATAGATTATAATGAGTGAAGGGATATAGAAGATGAAATGGCCAGTAACCAGACAGGCAGTAAAAGAAGTCAAGAAAAGAAACGAAGGTTTAGTACTGCTGATCCAACATTGTGTTGAACGCGCCGTTCAAGGCAGCAGACTGTAAAATCCAAGGAGTAAATGCTCTTAATAAAAAGGGCAGCAGCCGTATTGAAGAAACTTCTGCAGGGTCGGGCTATTGATGACAATTAAGAAACAGAAGCCCGTAAGGAAATTATTGTGAAACAAATTGGGAAGAAAAAGGAAATATAGAAAACGGTGCATTGAGCACTGTTAAGAATAATAGAGAGATGGTGTTGGGTTCTTGTACTCCAAATGGAGTATTCTTTCCGCACCATTGAACCATTTCTGGCAATTTCCGCCACATATTGAATGGAGAGCCAGGAGACAAACATCCAAGGTTTCATGGCATGCCAGTAGAGGGGTAAGGCAAGGATAATCGAGGCACGTCAGACTTGTGTTCTGGCAGTAGGGCCAAAACTTTGTGTATTGACTGGCTGAGAGAAAAAGTCGGGCAGCTTGACCATGTCCCTGATGAAACACATCTTGGTGACTCTTCAGCAGACCTGGGCGTTCATAGGTCAATTGTTTCGCGCCGGGCATCAGGAGTGTGGAGACAGGAGTCCGCGGCTCTCCAGCACCCAGTATCAGTCTATAATTATATATGAGAGTTTGGGAGAGCCTTCAGGGTTATTATTAGGAAGAAATGGGAGTCTGATCTGATACTCGCTGTCGTCAGGAGAAGCGGAAGATGATCGAGACGAAAATCCGCAGAAAGTGAAAGCGGCTATTTTTGGAAGTGCGTAACTACTTGATGACATAAGCAGTTCAGGCAAACAGGACAAACAGCGCGGGAGGCCCCGCCCTGAAACTCCGTGAGCGTTTTAATCTGTCTCGAAATCGACCAATTTGGCCATTTCTTTTTTTTAAAAAAAAACATCAGCGCTTTGTTGCTGCAACGGCAAGGCTTTCTTTTCTTTAGCGACAGGATTGGAGAACGCCATCATCATGGCTCGAGGAAATCAACGTGATAAAGCCCGGGAGAAAAATCTCAAGGAACAGGCCGGACAGGTAAATCATCCCTACACTTGCGCCCCTCCCCTTCGCACCGTTCACATCCATTGCTACCACCGCTCATATATGAATACTCTGACAACCGTGTTTAGAAAAAGAAAAATACCCTGTCAGGGTCAGAATTTGCAAAAGCAAAGGAAGATCAAGCGGCTATTATGCGGGCCAAGCAAGACGCTGGTATGTTACTAATGATTCTCCCCATATCTAACCCCAGAGGCTTACGATGTCCTGGTCGTTTAGCCAATGCAAAAAAATCCGCTGGAGAAGCGGCAGGCGGTAAAAAGAAGTAGCCTGCCTAAGTGTATGATAAGGATTCCTATCAAAGCTCTCGATCCGTCACTCCCGATCCCTCCCGCCGTGCGAACCGGTGCTATAGCTCGAAGCGAGTACAAATAATGAGATGGAAGCGCTTCGAGGGATCGGAAATGATGGAACGAAATTTTCTTTGGTCTTCCCCTTATTAGCATCATGAGACCACGAATCCGATGTTGTTAGCGCCGGCGTCTTTAAACTGTCTTGAAGCCTTCAATATCTCCATTTCGAGAATAATTAAAATAATTCTGAATAGTGCCTCTACTCTTCAGTCACTGGAAGAGGTTGACGAGTGGTATGAATTTAACCGGCCCCCCCACCGAGTCTTAGCCCAAGCTATGAGATCTTCCCGCGAGTGAGGGATTTCGGAAGGGTGTGTAACATCTCCGCACGTACTCGTGTTTTGTTTACCCCCGTTTTCCCCAGAGGTCACACTAAGCTTGAGTTGCGGGTTTGAAATAGAGAGAAGGACAAATGCCCACAGTGCCTCCCCTTCCCATCCAATTCCAATTGCGTATATTACGGTCCTCTCAAGAATGGCCGTCCACGTTGTTACATCGTCCACGATTTCGAGTAAAAAGAACAGAAAGGTCCAACCAGATATATCTCGAATTTGAGCTAGACACCATTGATGCATCTGCTGTAGCAAATTTCGAGCCACGTGCGAAGAAGCCCATGAATACAAGCCGGTGCTGTGCTTCGCGGCGGGGTTCGTGATGTTCCGCAATACTTCTGTATCCCCAGGGTCCGATAAACGTATAGGATCCGAAGCTAGTAGCATGAGAACTTGACGAAGGTAGCTAAAAGCATAGTAATTCATGGGATGGTGCTCCCCTGCCGTTAGGACGGTGGCCAATTCAAGCTGAAGGAGATCCAGCCTATTAATAATAAAATTATCAATATACGGCTGATATGACAGGATCTCGGAAGCTGTTCCCGCTGACAAGGGGGTATTGGGTGTACCAGAGCTGAGGATTTCCACCATAGTCCAGTACCGATGGTGCCATAGAGTAGGAGACTTTGAGTGCCTGTGGAGGGGAGAACGAAGGAGGGTGGTCGTGAAAGCAAGTTCCTCTTTCAAAGCCGTCTCAAAGTCCCTCTTTAAGCCTGTATGCCTTAGGTTACAAATTCGTCGTTTGCGCCAATTGCAAGCGGTCAAGTGCTCGGAGTCGAAAAGTAGTATAATTTCAGAAGCCACCTTAAATTTGATTTCGGCATTTTTGGATATACTCTGGGAGATCTTCTCTTTTGTCTCCTCTTGCCTGAAGATTATCTCGTTTGCTGGGTCAAAAAAGATTTCTCTCGCCTTCAAGAAGGCATGCATGAGCGCATGTTTTGTGATTCCAAGGTGTTTCCCATCCTTTAGCAGAGGGCCAAACCCCTGTGGAAGAATTTCGAAATCATAGATTTGTTCGGCTCTACCCGCAAGAGCCTCCTCTAGCGAGTCATACAAGGCGTCTGTTCCGGGCATTCGAGCTATCTCCTCCATTTCACACCCTTTGCAAGGCTTGAGCTTCATACGCATGTATGTGGGTACATACCTTCTTGATTCTGTTGGTTTGGGTTAGGATGCAAACAAGACAAACATACAACATCGTCATCACAAATCAATATTGCATCGCACATCCCGAATGGAAACAAGTAGGAGCTGTTTGAATTTCTAGCTCAGCGCTGTTTGTTGAGCTTTTCACTTCTAACAAAAGTCATGGATGAGGCGCCGATTACATGAAACCACTCCAACCTCAATTACTTCCTGACGCGTCCTCGCCATACCCGCTTCAAGAGGCTCTATCGCCCTCATTGCGACGGGCTGAGTCGCCTCGAACATCATCACCATGGCGTCACTCCTAATCTTTGTCTTTATTCTTCATGTTATTACGTATCTAATGAACACAATCGGTGCTGGTGTTATAGACAATCTGGTGCGTTCTCCCAATGCTGCCACAGTCTTACAGAATACACTCTGTACCAGTCCCACCGTCACGTTTTATAAGATTGGATGCTGATACTATATTTTCTCGTTCAGCTATGGCTTCTTTATCTCAGGCTGCCAAACGGATGCTCCAGAACGGCAAGTGAGCAACAACGATTAAAGGGAGAAGTTCTGGATCTCAAGCGACAAATGAATGCTACAAGTTCACAGGATGAATTTGCTAAGTGGGCTAAGCTAAGAAGGCGACACGATAAAACCATGGAGGAGTATGAGGCAAAAAGTTTGGCCCAATTCATTCCTATTTCGTGTCTGCAGAAACTAACTATTTATGCCAACCTGTTAGACAAAGTCCTCGGTCAGCATAAAAGTTCATTTGACCTTACTGTAAAATCAGCGAGATTTATCGGCACCACCGGATTAAAATATTTTCTACAGTTTTGGTACTCAAAAGTACCGATCTTTGAACTTCCACGAGGTTGGATCCCATGGCAGGTTGAGTGGGTGTTATCATTTCCACGTGCACCCATGGGCACAGTCAGCATACAGATCTGGAGTGGTGTGTGTGGGACCATTATTTCCCTCATAGGAGGCGCCATTGGCGAGGTGATCGTCTACTTTGCCAAACCGTCCAAAGAGAGGGATACAGAACCGGCAAAGGGACAGTCAATAGAACAGAAAGCACGGTAGAGAGTTATGACATCGAGAATGGACCATGTTGTTGCAAAGAAGATCAATAAATGGAAAAGTCTTGCAAGGAATATAGTGCAAAGGGAGTTGTGAAAAACCAAGTGAATGGTAAACTGTTCATCAGATATATTAGGTATTCGTCAATGGCCTTTGCAGAAGCTAAAGAACCTCTGTGCTTGACTCTATAAGGTGTTATCATCACTTGAACAAGGTAGACTGGATCCGGTCCCTTTGAAAGGACATCTGTGAGGCGCAGTGCACCTCACCGCTTTCCATAAGCTACAGACCCTGAAAAAATAGAAAAAAGTGAACTCCTCGCTTCAAGAATAAGCCCCATCGAGTTATCCCGTCAGACTAAGGGCAATTTAACTTGTCCAAAGCTGGCAGGACAATCGCATAGCTATCGAGCCTCGACGAAGAGCAATCGCCTTCTACCTGAGCCCAGCCAACAGATTCCATTGTTTCCCCTAGAAGCCTCCTCCTTCCCAAATCTCGAAGCTAGACCCTAGGAAAAATAACTTAGATGGGAAAACACGAAGCGCGGACTCATATCATCGTCCTTCCCTACCGCCGAAACGGCAAGGTGGTCTTGCGTTAACCCGGGCAAAGCCTAATCCCTGGAAGCCGTGAAATATTGCGAAGGAGTCAAACGGCTCACACGGCTAGGGTCGATTCTGAAATGACAGGAGGTAGAAAGGACGTAAGCCGCTATCGATTGCTTTTATGGCGGCGCGTTTCCGCATTGCCTAGCATAATAAAATTGTGTAGGATGTCCGGGGACTTTCTCCCAAAGCTAGATGGTATGAACAATCACCTCGGGGGAGAATGAAGGTTCTGTGCGTAAGCTTTGAATGCGATTCTTTGAGCGAGGAGTTGGAGAAAGAAACAAAAATATTTTTGCATAAATTGGCGGTTTAAGTACCGCGCGCTAATGGACAAGCTAATGCCGAATAGGTCTAGCGTTAAATGTAAGTCACGTGAAATCAGATAATGATCTCCTGGAACCTTCTTTGGGTACTCCGTAGGTAGGTAGGTAACTACCAAAGACAGCAGGAAACTACAGTTACATTATGGAGAGGACATCTGCCCATTGCCCAACCAGAAAAAAAGGAGCGAAGAGACAGATCGGCGAGCAGAGATTATCCTATTAGGTTTACCAATAGCGGAAAAGCACCGACTGGGTATCCTATTTACAAATCCGAATCCAACAATCCCAGCATATGCCTGTTCCCTAAATACCAATCCTCCAGAGATTGACCAGTTTCGATATCAAAAAGCCCAGGGATAGTCTCTCCATCAACACTGGGTCCCATAGTACCTAGTTCTCGGGACGTGGAAGGTGGTCCAAGCCCAAGAGCACTCAAATAGCTGTCGAATTGTTCGCCTGGGTAAGGGCCAGGGTGGTACTCCGATGTGCTTAGACTCTCAGCCTCCTGAACCTTTGCGTTGACATATACTGTAGCAACTTGATAAAAGACTAGACATAAGCGATACAATCGCTCGGCACCTTCTGAGAGCTTCTCAGTCGGCTGGAGGGTTGTCGCAACCTCTTCAAGGAGTTTTAAATCATCAAAGTCTCCCGATGCTATCGTATGACAGAATATGACTAAAAAGGGAACAAATGGGCATTGTAATAGGGTCCTGCATATTTGTCAATCATCGAATCACCGGGCTATGAAAATGGGGGTACACCGACCAGTCAACATATCCTTTGAGGGCGTATGTGTCTTTGTCACGAAAAGTCAACATAGTCTCTTGGTGAAGCTGCAAAGCCTTTCGAGCAGAGTTCACACAGAGTGAACTGAGGCCAGATGGAGTCTCTGGTGGTTGAGTCGGAGGTAGTGCTCGATATACTAGAGTCAATAAAAGATGGTAGCTCAGGTCCGCTCCGGGGGCCATCCACTCGAAGAAAAAAGGGTGATATGCGTCCTCAAAATTAAATCCAGCCATTAGATCTCGCCAATTTTTAATCTCCACCTCGAGTTCATGGACTTTGCTCAAACGAACTGCTGCACTATCTGATAAGGCCCCTGCTGAAAATAAAAACTCGTAAATCCGGCCCGAAACTTTACTATAACCGATCCAGTGGCGGTAAAGCAAGCGCCAGGGCCGGAGGTAGGGATCTGGGGGTAAATCAGGGAAATCCACGGCGACATCATAGTCTTGAAAGGTCGCCGTTCTACCCAAATTTAGGGACATGCCCTTATCCAAGAAATATATAAACCAGAAAAGGTATCTTTCCATAGTTGTACTCCTACTTGAGTCCGAACCATCATCTCTTCGGTTAGTTGAGCGGTGATAACCCAAGCTTTGGCACATTCGTGCTGCGGCAGTGGTGAAGTGCCAACAAAGAGAAATTTTAGAGAGTTCTGTCGCATGAAACGCCTTCGGTCCGTTAGTACACGGCTATGAATAACCTTGGATTAATCGAGGGGAACGCACTCCCAGAGCCAGAGTCATGACATTCTCAAAGCTCGGCTCCACAAAGAGCTCAAAGCTGCTGACGACACTTTCAAAGTTTGATCTGCACAGTTCACAATACTCCTTGAACTTGTCCTTATACGGATGGTCTCCACCAAAGAAGGTATACTCTTGGAAAAGGTAGGAAAGAATGCAATTGACAGTCGCAAATTGAGCACTCGAATACTCTTCTGTGCAAAAATACAGGTCTTTGCAAAGCTGCGTAAAATAAGGCAAATCCATCAAGGGAAGGGTAAGAAAGAAAATGGGATAGTGTTCTTTGGTGGATCAGCGGCTCGCATAGCTTCGATATCAATATGAACGGAGAAAGACATACCTTTAGAGAGGCGGAGCATGGAGAGGACGATATCCAAAGGGGGAAGTTCCAGGTGAGAAAGGTCAATTTTTCTACCCGGCTTTTGTCCGGGAAACCGCAAAGTATGGATTCCTGAAGGCCGTATTTGGCCTTTGACAATATCTCTTAATGCTGAGAGCGCTTGAATCATGGCAGGGTTCTGCTCTATGTTCGGGCTATTACCCATCGTTTGTTCGAAGATAGCGCCGGCCAGGACCGAATGCGTGCTGAGGGCAGATTCCCCCTCAAAATGAGCACTAGGTGTACTCGCCTCAGCCTCTTGCAGACATATTTTTGGGCTTTCATTATGCTGTGGAGAGTTACTAGACCTCCGGAAATTGAGCCGAGATTGCTGCGAAGCTGGAATTGATAAAGTAAGATTTTGAAGCAAGCGTTCAATGCTTGTAAGCCTCTCGTCTATTGTTTCAATTTTCTTCTCACTAAAACCCAGATCAGATTCGAGGAAAATAGATAGATCACCTGTATTCCGGAATTTTGGGCAAACTTTTCGACCAACATACTATTGGTGTGATATAAGAACCCTTTGACGATGCTCCTTTACTCTTGGAGACGTTCGACAAACGGCCCTTGCACTTCGACAATTCGAGCACGGAGAAGCTCTGTCACACTTGATCTAAAAGCGCAATATATCGGTTTTAGCGGCCACAAGAAAGATGACTTAGTACTGAATCACAAATATGGTTCGGTAAGTCTTACCTTTCGAGCGCGGCAATTATCGCACTGGGCGCCAGAGTCAGTGGTTGGTTACAGGTGGAAACGGTCTTTTTGGATACTTGCTTACCGCGCGTGAAGCTGGGAAGGATTGTTCTGCTGATGCATCTCCGGTCGGCCCTTCGGAGTCCATGTCCTTTTACAAAGTTTGAGATTTATATAACCACTGAAAATAGTGGCGAGCAGGGCCTCTGAGGAAGAAAAAGAAACAAAAAAGGAAATGAGATCGAATGTTAATCCATGGAGAAAGCCGATCGTGTAGCATCTACAGAGTATAAAAGTCCCAATCCCACCGTCATTAAATCACTTTTTGGGGTTATTCGGGTCCATTTATGGAGTTTTTGCAATCAATGCCTAGGATCAGCCTCAATTTTAGGCTCCGACATTTCAGCGGACTAGGGGTGGGAAGTGCCAAGATCTCCACCCGTTACTCCGTACCTTGAGCAAAACGAGCTAAACATTCAAGTTGAATATATTCAATTGTATGAGTGCATATTTAGTTACATTTTGATTATCCTATCTGTTTTAATTTCCTACTCGTTGACTAGATCTATAGAGAAACGCCAAGGATCTCGCGACTTCATTCTAGATAAAGGTGAGAAACCAAGTAAAGTTAGACTTTGAGATCCGCTGCTGCGGTGTTCAGGAGCTAGAATACAATTAGCACTCCGAATTTGGTAGACTCGGCATGGACATACATCAATATTATAGTGGGCAAGGGCTTTGTCGACTTCCCCAGAAATGAAATTCTCCACTTGTTGCGGCGCCCTTCCAGTAAAACTACTCGGGTTTAGAAGCTCATCAAGTTCACCAAGTATGGGAGAGAAGAAAGGTGTTCGCTTGATTCGCTCGATAAGATCATTTTGACCTCCTTCGTTCTTCACCACTGCTGCGGCTTGATGGGACAACACTCGAATTTCCTCATGGCTCTCTTGCCGACTGACTCCATGGCGAGCTAGAGCCATAATGACGTTCTGGAGGCCAAGTTAGTGCAGGTCGAAATAGGAACTTATCCGTGCGATAACATACCTCGGTCGCCATGAAAGGAAGTTCGGCGGCTACACGGGAGGCAATGACCTTTTCGTAGACTACTAAGCCATTGGAAATATTGTCTAATAGAATCAAACAAGCGTCGGCAGTTAGGAATGCTTCGGGAAGGGTGATTCGACGGTTGGCAGAATCATCCAAACTTCGCTCAAACCACTATCAATTTGTTAGTTAAGCCCGTGCTATTGCTTTCAAACTCATACTTGGGCGGCATAGTTAGTAAGGCCGTTTTGTGTCAAGCATTGGAGATGACGACCGAGGGAGCAAAGCCTTTCCGAGCGCATTGGGTTTCTGTAAGAGTTAGAGAGTGATTAAGTACTAGGTCGGGCCTGGAGAAGTAAACCTTTTGTAAGCCATCGCAGAAGAGCCAATTTGATCTTTTTCGAATGGTTCTTCCATTTCTTTCATAGCCGCCAAGCGACGAATATCGCCACCGATACGTTCACTAGCAGAGTGTTAAGTGATGTTGAGTGACATTATTATGAGGGGTGAAATACCAGGTAGCCCCAAATTCGCCGAGGTAATTGATAATGTTAGTATCGACTTTCCTTGTGTAGGTCTGGGATGTGATAGTAAAAGCTTTGTCAAATCCAGCCTTCTCTGTGACGAGGCGATCAAGTTGCTCGACAAGATCATGATCTCCATGGAAGATCTGAAGGAAGGATGCCTGGGTACCCGTGGTACCCTTGCAACCTCGGAACCATTTACGGATTGAGCTTATTGCATGCTCGAAATTTTGGAGATCCTGTAAATATTAGTGATATGTCCTCACACCCAGAAACCTATCAGAGTAGGGTTTTACCATGAGTAAGTCCGTAATGAAGAGACACATTCTTTTGCCTAATAAAAAATAAATACTTAAACTTTTCCCGTTTTGTGTTGGAAATGAAACATACCAACGGTGGTAAGCTGAGCTGGTTGGCCTAAGAAAAGGGGTCAGCAAAGTTCCCCTGAATCACGGCTAGATTGAGATACCATGTGTGTATGCCAGGCAAGGGAGATCCTTATGCTGGGTAGCAAATTGAGATAATCTTGCAATCACGGTGGCTAGCTTTTGAGAAAGAATTTCTAAGCCATCTCGGAGGAAAATCCTATATTAAATTAGTAATTGATAACTGCCATTTACAGAGCTTTAAAGCCTCACAGATCGGCATTGTCGGTGACATAGCACGATGTCGCACCAAGATGAATAATGGGAGCGGCAGCTGGACAAGTCTGCCCGTAGACCTATAGTATATCACTTGAATATTGCTGTCTCAAAGAAATTTCTGGCTGGATTCATACATGAACATGGGCCATCACATCATGGCGCCTTCGCTTCTCCTCCACTGCAGCATCCGCCAATTCTTGATCAGTGATTGTTTGATTGGTTCGCATTTGCTGAAGAGCCTCATCGCTGATATTGATTCCTAGTTGCTGCTCGGCTTCTGCCAGCCATGTCCATAACTGACGCCATGTGGAGAATCTTTTCCGAGCAGAGAACAAATGCTTCATCTCCGCGCTGCAATAGCGAGTATTGAGCGGGGATTGGTAGACATCAAATTCAGAGGAAGCCATGTTGAGCGCAGTCAGCGTCAGATAAATACAGCGAAAGCAGATAGTGAGAAAAAAATCTACTGTACAGAGCACAATGGATGTTATAAAACTTTCGGACACGGAAATCGAGTGACTTCGAGGGGTAAAAAATAAGGTGATCGATGGTGGGGGCTCAAGCACGTGAACAATGAAAATAAGGTTCAGCGGGGTATAAATATTCCGTTGAAAACCTTATTTCTCACATGAGCGGTAGACCGTGAAAGCCTGGGCAGATGTGCGATGTGTGTGTTCTTCTGAAGAGTACTCCGTATAGCATGATACAAATAGTAACTAGCTGCTTACATAGCTAGGTCTTCTGTGAGAGGTAAAAGTTATTCGGGTGGAGGGCTTGAGGCTTCATTTTGGTTTGCAATGCTTGAGCCGAGAAGAAATAGAGACAAGAGTAATTTACACTAGCATCGCTCTTTTAATCCTTCGATCAAAACCGACTTAGTGAAACTAGTCAAAATAGTTTTGGTGACTGTGAAGACCGAAAGGCCGGCGCCATAGCGGCTTGGTTTGGGCTGCCCTAAGCAATATCACAAATATACATTAGGTACGCCGGGATGGTACATACATATAACATAGAATGGTGGAAAAAATCGTGGAGAACATCGTGGTATAGGTCCTCGAAAATGGTGCAAATTCGTTGCTGTTGGACATTGCTGCCCTAAGGGGTATCTTTTCAATTCAATAACTTCGTCAACGCTTCGATACCAGTTCACGGGTTCAATGCACGCCGTGGGCTGGAGAATGGAAAGGGGGACAATGGCATTATAGAAATATTCATAAGGGCCCTTGATGTTTTATTTTCCCTTGGGAATATAGTGGGTAAAAGGTGACTTCCTCGATCACGGAGGAGAGGAGGAATTTCCAATAACGGATTCCGATATTGTAGATTTAGTAGGTGGCACGGGGGTGAGAGGGTGATAAAGCTGGTCAAGCATGGATTGTCGTAGCCCGGCTTCTTCTTGCAAGATCGCCGGCTTGTGGCGCCGCCAGCGGCGTCGGGCAGCGAGTTCATCGACGCCAACAGAGCTTTTACCAATCCCACACTCTTGATGGATCGTCAAAAATTCCAAAAGCGTCGTTCGAAGACAGCCCCACATATCGTCCGAAGAGCTTGGCTTAAATCGTTTTGCGACTCGTAACATTCGCGATACGAGCCAATTTCGCTCTCCATCGTCGGGTAGTTCACCACTGGGATACCCGCCATTGCCTAAGAAAATCCAGAGTATGGCAGTCATGCTGGCGCCACCGTTAGGATTGAGCCTCCCAATTTCCGAGTTAATCCATTCTATATAGTCCCCAAAATTCCGAGAAGCCATGTAATAATCGTACAGCGCAAGATTCAAGTATAACAAGCATGCCATACAGCAGTACTCATCAATGTAATGGATATCACGTATGCCATGGTCATAATCCGCAAAAGATGTCAAGATACAATACAATGGGGAAACGTCGTTTAAAATAGAGACCGTCCTCGGTGGTGGGGGCTGTTCTATTTCAGAGACAAGGGGGGACCCGAGGAGAGATTGCTGGACCCCGTTGAGTGAATGAAAGAAGGAAAAGAAATCTTCAGAAGACTGAGCCGTCTCGGAAAGGTCTTGGCTGTCAGAGTAAATGGATGGGTCGAGAGAAAGTCTCGGAGCCATAAATGGAAGATTTGGGGGGACGTCCGGCGTTTCGCCTGTCCAAGGAAACGAAGCACCAACAATGGCATTGGGTGCGCAGCTAAAATCGACCCTATACCTCACATTAGCGATAATCGTTCCCCGGGGTCCTCGAAAGAAAAAAGGGTCATACCAGTAAAGAATCTTTTCCATGAATTGGCTGTCAGAACTGGCAGCTCGCATGCCCCGCATACCACCACGTCTTTTCAGTAATTGAGTCAAGCCTCTGATATGTAAATTCTCGACGTTATCGGCCTTTGACCATTTCTAAAGGGCTATCAGCACCGTCCAAAGTCACGCATAGGCGGATCTAGAGTGCGTATGAAGAATAACATACTTCAATCACAGCCATGCTGGCTGCGGTGTATATGGTACCTTCTTCTTTCCCCCCAGGATCACTTTTTAGCCGTTGATTGAGCAGCCGTAGGGCTCGCATTTTGTGAGTCAAAGACTGCACCGTCTCAACCTGGCCTTGAACGCCGGCCATGTGTTTCGAAGCGACGGCAAGCATAGCCTGAAAAGGGACAGGATCGTGGATGGCAACCCGATGGAAAATCGCTCTGATCGGATTATATTGCTGCGAATGGCCCATTTTGTACATCATAAGGGGATATCTAGTGATAACTTTGGGATGTATAAGTATAGAACTCTACCATTATGACTGCATAGAGCCAGAGAAAGAGAAGTATGAGGGGAATTTATGAGTACTTACAGTGAGGTATTAGGTTCTGATCGGCTTCTTTGAGAGCGAGAGGGTAACTATCAAAAGGATCGATCGTTCCGGAGCTTGGGCCAGCTTGCGGATCTGAAGTGGAAAAATCCCCGAGGAACTCGATCACTCCGAACGACTCATCATCGGTCGTCGAAGGATGTGTAGTGGATCCAGCCGACTTTGCGCAGTCAACAGAGCTCACACTAGAATCAGAGCTGGAGCTGGCTTTGCTATTAGGGCTTTCGGGATCTTCTTCCTCTTTAATTGAGGCTACGGGTGGTGTAGCTTCATTCCCACTCCCAGTCGTCGACCAGCCTCGGACGCGAGCTTTATTCGATTCGAGCCGTGCAATACCATCCAGACGACGCTGGTGGACATATTGCCGCATCGCATAGCGACGAACCTGTCTGCGGGATTCAGAATCGGTGACCAAGACGAATTCGAATTGTTTAGGACCGTCTTTGGTCTTGCTGGGCTGAGAGGACACGGCATTCTGGTTGGCACGATTGGACGTCGAGGATGGGCTAGGTTGCGGGGCATTCACTGTCACGAAGTCGCTTCCTTCGTTGCTGCGCGAGTTGCTAAGATCAAGTGCCCTTACGCGGGCAAAAGTACTCCCGGCGGCCTTTCCCATGCTTCCATTTTCTGTCGACGAGCCGCATACGGAGGATTGACACTGTCAGGAAAAGGCCATTGATTGTGGCAATTGATAGCAGCTCATAAAGAGCATAGGAGGGCCGATTTCAAGAACACAGCATTCCACGGAATTCTTGCGTTTCAAACCACCGACTTGGTGGCCAAGAAGTTGTTCAAAGGCGTCTTTTCCCTATTTGGCCGAAGGTGGAGAATCGGGTGGGCACGTGACGGCACTATTTTTGGTTTGCCTGCAAAATTACAATTCGAGCCGTCACATGCGTGACCCACCACCCCCCAGCCAACAAACAGGCTGAAGAATTACCTACGACACTGGGCACATCACAGTGCACAACCATCGCTGAACAGCTTCTAGTTATACATATATGTTGTATGTGTGGAACATGGAAGGTTTCTGTGCAATTTTCTTCTTCATGATGCTGTAGTATATGTCAATCAGTTCTCGTATCTTTATTTGCAGTATTGAATACGTAAGATGACCTTGTGGGGGGAAGAAATCCTCCCAGCCTGCATGTGTAACCCCTGACTGGCCAGGCACAGTCGACCAAACGAGTCAATCTCGTATCATCCGTACGAAAGCACTCAATATTGAGATTCCTTTAATGGCTGAAGTTAGTGAGGATGCAAAGTCAGCTATAATGATAATAATAGTCTCAGTCGTACGGAGTACGAAACATCCCAACCATGAGAATGGCTTGTGTATTAGGGTAAGTTCGGCCAGCTCCAGTTCCGGCCTGGCCGGCGGACAGGAGACGAATCATTCCAATTTGAACAGATTGGGTCAATGTCAATCGGATTACCGAGTACTCCGTACAGAGTAGTGATATTCTTCTTCAAGGTGGTGAAAAGGTGAACACGTCATGAAGCTCAGGGTTTCCTTTGTCCCTCAGCCTGGCCAATTCGGCCATTATCCCGTCATTCCGCCCACCTTCACCAGGCAGCCGAATTTCAGATTGTTCTCCCTCCCCGACCCCCACTCCTTCTTCCTTCATTGTGGTGAAAAATTCATCCACTTTCGCTTTTCCGGTATCAACGGGAGGATGTCTCCTGGAGGCAGCTGAATCTCGGGTCACCACTCCGGTTCTGAATTCTTCTTGCACAGCCTCTGTCCATTGTCTGACTTTCTTTTCACCCCAGCCAGGAACTGCACTAATCTGTTCCGGCTGAGCGTTGATCGCTGCTTGTAGGCTTCCGAACGTTGATATCAAGCTGGCGGAATCTGATTTATTGATGCTTCGTGGGGTTGTCACAAATTCCACCAAGCTATCTTTGTACGACTGTGCCTGTCGAGATCGTATTGCTGCTGGTTGTGCGTTCTCAGAGGATTTGAATAACTCAAGATAGTGACCAGCTTCCGCCGCCGACCAGCAAAGAAAGATAGTCAGGTTGTTCACAAGAGAAGTTTTAGAGAGCTCTTTCAGGCTGTCCTCATGGTTTGGTACGTCAACCATGATCAAGAGGATTCGTAGGACGTATTTTCCACCCAACGCCTTGATCCTTGAGTAAATGTATTCGGGATGCAGTCGGTGGTATTTTAAGGAAAGAAACAGTGCGCAAGTAGTTTGCCCGAGAACATAGTCGGCTGGAATATCGGCATACTCCCATGGTAGTAGCCGGACATGATTTAGGATCGGATTCCCTTTCTGCCGAGTTGACACGAGAATAGCAGAGCGGAAGCCGCGATTCGGTAATACTTGTGGCTTCAACTGTTGGACTTTGCCTGGAGTGGCTGCAGGTTTGGGAGAAAGGGTTTGGCTCGGAACAGCAGTTCGCGATTCGTTAACCGACGGTAACGCATCAAAATCAGGAATTTCACCGAACTCTTCCTCTTCGTTCATACTGTTTGATTCGCGATTCTAGAGGCGTCTTGACCCATGCTCGTTGTTGGTGACAATGAAGAATTGCGGCCTCGGCGATTGCGGATATAAGAATCAAAGTAAATTACCGCCAAATGTACTGTATGGTAATCAAGTTACACTGCGCATTACATAGAAGAACTTTAAATTATATTTTGTTTGATGAGCTTCGAATGCAAAATATCAGGAAAAGCCCAGAGGTCAACAGCGCAGCAGCTCCGCGATGGCAGAAACACGCAAGAGAAAGCGACAGCCGGAAATCGGAGCGAATGAGCCAGAGGAGACGCCCAATTACCAGGCCGGCGAGCCAGTTGAGAAAGATGCTCCGGCGAAAAAAGCTTCCCGAAGGACCCTATTCGTGCGATCCTTACCCCCATCCGCAACAACAGAGTCATTGACGGATTATTTCTCGCAATCTTTTCCTATCAAACATGCAACTGCGGTCGCTGACCCGCAAACAAAGCAATGTAAAGGCTACGGCTTCATCACGTTCGCAGATGCCGAGGACGCTCAACGGGCGTTGGAGGAATTCAACGGTGCTGCTTTCGATGGCAGAAAGCTGAAGATTGAGGTTGCTGAGCCGCGCCACAGAGAAATTGACGAGAAAATAGGAAGAAGTGTACCTTCTGCAGAAGCAGCCAAATTAAAGGAAGATAGACGAAAAAAGAAACTGGAAGCTCAACCGCCAAAGCTTATCATCCGAAATCTACCATGGAGTATCAAGGAATCCGAGCAATTGGCAATGCTCTTCAGAAGCTATGGAAAAGTCAAGCACGCTGATATTCCTAAGAAGGGCCTGCGACATTCTGGCTTTGGGTTTGTCACGATGAGAGGAAAGAAAAATGCTGAGAGGGCAATTGAGGTATTGAATGGAAAGGAAGTGGATGGAAGAACACTGGCAGTCGATTGGGCAGTTGACAGAGATATTTGGGAGAATATACAGCAACCAACGGAAGATTCGGTGCCAAAAGCGGCGGAGGACGAGGATACGAGAAGCCCAGGCCACGACGGCTCTGCCGAGGAACTCGCCGTGTCCGACGAGGCTGCCGGTGACAGCGATAGCGAGATTGGAGAGGCTAATGCAGATCATCAGGAATTTGAAGATGATGAGGATGATGAGGAGCAAGATTACGACGACAACGAAGAAGACGAAGAAGACCAGCGGAATCTAGCTACGATCTTTATCCGCAATGTGCCATTTAGTGCCACTGATGAAACTCTTTACGAGCATTTCACTCAATTTGGCGGGATTCGTTACGCAAGAGTGGTTGTCGATCCTGAAACAGATCGACCTAGAGGCACAGCTTTCGTCTGCTTCTGGAATGAAATGGACGCCAGGTCATGCATCAGTGATGCCCCGAAGCGCACAGATCCTGGGCAATCGAATGATTCAAAACAAAAGTCCTCCATTGCAATCAAGAAATCTGTCCTCGAGGACGAGCAAACAGATCCCTCTGGAAAATATACTATGGATGGCCGCGTACTGCAGATCTCACAGGCCGTCAGTAGAAGAGAAGCCGGTAGACTAGAGGCAGAGGGATCGTCCCGTCGCGACGAGCGTGATAAAGATAAGAGAAGACTCTATCTACTATCCGAAGGCACAATCCCAACAAATTCTCCCTTATATTCAAAACTATCTCCCTCGGAGGTGAAGATGCGAGAGGCCAGTGCAACCCAACGACAAAGGCTTATCAAGAGTAATCCGATGTTGCACATCAGTCTCTCCCGACTGTCCGTGCGAAATATTCCCCGACATATCGATTCTAAAGCTTTGAAACAGCTAGCTAGAGAAGCTGTCGTCGGTTTTGCAACAGATGTCAAGAGCGGTCTACGTCAGCCATTATCGAAGGAGGAACTTTCTAGGAGCGCCGATCTGATGAAAGAGCAAGAAACTCTACGCAAAGCCAAAGGCAAGGGGATAGTTAAGCAAGCCAAAGTAATTTTCGAGGGACGAGAAGGCAGTAAGATCTCGGAGACATCTGGTGCCGGGAGAAGCAGGGGGTACGGATTCGTCGAGTATTCAACTCATCGATCTGCACTGATGGGGCTACGGTGGCTTAACGGCCACGCCGTCGGCGCTTCCGGGTCCTCCGATATAGATGCGAGTGAGAAAAAGAAACGTCTTATAGTTGAATTCGCCATTGAAAATGCGCAGGTTGTGAAGCGAAGGCAAGAAGCCGAGTCAAAATCTCGCAGTGAGAAGAAAGGGGCTGTCAAAGGTAAACGAGACACAGATGCTAAAAGTTCCGAATCCGCGAAGCGTGGCATGAAGAGGAAGCGGAACGATAACTCCAGTGAAACCAACGGGAAAAAATTCAAAGATTCAGCGCAATCATCAACTGGTCCGGGTAAATCAGACGACCAAAACCGTGTCGCCATGAGGAATCGCATCATTTCCAAGAAAAGAATGATGAGGAAAACAAGAAAAGGCAAATAGAATCACAGAAGGTTGGACTTGATATTGAATCTTTGGGTAGAGTTAAAAAAGGCATATTTTGTTCAATGACACCTTTTGGTCGTATTATATACCCGCTATGCGGAATAGACATCTCCTGCAAAATTTACATATTTCATTACTTCTTCGAACTTCATAGACGCGAAGCTAAAGAGTGACTGGGTATTGAAAATCAAGCCCGACAAACAACATATGCCGGTTCTAGTTACGCCCTCGGCCACCATTCCCGAAGTGCGGTGCTTGTTGCGCCTAGTTAGATGTCTCTAGCTTTTTAGAGCGGTCAATTTCCAATACGATGGCTTTTGAAGCCAGCTGTGAGTACTCCGTAGTGGCTCAGCGGTTGGTCGCACCCTCCACTGTTCCAACAATGTTGTATCTCTTGCTAAAGAAAGCAAACCATTCGTCCAGCGTTTTCTTCTTGTCTTCTGCCAGGTCGTCCCAATCCGGCCTGCAGTCTTCGGGTTTCAAGGACGATAGAGCTAGAGCGCGGGACGAATCTTTGCCAGTGAATACTATTTTTGTCACAATTATTAGCATAGTATTGGATAATAGAGAGCGAAACCTTTCTAGTAGCTTCACCCAGGATGTCCCGTAAACACACCGCTGTAATTCCCGCCGGATTTATATGCTGGGTTGCCAGAAACATCAAATACTATCCCTTTAATCGCGACTAGGATCGGTCGTGTAGGATCGGAGCCTGCAATTTGGTTGGAAGGGTTAGTTATAGCCAAAGGAAATAGAAGTTGACCTTTCTATACAGCCAAATCCATCAGAGACTTACCGTTTGACTTGCTGAGCTCCTCAAGTGAAATCGGGTCATACTTAGGGGGGTTAAGATTCTTCGCCACGGGCGACATAACACTCTTCTGAGACATTTTGAAAGCCTTCAAGATTGATGATCCCTTGCCTGTTATTGCTGAGGGTCGATTTCGGTTTCTCACCTTTTTTTGTGCAGCGGGGTTGAGGAACTCAGGTATTTAGGTAGTTATTACTCCGTAGTTAGCTCCGTAAACGCCGCGTAGCCGCGGGTTCACTGACTTACAACCAGTTACGGAGTATATTATTAACTACGAATCCCCACATGTTCATAATTACTCCGTACATAGAAGGTTATTCATCAGCCCCGGTTAAGAGGCTGCTCCGGGCCGAAACTTTAGGGAGGTTATACATAAATCATAATGCCACTGAATGGTAAGCCAAGGAGGCAGAATTTCTCGAATAAGGATAAAAATATTTCTAAGAATAATAAGCCCCGGAAGTCATGCTATGTTTTTTGATGAATAGGATATGAGGCTATCCAACTCATGGGTCTGTTGGCGATCTTGATAAGATGCTTTTTCCACCTCAGACATTACGCTCAGCAAAGCTCTGAATCATTCCCTCTAATGTCGGCTCGTACTCTCTAAGGATGACCTGCTCTCCTTCCAAAATAGTGTTGGCCTGCACAAAGACTTTGCGGGGGACCTTCTTCTGTAATACGACTGGACGGAGTTTCTGTCCCCACCATTCGTCCACATTGGTGATACCGTCATACAGCTGCTTCCCGGCTTCAAAGTCCGCGGTGGACTTGAAAATGTGCAGTTTCTGCAAGTATTTTTCAACTGCAGGACGTCCGTGAGTCAAAATCTTAGACCTGTCAAGATGGATCTCAATGTCGGAGAGATCGTCTTTATTATGCTTCAATTGCACAAAATCGCCGCCGGCTTCAAGGAACGTTCGAAGGATACTGAAGCGTGCCTGCATATGTGCTTGACCCCATTTTTGGCTCTTGGGGTCCCAGAATTCTAGTGCCGTGATACCGGCGCGTGCCATGGTTAAGTAACTCGCGTATAGAACATCACCTGCCTCTCCGTTCAAGTCTTCTTGACCGTTGCCGAAACCAAAAAGCTGAAGAATGCCAAAGTCACAGCCCAAGGCCATAGCAACACACTCGGCACGGCATTCCTCATATGAGGAAGCAATGGATCCAAAAACCGAGCTCCATGTCTGACCGGGCTTGTACCATGTAGTAATCGGTTTGTTCGTGATTGGGCTGACAGGAGGATGAGAAACGTCGAAGTTATATTCTCCTGGAGCGGTTTCTTGAAGCAGTTTACCGGTGCCATGACCAAGCAGCTCGTGAATTCCAACTTGGACCTCGAAAGCGGGATCTCTATATTTTCGGAACAATACTAGATCTTGTGCCCGAATGAAGGGAATGGCTTCATTGGGGGCCTTTGCGTTCAGCACGTTACCTAGTGAAACGTTCTTAAATCCCAAATTTTGTCTAATGTCGTCATAATTAGGAATGTTGATTCCGGCAGGGATACCACTTCCAGCAAATGTCAAAACCTCCAATGATGTAAAATCGGGGCTGTGAAACTCGTCTTTCTCAAAGTCTTTACTCCAAGGTAATTTAGGGATAAAGGTTTCGGCTTTCTCGACGAGTTTGCTGAAGGCCTTGGTCCGCTCTTGGTTGACCTACGGGACGTTAGTAAATCGATCTTAAATATGTACGTGTAGTGGGAACAAACCATTGCGGCGAATCCCTCCCATTCTCCGCGAACGCCATGAGGATCACGATAGGTCTCTACAAAACCAAGGTCCGATTCAACCATTGGACCCTTGTCCCTGATCCAAAATCGCTGGCTCTCCTTGTAGGCCTCGAGTGACCCTGTGTTGAATGATTTCACATATTCCCCGTACATCTTCCTTTGAGTATCATTCGCGGCGTTTATACTTGCTAGCTCGCAACTTGCCGCAATTTGTGCCATGACCACATCGTAGTCTCCATACACAAGGGACAATTGCTTCCCCTGCAGCTTGCCGTCCAGGGGCCATCCTTTCACATCCCCCACGTCCCTGTCCTTACCCGCTGGATCTTCTTGCGCCGAAGCAATGAGAAGCTCAAAATCACCACTTTTGGTTTTCCTTAACCTGGTGTTCTCAAGCAACAGCTTTTTCTTTTCCAAAAAGTTTCCGATTAAAGTAATCTCTTCCTTGGTAATGGTGGGAGAATCCGGGTAGTATGTTGTCATATGGCCATCTTCGGGGTATCCCAAGTGCATCAACGCTGGTGTTGGAGTTTCATATATCCCACCTCCTGCTTTCGAGGCAACCTCGAATGCGATTTTGGATTCGTCTGAAATGGAGGCCAATTGCCTAAATGCGTTTTCTGGGATTCTAGGAATGAATTTCGAATCTCCGAAACCTTTGTAGTTACCACAATTACCCAGGAACTGGGCGGCATACTCTAGAAAGTGCTGTACTTCTTCTGGAGCTACGCCGGTCTTTTCACTGAGAGATTTCCAGCTTCCATTGCACGCGGAATGAAGGGAAATGATAAGGTCATATATTGGCTCGGATTCAGGGGACACTTGGCGAAGGCTTACGCGAGTACCTAAGAATGCCGCTCTAGTTAATTGTCAACCGTCAGCGAGATCGCTTCCTAAGCCGCGAACGTATGGTGGCTGAACAAAAACAGTGGGGTAAGGTATATAACGGGCAAAACAAATCACCACTTTATGGCTATCAAGCGGAACACAGGCCATTGAATATACGCAGGCAACGCAAATAAATGTTTTTCTAGACTTACCTGCTGATGAAATGTGCGTAACGTTTGAGTTTTTCATCTTTCAATGCATCGAAGTGCTGCTTGATCTCCAATCGGACGACAGTCGGAGGTGAATCTGCGAGGTACTGGTCATTTGCTTTGGTACTCATCGTGTCAAAACAATTGGGCAGTGCTTTCGCTATCGGAAGGGAATTGGACTGCGCCGAGGATGCAGTTCTCGAAGACGGCCTGGAGAGATGGAAAGTGACTTGTCGAAGGCGAGGAGAAATTTGATGCCTGGCGGAAGCGATGGAAGAGTAACTGGAAGTCCGTCTGACAGTCAGCCAGCAGTTGTAAAGAGGGGTCATTCCCACCAGCCACTCCCACTGGGAAAGACACCGGTCGAGACTTCAATCTGCGGGGAAATCGCTTCTTTCCGCCGGGGTTTTCTTCAGGCACTTCCGGAGCCAAGAGCTAACTGTAGTTAAAGCAGCCTATCAGATGCGGCGCACTTTTAGCACTCTTACACGCCGAGATTCTATAACTTCGCTATATCCACCCAACTGCTTTCTTACGATAAATTTGGTGAATAAGTATCTGTCGATGTTTTTAATTTGCCTTTCTTGCGCTATACTCCGTACTGCTGATGATAATGCCATAAGTTACAATATACAGGAAGCCAACCGAAAACCCAGTAGTGCGACAAACTCATAATAGACTCTCATACTTATCAAGCCCTTGTCGCCCTTGTGCGCTCCCTGGCCCAGGTGGTAAAGCATTCTGCAAAGGTGGATTTTTAGAGGTATGACTAGCATTCATTTGAGGAGGAGGTGGGAGGGCCATGGGCGAAGAATTGGAGGGCATGAAGCTCGACGGGGGAGGCGGAGAGATGAAGGAGGGTTGGGAAGAAGCAAAATTCGATGGAGGTGGAGGTATTGTGAACATTGTGGGAGTAGGACGAGCCATTTGCTGTAAGGATGGACTGAGGACCGAAGGCGTCAAGGGAGTTGAATTCATGGACAGTTGTGAGAGACTCGGTTGACCACCAAAAGAGGATTGAAGCCCCGTTGAGGCTGGTACTTGGTTGGTTGACGCGCGGATTCCACTCATTGGTTGAAGCACCGGGAAGGAGCTAGCTTTAGCATCTGGAGTAATGGACCGGGAGTTAATCCTTGGGCTAAGAGTGGCAGAGGCAGCATTCGTTGAAGACCACGAGAATTTGGGACCACTTTCGGAAATGGGAGGCCGTGAGGATGGCGACGGCGTTATGCCCCAGCTATCCATTGGATTCTCTAGTTTTGTTGCACCATCTTTTCCAAGGACTAGACGTTCAAAATCTAAGTCTTGGTCCCCAGAACCACCACTAGGCATGTTGGTTGACAAACCGAATGGGCTCGATGTGTTATTCCGTGGCATCTCTCCATTACCCGACGACAATTCCTGAAGCTTCTTGGTATGCTCCTTCTCAATACGCGTTGAAAGTGATTTGATGAGGTCCATGAAAAGACGGAATTGTTGTACGTTAAGCAAAGGCCCCAAACTAAACATCCACATGACGGGCAAGACCTGCAGGGCAAGAAACTCCATATCAACAATATCACCAATTTGTCGAAATACAGCGAGGGCAGCCATCATCACGGCAGGTTCCCTCGTTTTGATGGCCACAAGAAGCGGCATCACTTTCTCTTGTATGGTGAATTTGTCAAGAATCGAACTCGAGCTTGAATTTTGAGATTGAGGTTCATTGACGAAACCAGATAAATCGTCAGTTGAGCCCATCGTGTCCGCTGTGCCACCACAAAGAATCACAAAGGCCTCTAGACCTCGTACTTTGATTGATAGGCTGCTTGTCTTGCTAAAGACCAATGCAATGGGTGGAAAAACTTCATCTTTGACGGTCGAGAAATCAAGCACGGGGAGCAAAGTCGGAAGACATCGTAGCGACATGTCAACTAAACTGTGAGTAGGGGATTCTAGGCCACTATGGATCAAAGGCCAAACATCTACATGATGTCAGTCAATCAACTCGCGAATAATCCGCCTGAAACACTCACCATCTTTGAATTCCTTCCCAGAACAATTGTCAGCTAAGAGTTTCATGTTCTCTAATACCACCATGAGGCCCGCATCTTTACTGGTGTCTCGTTCCGCGGCTGCCCCGTTATTGTTAACAGGGGCGAATATTTCTCTTAACCTGGGTATAACCCGGTCCGGGACAACGCGACGCCCATTTGTCACCTTGCCAATTATCTTGAAAACATTTTGTAGAACAAGTGGCAGGAGTTCGCGGTCCTTAGCCTCCTCTAATAATGCGGGCAACACCTTCTTCTCCAAAACGGAGCTTGGGAATTCAGGTAAAACACGTTCAAGACCACGCATAAATTGAGACTTCTCATTTGGTGTTTTGGCTGGAAAAGACTCTAGGAATCGAATGGTTGATACGAGAATGTTATCGAAATACTGCGCCTCCTGGAACTCACGGGCACTCATTCGTTGTGCTGGTCTCCTTGTTATTAACCGTGGGAGAACCTCGGTTTGAAGACTTTTCGGAATTGGTCTGGAGCATTGAAACGAGTTGGTTTGAGTAGGAATAGTCGAGGGAGATGACAAAAGCTTTTTGTAAGTGTTGACTGCATTATGCGCTTGGATAGGAGAGGTATGAGGGGAGTTATAGAGAGCAACTATTATGAGTCCAAGAGAAAATAGATCCGCAGCAGTGGAAACATTAGAGTCCAAGACGAAATCCGGAGACGTATAATCCAGATTCAGTTGAACGGATGGTGGAAGTTGAGCCTCGTGATATAGAACTTCAGAAAGCGCCAACGGAGGCAATGATGAAGTTGACTGTGAGTCGGCCGGTCCAGCAAATGCAAGGCCAGATATTTTCCAGTCGGACTTGGCATTGATGTAGATGGCATCGGGACTTAAATTTCCATGAACTAGTCCGGCCGATTCATGTAAAAATTCGAGTCCTTTCCCGATTTGAAGAAGACCCTTCTGGATTTCCAGTTCGTCTATTTCGAAATCTCGTCTTGTCCTTGAGCCATCGGAGCTCTCGACCACGAACCGGCTGGCGCGGCCGCCTACACCGCCGGCCCTCTCTTGTTCATCCTTCTCCTTCAGAAGTCCAGCCAGTGATGCCGTCAAAGGCTCCGTAACAAACATCAGGCCGCCATGCCTTGTCTCTTCAACTGGCTCAAGGATCTGCAGAATGGAAGGGTGTCTCAGTCTAGCAAGACTTGAAGCCTCTCTTTTTAACCGTTCCAGAACACCTTCATGCAAGGACTTGACATACGAAGAGCTCGAGCGGGAGCCAAACCCGCCTGACCGTTGCTCTAAGGACTTTTTATCAAATATAAAAACGGAAGCAGAAGTTCCAGTACTTTTCTTCTTCCCGTCGTGCACTTTCCAAGGTCCAGAGATGAAAGAGGGGTTAGGAGAAATCTGATAATTCGAGGAGATATTCGAGCTAAAAGATTTCAAAGCTGAGGAGAACATGATGATAGATATGGCACGGAATTTTTTATTTAGCGATACTGCTGCTGCTGATGAGAACGAGAATGTTGTGAAGGGATATCAAGCATGAGAATCAATAAAAAAAATAGTAAATTCATATAAGAAAAGGAAAATAAAGAAAGCCTAAAAGAGTGATTGATAAAGAGCAAGATATTCCCAATATAACTCTCTGCCTTGATATCCCATATTCGAAAGGATATATGCACGTAGGTGGACTCCGTTCAAAGAGCTGCATTGCTCGAGTCCATCCTGTAGCCACGAGGTTTAAATCAGCATGAGCACACTAGCTTTCACGTGACTCGGTGGCACGTCAGCTCTAAACCACGTTGGCCAGCATATCAGCTCATTTGAAACCTTGAGTATGTATGTACAATTATTCAGGAGGGTAGAGCATTGGAGGCAAAGGTTATGGAAACTATATAACTGATATCAGAGACAAGACCGTGGCTCTATGGGATTGACTGCTGGCTGTCCTCGCACTTCTAGTAGTTATATGCTAATTCAATATGCCGAGTTACATAAGGGAACAATTTACATTACGGTACTCCTTAGCGCGCGGAACAATAGTCGCAATGATGGCTCTCACAGCATATTATGTCTAGGGATGAAATCTCCGGAGTCATTTGTGGGCAACTCTTGCAGTAATCAACCTCATGCACTCCCTGATATCCGAGTTTTATTATCAGCCTCAGGCTTTCAGGGCCCGATGCTCAGCACGTGACCTCGGTATTTCGGTACTAAGAATAGGATTTGAATCTAACCTTTAACGGCTAGCTGGAAATGCTCCGATCTTGCTCCGAGCCGAGCTTCTCTCCTTGCATTCTGATTGGCCGTGAGATCAGCCTCCAGAGATGGTTGGCGATGGTTACTCGCTGCTTCTTCTCACTGACTCACACTGCCAAAAGGCGGAAGAGTACACCCCAGCTCCGCCGTTAAGCGCACTCCTACTTCGGAGGATCTCGCATTCGCGGACTTTTTATATCACAATCTCAGGCCAATTGAACTGTTTTATATTTTTCCAATTCAATTGATTTCCTCCGAAACCTTCATTTCGCAGACAAGTCCTTGTGCGCCCTCCGTTCGAGCGAACATGAAAAGCCTCCTTAGACTAAACCGCGCGAGCGCGCGATCTCTTTCTGCCAGCTCTAGCTACTCTCATTCTCTCCGATTCGCCAGCAATGCTACACGGCAACGAAATTATAGCGCTTGGCAAGCACCAAGCAGAAGTGAAGGACTTCCGGGTGTTGATATCTCAAAACTCACAGTCTCGAAAACCACCAGCCCCAAACAACTCCTGCCACCAAAAGAGCTTGTTTTCGGATCAACTTTCACAGGTATGGGTTACAGCTATGCAGACGAGTAGGAGCGACGCTGTTAACCCCAAATCAAATAGACCATATGCTCCAAATAAACTGGAATACCAAAGATGGATGGCTTGCTCCGGAGATTGTGCCTTATCAGAAGCTCCAGCTCGATCCGTCTAGCTGCGTTCTTCACTATGCTTTTGAATGTTTTGAGGGGATGAAAGCCTACAAGGGCAAGGATGGGTCAATTAGGCTGTTCAGACCACAAAAAAATATGGAACGACTTAACAAGTCCTCAAAACGCATTGCACTTCCCACCTTTGACAGCGAAACAATGATTAAATTGATCGGTGAATTCGTTAAGCTAGACAGTAGATTCATTCCACAGTGAGTCATCCCGCCTGGTAGTCCCACCAATTTGATTCCATCTTGGCTTATCCAGTTACTTCTCAGAGAACGTGGCTATTCCTTATACCTGCGACCGACCATGATTGGCACACAGGAAACGCTTGGTGTCTCGCCTCCTGGCTCTGCCATGCTCTTCGTGATTGCTAGCCCCGTTGGCCCTTATTACCCCACCGGATTCAAGGCTGTGAGCCTGGAAGCCACAGATTATGCCGTCCGAGCCTGGCCCGGAGGTGTTGGAGACAAAAAGCTAGGGGCAAACTATGCGCCATGCATTGTCCCACAACTCGAAGCCTCGACTCGTGGTTTTCAACAAAATCTCTGGCTATTTGGCGAAGAGCAGTACTTGACTGAGGTTGGAACCATGAACCTCTTCGTTGCTATCAAAAATAAGCAAACTGGCCACAACGAGCTTATCACACCTCCACTGGATGGCACCATCCTTGAGGGAGTGACACGTGACTCTGTGCTGACCCTTGCTCGCGAGAGACTGGTTCCTCGAGGCTGGAAAGTAACCGAGCGCAAGATGACCATGGCAGAGGTTGCGCAAGCAGCGGAGGAAAAGCGACTAATTGAGGTTTTCGGTGCCGGTACTGCCGCTATTGTCAGCCCGGTCCGAAACATCAGCTGGAAGGGACAGCTGGTAGACTGTGGTTTGAAAGAAAATGAAGAGGCTGGTAAAGTTGCCCTTGAGATGAAGAGTTGGATTGAAGGAATCCAATACGGCGACGAGGAACATGCATGGAGGTAAGTTACTCTGGCCGCACAACCGAGCAGAAAGCTTACCAATAGTAGTGTCAAGCTGTAAACACCCAACGATTGAGAACGACAACACCTTTGATTTCAGATCTTTTTATTGATCTTTGCGGATTAATAGCATGGTTTGGCTTTTGTCTTTTGTACTGCGAGCACAGAAGCATTTCCTTATACCCGTTTATGGATGAAATTTATAGATTCAGATAAACGTTCACATATCCAAGACCTGATAGATTTCCTGGTATCCCTAGTCTTTATATGGCTGTGTAGCTTCAACAGCAGAATAGTATGTATGTGTGTGTGTGTGTGTGCGTCTCTGTGTTGAGATCTGATTTTAGTACACAGGCAATCAAGTGATCATTTTCTCAATAATCAGTCCTGCAACTGAATCTTTAAATGAATGGACATAGCAAAACGCGATCACATCTTGCACTAGATGATCAGGAAAGCACAAGTGTAGCCAGAATCCTTTGGAAAAAAAATTGTGAAGAGGCTCAAATGGGTACCAGCCCTGATAATATGTGCAGCACGGACAACCAGCGGACTTGTGCAACCACACTTTCTATACCCTTCATATTGAAAGGCTCATGCATGTGGACACACACTCTTCCGTCGTCTGTTGTATTTACCCATAGCCGGTGTTACGGATTGAAAATCCAACTGAGAACCCCTTGTCTAAAGTCCTGACCTTCCCGAGTTTGCAAAATTAGCTGCATATTGCATGTCGTACTGACCTATCACCTCACAAGAGCATGTCTGACAATCAACTGCGCAATCAAGAGAACTCGCTCTCAAGTTCTCTAGCCCTCGAAGTGGTAGGCCCATGCGGCTCTTAATTGCTAATGGGTCATCATCTCATCTCATGTCATTTACAGCTGGACTGCTAGTGCTGAGGCATCTGAAATTCCCTGTCTTCCTTATCTTACTCTTGAACCTTGCTAGACACGAGTAGCCG
Source organism: Nannizziopsis barbatae (assembly GCA_014964245.1). Lineage (NCBI taxonomy): Eukaryota > Fungi > Ascomycota > Eurotiomycetes > Onygenales > Nannizziopsiaceae > Nannizziopsis > Nannizziopsis barbatae. The sequence goes on from JACVYH010000004.1 coordinate 4,475,203, forward strand.
CAGCAGAATGCGAGTGTCTTCGTCACCCTGGGAGGTGAAATACTTCCCTTTTTCCATACGCAAGCATAACATACCCATGCAACTGATTTCTCTTCTGCTTCATAGGCACATGCGAACACCAACAACCTGGTCTGAGCAGGGTATCATTCATCGGCAAAGGCTATTGTTCGTGGGCAGTATGTATTAGAAATACCAGTTCTATCAGCTTTCAGGTCAGCTTCTGAGGTAGACATGAGCAAACGTTGACTTGGGTGCAAGCATTACATAGCCGGGCCTCTAGCTTCTTTATACCTCTTCGGGTGATCGAACGCGCTGATTTTTTCTAGGCTTGTTCTTTGTGTTGAGAATAAAACTTTTCATGTTGAGCCATTGCTGAAGGTTAGCTATCAATCTTCTCATTGGATGAGTACGGATATCTCCCATTGACCAGTTATTCAAGGTTCTTTTCTCAAGCGATGCCAAGGAGATCACAGTGAGATGTGGTGTTCTGCGCCGGTGGGTTGTCAATATGGAATATGTGTGTACTTCGTAGGGACAGAGCCATTAAATGCAACGTACCTGCTACTGGAAACTTTTTACAAAAGGCTAACCAAAGCGTGGAAGCAGTCCAGTTCCCATTATTACTTGAACTGAGTATATGGCTATGGCACGGCATGAATGTGTATACAGCAAAAAGTAAACGTGATTCTAAAAATGGTGGATGAAGTCCTGAAGAAATGGCACCATAACTTGGGTTGTTGCACCCATAACTAGCAGGGATGCCACGACAAGAAAAAAATAAGATTAGCTATCTAATGGAGGACATACTTCGGAAAAGTGTTGAAATGCTATATGTATATAGAAATACAAATCCCTCACGGAAACCAAATACCCTCTTCCCCGGCGTTGAGTCTCGGTTACCAACCCCTCTCTTCGCAAAAAATGAAAAGCTGAACTCCGAAGATGCACATGTATGAAAGAACAGCGAAAAAAATCATGAAATTGCCGGTGTTGTCGTTATATTACCAGGATATAAAAATTAAGGTTCGAAAGGGGCTATGCTTTAATGGGAGGCTCTCTATAGCTGAACGTGGACCAAACCCGAGCTTGGCAGAAACGATTCTTAGGGTCGGGTGCAATTTTTATGGCCATACCGTTGAATATCTTCCGGGCGACAGAAACACTGATGTTCAGGGTAGGTGAACCCATAAGTCTGCGCAGGCGGAATCTATTTCCGGTTAATATCAATCAAAGCAATGGCCATACTCGGACAAAAATAGGTACATACATTCATGGGGGTTTGATATAAAGAAGCGGTTGCCTGTGTGTTCGTGACGACTGCGTAACTCGTATTTTGACTGGGAAAACCCGCGGAGCCAACAGGGAAAGCCCGGCTTCCTGCTGGAGTCAGATGGTGGGGAGAGATCGTGTCTTGATCAAAACCTTGAGAATAATGAAGTGGTTCGTATGGATTTGTCACGGAATAATACGAGGCATGCGCCGGATACTCGGGATACGCGAAGTTCTCATTGAATGGCATCGTTGATGAAGGGATTTCAGGCGGTGAACTTGGGAGCTGGTTTGACGGGAATTGATGAAAGGAATGTGAGGCCAGTTGGTGGTTTGATAGAACGTTTCCGGCCACGTCCAGTGAAGTTGGCGTTTGCAGGCGTTGCTGAGCCTGATCTGCGACCATGACCGGCGATAATTCTCCAGATGAGCGCCTGCTTCCTGCAGATCGCTCTTCCTTCTCTTGATTTTCCATGCGCTGTTTGAGCTTTTTGCCTAGAGGAATTCTTGTCAGCGTCAATTCGGAGATTTCGCTCCCTATATCAAAATCGTACGATAGTTTCGCTGAGCAATGCGATTTTGTATTCGCCGTCGTTCTGTAAGATCCGTGATCTGCGTCCAATCTTCATTTGGAAGAGCATTATCACTAAACGCGCTACTACTCGCTGTTTTTGAAGGGGTATTGGATTGCGGAGAATTGGGGCAGTCATTCCTCCGTCGCATAATGTGGGATATCCGCGTTTAGGTCTGACCGCGTTTGTGGAGTAAAAAGCTAATTGATATGAGGAAACGGTAAGAATGCCTGGACGCGCTATAGATTCAGGGTCCAGCTCGAGGGAAGAAATGTAAGAACTTGTCTAAATGGCACCACAGACGAGCTTGATAACTTATATGATCCTCCTTCAACCCCATGGGATCTTTTTGGAGCAATTAACCACTGGAAACCATACGTTTCAAGTGGCTTTGAAAATGGAATACTCGCAGGAAAAAGGAATGAAAAAGGCTAACTCGCAAGTCCGTAGCCATGCATTAGGGACCAATGCCAGCAACTCACAAATGACCGGCTTTAACACGAGGCGGCATGGATTCACTTCTCTCACAGATCTTCATTTCCGTGGCGCCGAAATCCTTGGGCAGAATCGAAGCTTCCATTCGAACTCTAATAATAACAATTGAGTCGGCCTCGAGCTGAATGCGAGGACGTCACTCATCAAAGAACTCCGTTTGTGGAGATTGAGCAAGCCAACCAGTGTCTAGACCCCCATGCTCGGAGAAAGAGTTCTGTCCTGCAAGGTGGATGACTCAAGGGCGTAGACCGTTGAAAGATTGGCCGGAAGGGAAGGAAGGTTTGTTAATTTGTGTTTCATATTGGACAACTCAATCCTATTTGCCATGCCGTTCGATGACCCCATATCCAACATATATTTAACTTGAAGAGGTAAAGGAACACATCGCACGACAAGCGCGTGTGATGTGTGATTTGATATGTAATCAAGAAGAGTTTCGGCTTAGAAATCAAAAGCCAACGTGATTCCAAGAAGGGTAATTGTTCGTTAAGACGGACAAGTCTGCCTTGAAATTGTAACGTTTTGATGAAATCAGAGAGTATTGGGTTCTGCAGTCGATGCCAGCGTGCGCAACCTGCCATTTCTGCCATGGCAGTCGAGTGCGGCTTGAAAGAACCGATTTTTGACTGAGATAGGAAATCGCTCGAGAAGCTTGTCCATGGAAAGCTGAAAGGTTCGTACTTTTACGGAGACATGAGTGACGATCCGTGTTTCTGAAAAGGGAGAAGGCGTCGATGGTCTCGTTCGATCGTCATTCTTCCAGAAGAGCCACGTTGAGCCAGACACGCGATGAGGCTCAGGGTTCAAGAGTGCACGAGCCACGAGGTCTCGTGACCAATCGTGTCGCGTCAAAATACGAACGCACTAAGCCATTTATGTCACCCCTTTCAGCTGAACCAGCACAGTTGAAAGGGGTAAATAACTATCAGAGGCACGCCGAGGCTTCAGGGGAAGACCAAAATCAAAGGTTGGCGGTATTTTGAACGCCCTATTATTCCCTGTACCTGCCAGGTGAGCCCCTGAAACCGATTGACACCAACCAGATACAACTCCTCCGTACGGAGCAGAGACGATCGAACTCCGGCCCATTTGATGGATTGGAACGGTTCTTTCCGAAATCTCCGCTGTGGGCCATCCGCAGAATCTTTCCGCCTGCTTGGCGCTTTGTTGGCTTCATTCAGGGTACTTCACCTGAGCATATTATTCGATGTTTCTCCGATGTCACTAACCGAAGATTCCTAAATCGTCCCATGAGGCTGTCGCCATCTGGCCTCCGTCGGAGATGTTTTATTACATCGGGCTTCGCAGTTGGCGATTGGCTCGTTTCTTGAAAGCATTTTGTACTATTAATTAACCCCATTAGGATTCGCGGTCGCTACGGGGTACTATTCTTAGGGATTCCAAGGTTGGATTGCATCTAAGCATTTTGCGCAGGCCGTTATGTGGGGGTGAAGGAAATGAAACTGAGAAATGTGCCAAAACAAACCCTGTTTCCTGGAATCACCGGCAGCAACCGCATATCTGCCACACACCCTCCGAGACATATGCAATGTGCACTGCCTGCACTAGTGTCAGCTTAATACTGCGTTTGGAAAATTTGGTGAATTCTGAGCATCAATTCTGATATCCCATTAAACAATTCAGTCCACAGCAGCATTCTGGAGTGTTGGAATGACGTGAATTCCATTCATCTATGTGGTTATAGGAAAAAGTCAAGCAATATGGCATCTTGCACATGGGTGCACGCCTATTATGTAGAATATGCATTTCTTCGTTTCAAAAACCAAATCCCATCAACAATGAGTTGCCGGTGCCAAAATCTACAGGTCAAAGCCAAGTGAGTCCTATCCTGCTTCTCCAGTTCCATTTGCCTCGGTTGGCTCGACAGTCGAAACCCCAACTCTTCTCCGTCGAATCGGTGCCTTTTTCCGTCGGTCAATAGCGGCTTGCTGGGGGTCCACGCTCCCCATTTCGGTGTCCCCGGCCTCCTCTTCGGTAGTGTGGTAGATGGTACTTTCGTCAAGTTCGTTGATATCCTCGGGTTTCATTCTCAGCCATCTCATTCGTGGGCCGGTCTTGGCACGCTCTGACACCCTAAAGCCATATATCTTTGGGTCGTAGATCCTGCCTTGACCCAATCCCGGCGCCAAATTGTCGGTCATCACCCCATTAATCTGAATTGGCTGACTAGCCGTGCCTTGGGACACCACGGAATTTTTGCTGCCAGCTGCGGGTAAGCTGGTTACAGGTCCATCGGCAGGACCGGAAACGTCAAGCTCGGGAAAAGTCATAAAAAAAAGGCACCCAAAGGTAGATCCGAAAAAGGCCCCGTCAATGGTCTGAAACCGACTATTTGGAGGCGTGTAGAGATCTTGGCAACTAGGACAATATAGTTTTACAGTGTCAAGGCCAGGAGTATCCGTTCGCCCTACTGGCAGTACCCTGCATCCATCACAGAAGACTCGAGGACAAACTCCGAAATCCTGGCGTTCGTATTTCTCAAGCATCTGCTGAATACCTTGACGCGAAGTGATGTATCGCTGATGAATCAGCCCGTAGAGGAGTTCGGCTGAGGTCTCAATAACGCTCAGATCGCTCGCCATTCGTGAATGTCTTCGTTCCACGGACCTCTGGTATTCGTCCCCTAAAGCGCCATCTTCTTCTTCATCGTACTCTTCTTCATCCTCTTCGTCCTCGTCCTCCGGCTCCACGTCTAATATCATCTCCAAGGCTTCTTTGAACTTGGGAACTAGCAGTTGCAACCCAGTTAAATTGAAATCATCCTCGATGAATTCCTCTGAAACCTCGGCAAAATATTCATGCCCCATTAACGAGCAATACGCCGTTATCCATGATTCTGTTATGCCTGAAGAAATCGACATTCTGCTCAACGGCCGAATAAACTCTGTGGACTATTTTTGGCTCCGAGTAGAGCCAATTCTCGGCCTTTGGCCACAGATAGAAGTAAAGTTCTTCAGGGAGAGCTTTCGCGATATCAATGACTCGAGAAAATGGACGGGTATGAAATGCGGGACCGTACACAATCGAGAAATCGGCGAGTGACGCGACCGAGGACTGTCTATGGTTGTAGAAACCAAAGGAGATGACCGAGTGAGTCTCGAACGATAATGGTAAGCTCAAAAGTTCGTCCTAGAGGAAATTGACCACGCTTTTAGCAAGAAAAATAAGCCGATGTTGCGGGGTGAGGATAGGAAAGCGTGAGAAATTGTTGCGATGAGAGTCGCACAATAGGCTCGGATAAATTCAGCAACAAAGAGGTATAAGGAGGGATCGCACAATCGAAGCACCGACTCGGAGAATATCAGAGGAGAAAAAATACTCGGGTGGTAGCAATGGAGTTTTTAATACCTTTTGTCTGTGAGGGAAATTTTTCGAAGCAAACCCGATGTCCCTCTTTCCTTATCTGGTGGGATGCAGAATTCGCACGTGACAACTCCTTCAATGCCAAGCCTTCCCCTGAAGCCTGAATGTGTGCTTATATAATACATGATCTTGTTCTGGAAAAGATAGCGACGGCAGGATTACGGAGAACTCATATGGAGGAGCCAAAATGATTGTACAAATATATACAGAGTATCCTTTTCGTAATTTGATATATAGAACTACTAAATTCCTTAGTCTCATAACGTCGAGAGCTTCCATTCTACTTATTAGAATAAATCCCGTACAACTCGCGCAAACTCTCCATCGCTTGCCAATCCAGGCCCTTCAGATATGTGGTGTAGCTCGCCATCTGGATTGACGAACTCTCCATTAAGCGCCTCAGCACCACCAGTATGGAGATATCCCGCAAAGCCGCCCATCGCCTCAAAAAGGCTGGTCAGCTCGTTACTCATCTGAAGCCCGTCAACAGGACTACTGCCTAGCTCGGCGAGATGATTGACACTGGAGTAGGCAGCGGATAAAACATCCATAGGGTGACCAGCGAGTCCAGCCATTGCTACGGCAGCATTTGAATGTGGATCATTTGGTTCTGTAGCGATGTTACGCGGGAACAGCCCAAGTTTCTCTCCAATCTCTCTGAGGTCTTTGATGGTTTTCCACAGTCGTTTGCAAACGTAAGATTTCGTACTAAAGCCCTTTATTAGGTTCAGAGCCATGTAAAATTCATCCCGGACTTGTCGATTAAATTCCACAGGGGCATGTGATACCGCAAGGAAAAGGACGGCAAGAGCAGCAACAAGGAAGTAATTAAACAGCATCTGCTGAGATCGGTAGATATCGGTGGTTTCATTCACTCGAGTCAGAAGTCGGATAGTTTCCTTCGCAATATCCACGACCTTTCGAGCATATGACATATTTTCCATAATGCTTGTGGCGGAATGTAGAACTGGACGGTATATTAGTATCCTCAGGTGGTTGCCGCGAATATGCAAGAGCAAACGGAGGCGTTGCACTGCTCTACTCGCCGGTTCCGGATTTGGAGATGGCTCAATAGAATAAAACCGAAGTGCTTCGGGTACGTTGTTCATCCATTGGACAACTTGGTAGTCAAGAAACTCAATCTTATCTTTCTTTATCGCTGGGGAACCTTCCGATCCAACGCCCGAGTACCAAACTTTCGAGCTGAGACGAGAGTATGAGACCATTGAGCGCAGATACGGAACAGAATCATCCTATAAGACCATGATCAGCAAATTACCTGCGGCTCTTTCGAGGTTTAAAAGGTATGCGTACTGGCTCTGGTAAATAGGAATCAATGTCCTCGTCTTGAATGGTAAATGGCAGTCCAGTGCCAAAGCTCCATCGTCTATCAAGGCAATAAACGGACCAGAAAAGCTTATTGACCAGCGTAAACTCCTCCTCGTTAGTAAAGGCTTTGAGTACTGCACCTCTACGATGCAATCCTATCTCTAGGCACATCCGTGCCGCTATTCCAATCAAACGATATGCTAAAGCATCGTTGTCAGTGTGGAAATGATAGGTCGCCTAAAGAGACAGGTCAGCTCATCTTCAATGATAAAGAGGGCTAGATGCTCACAACAAGGGAAAGAAGTTTTATCGTCTTTACATCGCCAGGTTCCCACACGCTAGTTTCCACAGTATGCTTCACACTATTATAAAACCGTGCACCTAATTGGCTCTCCCCGTTCCCTTCGACAGTCAAAATGATTGCCAGTACCATTTTTAAAAGGCTGGTATCATCATCACTCAAGCAATCGGCACCCGGCTTGAACCTCTTTGCAAAACCCGTACGATCAGCAGCTTCAAGGAAGGTGAAAAGAAGGTTGGTTTGCGTGATGAGCTTCTCCATGTCAAGGATCGGGTACATGAGACCGATTTCCTCTTCATATTTTCTGCATAACCGAATCGTTTCCTCCCGTTTCATGACCCAGAGAGGATCTTTGGTAGGGTGAGCAAGAAGTTGTGAGTAGGTCGCCGATTGCTGTGGAGGCGTTGGAGCTGGTGTGGACTCGTTGCCCGTGAAAAGCTCGTAGGCACTATCCTCAACTGGAGCAATGCCCATTGTTTGCAAACTTGATTTTGCGACATCGAGGTTGAAGGTCGTGCTTGTCGGCCCATGGAACCGCGGATGCTTCGAACGAGGCTTGTTGGGAGGAACATTCTGGCCATCATATACGGGAGGTGGTCCGGATATGGATCGTGATGGTTCGCGGCTGAACTGATTAGGGTCTATGGGCGTGGACTCTGACTTTCGGTAAAGATCGGTGACGTTGGAGAAGAGCGTATTGACTTGTTCTTGTAGTTGTTCAATATGCTTTTTCATGGACCGAAATTCCCTATATTACTCCCAGTTAATATTAGACATTTTCAAAGGAGGACGAAAGGAAGGGCAAGCGGAATACGTACTCGGACTCTTTGAAATTGCTGCTACAGCAGTTCGGAGCGTATAAACCTAATGAATTTCCATAACTATTAGACATCGGAAAAAGAAAATTTCAGTGGATTTTTTGTATTCTGACGCACATTCTAGGGAGAGATGTCCGCAACGCTGACAGGGAATTTGGCCATTGCATTTAATCTTCCGCCGCTTACACTCGTTGCTAAAAAAGGTGTCCCACGATCAGTCTCAGTTTCCCAGAGTTTATATAAAGGATTTTCGACAAGCTGTGAGACTCACCAAGCAAGAGATATGTATCGATTCCGCTTTGCCCGCGTATGAGTTCCGCTATTTGGTTCCGCTTTTCGCTTGGTATCACCGCCATTCGCGGCTAGCGCTTGATTTTCGCTTTGATTAACAGTAGGAGTGCTTGGAGCAGGAGAATTGGCCGACATTGCGATACTTATACAAGCTAAATTAACGGCATTGATCGAATAGCTGCTCGTTGCGAGGCCGGTTCTCAAGACATGTCAGCCCGGAGCAATTGCTGACCATCGATTTCGAAGACGCGGGGAATTTCTGGGGATGAACCTTCGGGTCACGGCTCGGTGCTTGGCCTTTTGCCATGAGGAACGGCCGACCAGTTAGCAATCCGCCGTTTGTCAATACGAATATCCATCTGAACAGCGAAAAGTGGATCGCTCAATTGATGAAATACATGCTCTGGTGAGATGAAGAGAACTTCTTCATTCTCGAAAATAACTCGGTTTCTGACCCTTGACGTTTTGGCGCACAGCCGCGAGAGCCTCTCAATATTCAAGGAGCATTATTTTCAACCACAACTCCCCATTGTATTACCGCGGAGCCAGTTCGGTGATTTACCTGCAATTTCCCGATGGTTCAAAGCAACCAAATTCGGTCCGCATAATACCCAGATCCTGAACTATGAGTATCTCGGGCGGTATGGAGACTGCCACGTCCCTTTGGAGCTGACGACGTGCTCTACGGGAGGAGTTCGACAAGAATCATTCAAACGATTTCATGCTCCGTTAAACCTGTTTCTCGAATGGGTACGATCTTCTCAGAACGCAGGCTCAACGTATGCTTCTGATGATGAGAGAGCAGCCATGCCTAACTACCGTCTATACCTAGCCCAGTGCCAACTCCTTGACCTGGCAGAGGCTTTGCGCGACGATTTACCAGCTCCATCTTACGTTACGGATCCTGGGAAAGGAGATATCTACGATACCAACATCTGGATGGGCATTGCGCCGACATATACGCCTTTGCACAGAGACCCAAATCCAAATATATTCGTGCAACTGGCCGGTAGCAAGTCCGTGAGGCTAGTCCCTCCCAGCGCCGGTCTTGCTGTTTTTGATCGTGTCAGAGCGCAGATAGGAAAAGGAGGTGGCTACCAAAATGCGGCGTTTCGAGGTGATGAGATGATGTATGGCCGCGAGAAAGAATTACTTGATCAGGAAATATGGGCCTGCCCTACCATTCAAAGCCAGGACCAACACAGTCTGCCGATCCAGAACGAAAACGAGACTGGAGAAGCATTTGGCTACGAAGCCGTAGTCAATGCTGGTGACGGAATTTTTATTCCTAAAGGATGGTGGCATAGTATCAAGGGTGTGGGTGATGGTATTACCGCTTCGGTGAGTAAAGCTATAAAATCGTCGACAACGAAGATCAATTTAGATACGGTTTGCTAAAGGTTGATGTTGTTAGGTCAACTGGTGGTTTCGATAGGTAGTATCATCGAGGAGGAGTATTCCCTGATTTCTTTAGGAAGTTGAACTGTTCGATTGGAATACCGGTCAAAAAGCAGTTCCGAAGTAACCCGCATATGCGCTCACTACGATGATTTGTAAAATCGCGATCATGGCCCCCGACACCCCATCTTGCAAACTATCACAGGATAGCGAAACACCTGCGTGGAGTGAGCTCCAATTCTTTCCACAAAAACGTGAACATTTGGGTATTGACATTTTTATATTAGCGGCCCTCGCCCGTGGGCATCTCATGGCATAGCACTGTATATAGAGCATGGATTCAAACTTCCATCCAATTCACCAAAAGAAAAACCTTCCCAAGCTCAAGCCACTGTCATAATGATTTTCCAAAATTCATGATCATCAAAATTCGTGTTGATAGTAGACTTCTCTCGTGCCCTGGTCACTAGAACATTTTATTGAGAACCTTTTCAAAGGTATTTCTGTATACACACAATGCAAATTAGCATCTGTATCAGCCTGATGCAGTTCAATTTTATGCGAAGGCTTACTTTGGGGGGTGAGGAACGAAGTTCCTCGTGTACTCCTCAATCTCGGCGACGTCTTTGTGTAGATCCACGTCTACAGGCCGGCGAAAGTCCGTGCGCTTGACAAACTTCCATACTAGAAATAGCACGGGGAAAAGAAATATCATCATATACGAGAATAAGAACGTCTCTACGTTCCAATTACCCTCTAAGAAGACCGGATAACCGCTCACAACAGCCATAATAGCGCAGCCTATGAAACCGTACCACGCTAAGAAGGGTTGCAAAGGAGATTTGAATGGCAGTGAATCACGCGGCAATTCTTGGGCGTCACATGCCTTTTTGAATCGAATATAGGTGAAGGCCATAACGGAGAAGTTGATCAACTGAGAGGCGGTGACGAGACTGACAAACCACTGCAATACTTTTGCAGCGTTGTTGGAGACTTGCAGGAAACTCAACAGAGAGATTGCAAGCACTAGCAGGACGCAGTATGTAGGAACACCGCTTTTTGTACAACGGGTGAACAACCGAGGCGCTTTTCCTTCTAAAGCAAGCCCATAAAGACTTCGGCTAGCGCAGTAGACATAGCTGTTTCCCGCACTAAATGCCGCAAGAAGAACCATGGCGTTGACGATGTGCGGCAGGATAGGAATTTTCAGCCTGTTCATCGACACCACGTACGGAGAAGCGGCGGCGCCGGGAAGACCTTTGATAAACGCATCTCGCATATCGGGGTCATTATAAGGCACATTGATCCCGACGGCCAAACTTCCAAGGATGAAAAAAGAAGTAAGTCTGTAAAAGACTGCGTTATACGCGCGAGGCATCGACTCTCGTGGATTCTCAGCTTCACCTGCAGCCATGGACACATAATCTGGCCCGGCAATCGTGAAACTCGCCTGTATTAGACACTGCAGGAATCCTAGGAACCGGCCAAGATCTCCCGTTTTATACAACGTCGCAAAAGCACCAGGATCGCGCCAAAATCGGAACCCAAACCGGTCTCCAATCGGATTGCCTCCAAGCATAACGATGAAGGTATAAATGATCAATCCAATGATCAAGAGAGCCTTACCTATGGCGAGCCAAAATTCGGATTCACCATACCATTTAACAGCAGCAAAATTTAAAGCCCTAGGTAAAAATATTCAGTAAGTTGGTCCAACGAAGGAAATTTGGGGTCCCCTGCTGGTAACCGCATCTGAGCATCAGGTGAAAACGCACCCATATATAGCTATCGCGAGAGTGATGATAATTGCGACGTGAACTTTGTCAGTCCAGTAATGAATGATGAAATTGCAAGCGACGATTTCGAAAGGCACCATCGCAGCTTCAAAAATGAAAAAATTATAGCCAGCTGCAAAGCCGAAGGACTCATCTACAAAACGACCTGCGAATCGGATGAAAGGCGAGGAGATTGGTAAATACGTGACCATTTCGGCCATGCCTATACTCGTTGCATTAGGGCTCGTCTTGAATTGTCTCAAGCAAGAAACGATTTCAAGAGAAAAGGATGAGGCATCGAAATGAGAAAAGCGAATGGGATGGCGGAAAGGGATGAGAGAGCCTAAAAGGCTAGAAACGTGCGCTCCAGGGCTGGTTGTACTCTTGATGCAAAAGAATTTGGATTGGATTGTTTTGATATTGAGGAGGGAGCTATCTTACACATCGTAATAGCCAAGATAAAGGTACACCTAGTTTGAACAATTGACATGAGATTGTGTTTCATAGTAAAAAAGAGGGCTTAAGAAAGGGAGTATTTGAGCTTTGGACCAACTGTTTATATCTCCGGGAAATGAACGTGGAATCCATGGATACGGTTTCATGAAGTAAGAAGGCACTCCAGGCTCATGGAAGTTTCAATTCTCCGGCAGCCTGACCGTGACATTGATCAAAAATAGACAGCATAGGGAGGGAAGGAAACTTGCTGTGGGGACAGCAGCAAGGTATCGGCCGGTGACCAAACAATGGGAGCCTCAAATGTAGGGTAAACGTTTGAATTGTTATCCCAGAAAGGACGTACCAGAATGTAAAAGCCATAAATAGGCTGGCTGGCCCTCCGTTAATCAGCCCTTTGCCGATCTGAACGAATAATGCTGTTCCAATTGTTCCGCCAACTCCAATCAGCTGGATATGTCTGGGCTTAAGCCGGCGATGGGTGCCATCCGTGGAGGGACGAAGGTTTATATCGCTCGCATCTAAACTGGCAGAATTTGATAACCGATGCGAGGATGCAGCTCCAGATTGCTTCTCCGAGTCTATATGCTCCGACCCCAAAGCGGTCGTCGTTGCAACAGGCGCCGGCTCGTTCGCCTCGTGTTTCGCCATGTTGGAGGGGAAAACGATGGAAGAAACGGGCCCAATGAATAAAATAGAAAATCAGATCAGATCGTGACTGATATCAGTCAATCGCGAAACTGGACAAGGACTGGAGGTTAAAAAAATAAGTAAGCTGTTCATGAGACAGGAAATTTCTCCCGTCTGTAAGAATTCTCGAGGAAGAATAGTTGGTTTCGCAATCGCAATCCTCGTCGTGGGGTGCCCCACTGGAAAAAATGGTCATGTCCAAACAGCGGCAAAAGGGAACCCAGTCTGGGGATTTGAGCCTGTGGCACAGGGCCGTCCTGACATTGGAGGTCCATGGAAAGCGCGGGACAGGGGCAAAGAGGTTTCTCCGCAGTTGCGACAACCCTCTTGGAGTCTTGGATCCCAGTTACGGCCGGTGGTCTCTTGGGAGGTGACGATGGAGAGTTGCAGGGAGGATCCGTAAAGTCGTGGTTTGGTTCCTTGGAAGTTGTTTCCTTGCGAAATTGCCTCTTTTGCTTAGAATGAGGTGAACCTTAATTGGCTCTTGCCACTCAAAGTCCCAGCCGCGGCTAGTGCCAAGAGTCTGACTAGCCGGAAGCAGCAAGGCTGGAAGCGTAAATTCGATGAGGTAAGCTTTCTCCATTGTAAAAAATTCGGGCCGGAATTCTCCGGGTCGGCGTCGCCGATCCCACCCACATCTTTCCCAATGTGCTCAATGTTGAACATGCGTTTCAGTGCAGTGATGTAAGCATCTATGCGGGCCGTAATGACCGCAACCGACCCCAACCCAAATACGCCATTCGGGAAAAGTCTGAATATATCCCTGAATTTAGGCCATCCAAACTCACATCTTCGATCGCCATACATGTAATGCCTTGCACTCCTTAACCCGCCGTTTCTCTGCCCAATCAAAAAAGGCACGTTGATCATCTTTATCAGGGAATTGTTCATCAAGCAATGGTTGCATCGGTACCGCATAACCGGCCTGCTTTTCTTAAAAGATCTTATCAAGTGCTGCAAATTCAGCTTCAGTCGGCATTGTTGATTGAGAACGCGTGAGAGTTTGAGATCGAATGGAAGAAGTGAGGGTATAGCGGAGGTATGGGGAAGCCAAGTGTTTTGCCTTGATAATTGTTGCTGCCTGGCGGGCGATGGATCTGCAGAGCTTGACCCTGACGAATGAGACGTGGGCGGAGGTTGCGGTTGATGAGTGCCCTGTGCTTTTCTTTTCTAAAGGGAGTTTTGGTACAGTATCGTCAAAAGTTTCCACAACCCTTAGCGATTCCTGTTGTTGATCCTTAATAGATCTTAAGGACAAACCTCAAGACTGCCTTTTTGAAGCCCAAGAATACTCTTTGGCTTAAGGGGTATCTCTAGGAGGTTGTTTAGGGTAGGCTAAGGATTGTATACAGGGGTTAGCGCAAGGACTGATAAGAGCAATATTGAAGGGTTGTGGAGACTTTTGACGAAGCACTGTACCCCAGCCTCAAGTGCAGAATTACTACGTCTGATTGATTGCTGCAATTATAACAATCAATCAACTTGAGCGAGCTGAACTTGTCAGTGCCATGCTCAAGAATGTTGTACCACTTTTCTATGCTGGTCAAGATGAGGAAGGGAATATATTTCGGATTCTTCCAGAACCTTATGTTCTCCTGCCTGATCAGCAGCATCCAAAAACCAAGTCAACTTATCTCGCCAAATGTGCTCGGTGTTAATCTGAATGTTCAGCCAGCACATCCCTCATTTCATCGCATCAACAATTATTCCGAAGAAAGCACGGAGAGCAATGAATCAGATGATATTGCAGGATCTGGATTTGTCTTTCATCAAGTTGGGAGACTGGAAGTCTGGATTGGTGATAAAGATAATTCAAGAACTGAAACTGATGTTGCTGAGGGTCCTTGGTTTCCAACCAATTATGGTGTTGTTGTGAGAATTAGCCCAAATGGAAGATCTGCTGGAATTTATATCATTTATCATTTTTTCGAATGATACCTCTTGGTCCTGGAAGCGCTCATGAGAACTTCGCAAGGTAATATTTCAAAGTATCACCAAGGCCTTTTGAAGGATAGGCAGCTTCCATTGCTAAGGTCTAACCTTTGACTAGTGAATGCATAAAGGCCGCAAAGACGTTCAATATATTCTCTGCCTTTTTGTAGCATGATTAGACTACAATGTTTTTTCCAGGTCCGTTGCTCTTAAGGAGCGATGATCCTATTCATACCTCCTCCTATCTTGCTCGTGTTGAGGGCATAGGTTTAATGACTCGTTCCTTCAACTTCACGGGAATGATTTTCTTCTCAAGATCATGTAGGGCCCTTTTAAGAAGGGCGGGCATATGTTGGTTGTAGTAATATGATGATGATGATGAACATGACGGAGCCTTCATGTTCTCTACCGCCTCAAAGAGCGACTTGATGGAGTGTCCAGAGTATGGGGGCTGTGGTGGTTGAAGGAATTTCAAGGTGACCAGTGTCTTCACCAGTCCTCCAAGTTGCGAGCAGTCACACTCAAATCTGCATACGGCCTCCCTAGAACTCGAGACTGGGTCCGAGTACAATTTGAGCTTCTCTTGCAGTAGATTCGATATTGATGATATAGTGCCCTCTCTCTGTCTATTTATCGCATCTATTCATTGTAGTTAGTTAGTAAACCCTTGTTCACAATGGAGCTAGACTTGCCAATGTAGGAAGACGGAAGTGGGAGGTTTCCAGGGTCAAATTTGTCTGTCAGATTCATAATAGCCTCCCGTGTAATATTTTTAAATTCGTCTGGTCTGTTGAAGCAATAGTAAATTGCCGCGAGTTGAGAGTAGTCGAGGGCTGTAAGAGATTGTTTTGAGATTTCCTCCTTCACACCGTCCATCCATCCATTGGAAAGTGTACAAACAAGTTCCTGAAAATAGTACTTATCAACAAGACAAGCAATCTGGGCCAGTAGCTTTAAAGAGACAGTAGCAGGCACCCTACTCAGTCGAACATGGCATATATCAAGTAGGACAATCAAGGCATCCGGATCATCATCAGGTAAAGGAATTTCCACACATCCATTTGATCGAAGAGTTAAACTCTCACGAAATTCTCCCTGTAGCATCCTCTTGAACAAGACAGAAGCTAGGCATAGATGTTTAGAAGAAACTTTCATGCGAATCTAGGCACATAGACTTATAAGCCAGGTATTTTTTCACAGTCTTATGAGATGTAATACTTCAGATTTAGCACCGGTCACTATTATTGGGTTTCAGTAACATTTCCATATTCAGAATTGGTGGCCCGGAGACAGACGTTGTTTGCTTCCAATCAATATCACATCCCCATCCTCATCAAATTCTAGTGTCGACGCCCGAGCCATTTGCTGGAGTCTCAGTGTTGTTTCAAAAATCAAAGCAAGAATGAAAATTTAATCATTCATCAGTAGACGTGGGAGTGAGAAAACTAGTATGGCAGTTCTGCCGAAAGTACTCCGTAGCTTTGGGAGGAATCCTCAAGGAGGAAAATAGACAAAAAAAAGGTTGTTGTTTTCTAGGATACTACAGTAGATAGCCTTGTACCGAGTATGGAGTATTTGGTAGCTAGTTAGCGGAGTACGGAGTAGCCAATTAGGTAACTAACTAGGTACGGAGTACTCCGTAGTTTTAGGTACAGTAAGTTAGTTACGGAGTAATAAACTTCCAATCCAAGGGAAATTTCAACCTGTTCCGGTGACCAATCTGCAGGTATTAGGTAACTATTCAGTTAGTAAACTAGTTAAGTCAATTAGTTAACTAAAGTACGAGTTAACCCAGCCACGATTGAATGACAAAAATTACCCCGTACTCTGTAGTAATAACTACCCCTGAAGCCCTTATTATGCACTAGTTACTCCGTACCCTGAGGATGTGTGTAAATTGCTGCTCTAATTGCTAACAATGCAATCAATTGGTCTTTGCTGTAACTATGGAGTACTCCGTACATACGGAGTAGTTACTCAAATTGAATACTAGTTATCTAGTTATACCAGGAAATTTAGGTTGCTATGTTCTTGGGGCTGTTTATAGTAGGCTCTCATAATTCACTTAGTTCTTCAGTCTCGCGGTTTAACACGATGAGAATCCGAATACTTCCTTTTTGTGATGTGAGTTCCACAGCTATCATCTGTAAGTTCATCTGTATATCTACATTCAAAAAATAACTAGCCGTGCCCGCGCCAGAAGTTATTATTTCATTGACAAAACTGGTTGAATGCGCCCGGAAGCCATTTATGTACCCAATAATAATTGTATCGGCCAAAAGTAGGAGCGACGAATTTGTCCTCGGAATCCTTCTATGTCGGCCGTAATTTAACAGGAGCACATCGTAAGCATGTTGCGGAAAGTCTGCATAGAATCGGGCATATTCTCGAACAGCGCAGCTTCTACGACCGTACATATACACTGGAAGACATGATTTTTTGGTCCGTTGGTAGAGATTTTATTGCCATGATCGGCAAAGGCGAAGGGTGCGGTACATGAGTATCCGAACTACCAGCTTCTTGATCCAGATATGAAGGGAGGTTTGGAAAGAGAGTATTCATTGAATATTCTGTTTCTTGGTGTTGGACTGCTCACACGGCTCCTACGCCCAAAATGTTAGAATGGCTGTTATATCTGGAAACACCGCACAATGTGAAGACATACCGATTGCGCTCGCCTTTTTCTCTCCATCGGTTTCAAGTCACCGAGAGTCCTCGCCGGGAGCAAATGCATATTTGGCCGCCGCTTAAAGCCGGAACAGACAACATTCTTAGAGCCCGTGACGCGAATACCGGCACTGACATTGATTTCGATTGGTCGAGTTGTCCCAAATTCTGCCTCATCCAAGACGCCGCAAGATTTCAATGCCGATACAATGGATGAGGCAATCTGGGCTGATTTGACTTGTCGTTGCTGTTGCAATTGCTGCGCAACGCCATTATTGGTTTGAGAGTCCGATGGTACGGTTGGCCCATCTTCAAAGTTACCACTCGGGGCAGTTGGGATGGCGATGGTGTTTGCTTCGCCATCTATGGTGATCGAGGTGTCGATGTTCAGCACAATTGGTTGTGGAGGGGGTCCAAAATCGTCATCATCTTCATCAAAACATATGTGCTGGTCTTGGTTTTGCTGCGCAGCAGCGTATGAGGGAGGAGGCGCCGTCGTAGGTTGACGTCTCTGAATCTCTGCTAGGTATTCCGCTAGCTTTAAGTTCTCGCGGGCAATATCTAAAGGAGGCAGCATCTTGGGTTATGCACCAAAAACCCGGCAGCTGTAGGATGATATAGAATCGGTATAGCAATGTATTTTAGATGCAAAGGGAGATATGTATCGACGGGAGAAGGCCTCAGACGGGAAGCTCGGCAAGTATATATAATTTTCGGAAAAGAAAGCCGGTCGGTATGTGTTGTGCGAGGGATGAGCTGAGAAGGACTGATCGTTCAACCAAAAAGAGTCCAGCTGCTCTCAGGTTACGCTCAAAGGGACGAATTCGGTATACAAGCGGAGGGATGTACTTCAAAATTCCAAAGAAACTCTTCAAAGAAATGACAGACTGAGTGGGCGGTCTGTTCTTTAAACAATCCAGGGAGACAAGAGACAGCAGGCTAAGGAGCTGCGGGTGATCCAGGGAGCATAAGTAGCCATCCTTGTGAATAGGAAGAAAAACTAGACAAATGACTAGTGAAAAAGAAAGAATACCGACAGTGTCAATGTGGACGTCCGGCATCAATAGGATAAGCGATAATTATTATGGCTTCCCTGCATATGGAGTCCATATGCAGATAGCCACTAATAAAAGCTGATTGACAACAACTGTGGAACTGTACTCCTGAATCAGTTCCACCATGAGACTTCTTTCAGTCAATCACCAGGACCTGTGTGCAGGGTCAAAGGTTAGCCGCGGATGAGCCATTGAAGCATTCGGTTGGCGTGGATGGCGACTGGCGATTCCGAGCAAGCCTCCGTGTCTCAGCATCATGATTGGAGAAGAGTCGGGATGAATCAGACTAGACATGTAAAGATCATTGAGTCCATCGACAGTTTCTTGTTATTGACAGGGTTTGTGAGAATGAATGCATGGTTTAGCGATGAATAGACGATGGTTTCTATTGTTCGCGATTGTTGTTTTTGGACCTCAATAGGGACGAGCCCTGATTGGTTTCCAGCTGGCTTCCGTCCGAAGTCCACCAACAACAGAAACAACAACACGGAATCCGATGGCGTAACATCGAGAAGTTACTATTTTCCCGCAGCAAATGAGACGGCGGGCGTTTTCCTGTGAAAGGCGAGACCCGAGTTTGCTTTCCTCAGAGAGTCATTGGTTTGTTGGTTATCTCAGCGGTTGGATGCTGGGAGGACAACACAATTTTGGAGAAAAAGTTGCAGGGTTCAGCGGCATTTCCACCGCTTGTCTTACGGAATACGGCGCGAGTGAAGGGTTCCAATTCCGGCATCTATGTAAATCAGTCCGACAGGGAATTAAAGCGCTTTGTGAAACACTCGATCTTTCATTCTATATTTGCTACTGGATGGGTTGCAAAAGGAAAACAAATATCTCCTAAAATTGGCATGTTTCCCGAGACTCCTTTATCTTGCATTCATACATACTCGCCTCTGAATTCAGACGAATTTGGGGGTCAATGCAGTGGAATATCCTCCTAGCTCATTGACAGTGGCCAGATACGGAGTACCGCTCCTGTCCGCTCGAATGGCTCCTGACGGGGCCAATCGTTAGGCTGGCCAGTATGGTGGTCTTACAAATATTTTGCGACCCAGACCCAAGTTGGTCGACCATAACATGCGACAGGGCATCCGCACAGGTGTACTCCGTAGTACGGTCATATTTCCAGAACATTTTTCTGTGGTTTCCGTGGGTGCATGAAGAGATATTTTCTTTTTCACAAACAATATTATTTTTGGCATAGGTAGCACCTTTTAATCGTCCCTTCAACAATCGTTGCAAGCAGCTTTCAACCCCCAATGAACCAAGATATCACGCCCGTAAATGTAAACCCGCGAATGCCAGCTTGATGGCCCAGACATGATCCGCGATCACTTCAAACCAAACTCCAAGAAACCCATTTGTGTACATGACCACAGAATGCCAGAGGCTAAAAAGGGAAAATAAGAACCGAAGAGGCAACCGGCAGCCCGGCACGCAGTGTATTAAACTGAATCTCGTACTCTTCTCACGCCATTGCTCGTCGTGGGGCGAAAATAGTCTTGGACCACATAGGCAGTCGACCTTGTCGCTCATACTCGACTCCGCAGTTTTGACATAAAGCCTATACATGTGTTGTTAGGATCTAGTTCAACCAAACCGAGATTTTATGTCATACCTTGGACCCCTCAGGCCCGTCTCTAGCAGCCCAAGTAGCATGCCCTGGCCGGAGGCAGTTGGTGCATCGCCAATTTTGTCGTTCCCTATCGCGACCGTTAACAAATTGGGAGTCTTGGAGCGCAGAAGTGGATAGCCAACTTACATTTCCGTTAATGTACCCCCTCCACCTCCATACCCGGCTACGGAACCAACGTCAGGAGTTCCTCTGCCCCCGGGAGTTCCGCTGGTAGGACTATTACTTCGGGCACGGCGCCTCCTCTTATTTCGTTCACCTCGACCAAGAGGAGTGTCGGGATCCGGAAGATCAAAGTACCCACCAGAGCTCTGACGTGTCAATTCCAAGGATATGCCCGCCGTCGATGAAAACCTAGCGGTTTCCCGTCGAAGTCTTCGGATTTGGCGTTCACGATCCCCCTCCCGCTTTTCTATATCCTCCTTGGATAATAGTAATACCCTGGGCTCCCATTCATCACCTAGCGTGTCTGGGTCATATCGCCAGCCAGCTTCCCGACCATTTGCAGCTTGATTATCGATTTCCGATCCGTCGAGTCCAACAACTACTAGTCCACCACTTTCACACGCTTCTTTCTTTAGCCTTAATACTGTTTCGCAGATGCCATGTGACATAACGTTAGCCCACTCAGGGCCTAGACCGAGCTCCGCGCACGTTACTCGAGCAAATTGATCCGTGAGTCCTTGATCATGAAGTAGTGACCATTCGAATCTGTCGGTGTACAGCCTATTCTGTAGCGTTATATCCAAGATAACGATGCAACGGTATGCATCGTCGTTACTGAAAACACTATCGTCAGAGGGGCCTTTTATTTCTGACTTTTTCGGGCCGGAGTCACTCTGGCTTGGAACAACGGATGATATTTGAACTGGCGTGGATGGGTCTAAATTCTGTTGTGTTTGTGATTGGTTTGTCCCTTTTGACGAAGGTACTTTTTGAAAGATTGGATGCATAGCGACGCCAGCATATTCCTCCAACTGCTGTCGTATCTGATTGCACACAGCCGTTACCATCAACGGCACATTTGGGAGATCCAGTTCGCGGACAAATGAGATTGCGTATTCTTCGGGCGTAGCGAAAGGCTCGTGAAGATTCCATAGAATGAAATCTTTAACCCGATACGGCGGCGCCGATTCGGGTTTTCGATAAGCTGGAGCTGTGGGATTTATGCCAATTTCTAGATAATTTCGCGGTAAAGGAAAAGGTTCAAGTGGCTGATGTGCGGGAACTTCGAGGTCGATACGAATGGGGACTAAGTTGAGAGGTAGCGAGGCATGACCTATTAGCTGGACTGCTCTCCTGTACAGACATCAAATCTCATTAGTATACTTCCAGATTTCAAAACGAACAGATTCCACGTTACATTAATTTCGGTCTTCTTCTAAGGACCCAGTCTCTGAAATTCGCCTGAACATTTGCAGGAGCAGAGATCTCCGTTCCAAGTTTCTCTCCAGTCGGACCTCGATCAGGAAGAAACTCCTCCCTTCTAAGACTCCTTAGCCCAGTAGGCCGCCGTACTCCATTATCACTATCAACGTCGTCATCATCTTCAAGGTCATTCTCAGCATAATTAATCGCGGCAGTTCCACGCTTAGTTGTTCGAGCGGCGGGTGTTTGTGTCGCCGGAAGGACAGGAGTCAATAATGCGTTGGCATATTGGCGAAGTCTCGGAGAGTATGAGGTGACGGAAGCGAAAGGGAATGACATTTTCAAGAAGCTAATTGAAGCTCATTGAAGATTCCCTGTTAAAATTTCTGAGGATGCGCGGATGCGCGCAGGATGAGGAAGATTGCGCGCCAGTCAGAAAGTCCGATAGAGGCCAATGGATTTATGAATCTGAAATGGGATAATTGAATTAGCGCTTTGCCCACAAGAATCAGGCTCCGCGATGGAGAGCGGCGGAGATATGAAGCAACTTTCTCTTTCTTTGAGAATGAGGCCCGCATCAAACAGACGAAAGTCGTGCCCGTTTAAGCTCCGCGGAAATATGTTACTAATCCTGATTTGGACTAGCATCGAATCTCCGCCCAGGGGCCAATCAGTGAGCTTCTTAACAATTACAGTACACTGATGGTTGAAAAACACACTTGATGTAATTGAGATGAAAACTGGATCCTTATCTAGATGCTATAATGATTCTAGTTTTAACGAGAGAAAAGGTTCATGAAGTCAAACAACTAGCTATGGAGTGAGTGAGAGAGCTAAACAGAGTAAATGATGTTGCAACATTGGGAACAGAGGTCTCAAAATGATCAATGGAAAATGATGTGATAAAAAGAATGAATGATGGTAGCGCTCTTTGCAAAAACACACAGGGGGAATATATGCCTAAAAGAGCATTAATAACAATGAAAAATCGAACAAGAGAAATGCAGACATTTCCGCATTGACCTGAAGGCGACGATTGATTACCGATGGGACGAAAATCTCAGGAAAAAGGCGCACACACCAACGCCGTTCTGTGGGTCAGCGGAGTCCGATAACACTCTAAGAGTCAGAATATGCATTAGTTTGAATCACACCGAATGGCCTAGAAACGTGGGCATGCTTACCATTTCGAGTGTCCAAACCCTTCGAATCCAGACTTTCAATTTTCCCTTTACGCCATCAACATTTTCAAGCTCCACACCTTCCCACCAGCAACGGCGGGCTGGTTTCCTCCAGAAGAGCAGCAATTTTTGAGCCATCCCGACAGCATTGTTACTAGTAATGTCGCCTCTGATATCAGTACGTAGTTTGGCCAACCCTAGGCTGCATATGACAGCTTTATTAGGTTCTCCAGAACGATGTCCCCAGGAATCATCATGATTGAAACCGCTAGTAAAAAGACACTTAGTACATTTTCATAAAAGTGTGGGAAGGATTATTTACCCTGCAGTCAGCATCTCAATTAGATGCTGTTCGGTGGTTCCAGCCTCATCGCTTTTTCGAAGGCCGGAAAAAATCCCATCTTGCTTAAGCAGGGCTCGACCGGCGGCCCGTTTGACCTCGATCATCTCCGCATGCTCAATTTCCGCGACTGGCGGGATAACATAAAAGTCCAAGTCTTCACGAAGCACTATAATTCCTGCGCGATCTTGGAGCATGTCTCGGGCACCGCCATGCAAGCTATCGATTTGATCGATATCCGGAGAGGTAGTGGGAGACGGAGAGGAAGATGGGATCGATTGCGCTACTGATCGGAAAAAATCAAGTATATATTGAAGGGACACCGGATCGTACTGGCCAAAATGTAAGTATCAGATTAAGAAGGTATATAGCAAACAAAGGCAACAATTTTGATATCAAACTGCGTCCCGTTTTCCAACTTACGTCGACAAAATATACGTCACCTTCCTGCAATCCGCCAACATGGCTATCAGGAAGCAGCCCGTTGGGAAAAAGAGACAATAGCACAAACTCCGGTAGAGTTAGCAGCTCATCTCGTGATAAATTGAACCGTGTACCGCTAACAGATATTAATAAGTCATCGCTTAGGGAGTAAGAAGTCTCCAGATTGAAAACAGGAGCACAAACCGTAAGTCTAGTGTAAGCAGTTCGTCTCCTCCAATATCTGTTCAAGTTTAAGAATTTGATATCAGTCCCTGTATGATTGACAACCGCACACCGCCTTTTTGGGCAGCGCGTTAGCTTTGCAGGATTAACAAACCTCCCAATGTGTTTAAAGGTGGCCCTCCTGTTTGCTGCACTTGAGTAATGATACTCGCAGCCCCTCCCGCAGCCGCCATGACGTAGTTGAAAGAGTGAAGCGGGCTCGATCCCTCTGTATAAGGCGGTGGAGGTTCAGAGTCGTCGGAGCCTTTCGCCGAAGATTCTCCCTTTCGTTCCTGTGAAAGAGCGACCTTGGTATCCGCGACAACAGAGGGTGTCGTTGCGGACGGACCAAGTACGGGAGTCTCGTCAAACGACGAAACAGGCGCGAACGCGGGAAGGCAAGGCGCGCTCGACTCTGTTACCGTATCCTTGACCCGATCGAGCTCGGACTCGGGCGTGAAATAAAGCGATGAGAATGGAGGTGGCCGGGGAGATGGAGGGCTGGATGACGAGGAACTGGGAGGTGAATGGGGAGGTAAAGGAGGGAATGCGGTGTTGTTCTCCACGATGCTGAGAGTGACGTGCTCACGGGATGGCAGCGCCCCAAAAGGCGAGCCGAATGAGTCTCGATGGTCCGACAAGGCGGATAATGGGAATGGTGATCGAACTCGAGGGACAATTGTCCTGCCGCCTGTGGACCTGCGAGATTGTGCTTGTTGGAATTTCCAGCGGGCGTTGACTGGGTTCAGGCTGGTCGCTAGCTCTGATTGGGCGGCTAATGTCTTATGAGCGGAAGTTCAGTAGCACATAATCTAATAAAAATGGTCTGCTAGTATTTAAGCATTTGATTAGTTTCGTCCAAGAGGAATTGGTGTACGAGTAAAGGCAGTTGGAGTGGTCCAAACAAAAGAGACCTGGGAGGAGATGTTGTTGCAAAGAGCAAAGCTTCCACTTTCTACGAATCGGACGGAAAACAGTCAAAGGCTGCGGGTGGCCAGGGCCACATTGGAGGCCCACATGCCTGTAATACAAGACCCCCTTAGGACTCGCACTCGGCTTTTGACAAATAAAGACTATTATATCCATTTTTTATTGCCAAAGTGAACAGTTTCATAGCAAAACTGCTGGGCTTTGTTGCACTATCCATTGCCGTTCGATTTAGAAATGTAACTACATATTGATTTGGGTGTAATCCAAAAGGCAAGTATCCAAAATTAAGTATATTTTGTTTGTCATGAGAGCGTTAGATAATAATGTCCTGGAAGTCCAAACCGCGGTGTAAGAAACAAGGTAAGGGGTATCCCGATTGGCAGGAAGAATTAGGCATCTGCCATCTCTCCCGGTAGGGCTCTTTTTTCGCCTTTTGCCCATTGATCTTCCCACGCGTGGTGGCGAACGCTGGTTCAACGGGCTCAAAGAGGCCATTTCCAGTTTCATCGGAAATGGAAAGGAGTGACCGGATATCTAGTAGCCGTACGCCGTTAGATCAATAGGCTACGGCTACTTGGTCGTCATATGAGCCCCGTGGTCGCTTGAATGTCACCAGACTTACTAGTGTCGTTATTAGCGAGCGTATCTTGGGTAGTCTTATCGCCAACTACGCCCGAGAATTTTCTCCGTTCCGGGTAATAGGGCCCGCCTGGGTGTAGGGACTGAGTCGTCTAAAATTTGCATTAGTAAAAACCAGTTTTGTCTCCAGATATTTATCCAGTACCAGCAATATCCATCTCTTGCAGTCGAGAAACTATGGAAGGGTACTGACTTGGCGGAACTCGTCGCCCTCGACGGTGACCTCGCGGTCTCGAAGCTGTCGCATCAATGCAAGGAAGTTACTCTCCTTAAACTTTTGGCTTTGATCGTGGCTGACATTATCGAGAAGCTGCCCTGCTGTTTTGGCAAGTTCGTCGGCTACATCCACGCCATCCTGCTGTGCGGGAATGTTATCTGAGCCTATTCTTATCGTTTCGAATGCCTGAATGTTGTCATTTGCCGAGTCGTTATCAGACTGGTGTAATCGAGATTCCTGTAATTCAATCTCTGCACGAGCTTCGGCAAACGCGGCTTCAAAAGCAGAATCGTCAAAGGCCTCGGCTGACTGGGGTTTTTGCGCCTGAATTTCTGGTAAGTCGGCGATATGTGTAGGAGCAAAGTTGCCCATAGATTGAAGCTGCATATTCCCCATTGGGTTATACATCATTGAGCTGTGTTGTGGTTGGTTTCGTTGATTATTTTGTGACGAAGACATGAATTCGGAATGCCACCCGGAAGATGCGTGAATAGGTGCTTGAGCTTGAAGCCTCTGATTTACTATCGATGCAGGCGGAGCTGAAAGATGTAAGTTTTGGAAATCAGAGGCCCATCCCAACACCTCTGGATTGCTAGGCCCCGATACGGTCTGAGGATTTTGTTGAAATATTGGCGGGGCATTCTGCTCTACCAGAGCAGGAGCCCCAAATCCCGCCTCAAAGGCCTGAAACTCCGGGTCTAAAGCGCCTTCGTTGGGGTTTTGAGATCGGAAGCTCTAAAAAAGACCTTTGTGAGACGAATTCTAGAAGTTACGTGAAGGGACGGACTAACATGTACGGGAGAGTGGCGAGATGTAAGGCGATCCTGTTGAAGTGTTCTGTCCGTAGCAGCATGCTTTCGGAAGTTTTGGAGGGCATTTGAAGGTCCGCAAAGCGCATCTGACATGATCAGAAATTCGACTTGGAGCTTAACAGGCTTTGGAAAGAGCAGCGTGATTTTGGGCAGTAGACAAGGTGATATTTGAATGAAAGTGGAAACAAAATTAGTGTCTAATCGGTAGATTGTCGAGAAGCAGTCATGATCGCTTGAGATGAGATGTGCAACAGCTGAAGTCTTCAAAAAAGAGTGCTTGCCTCGATCTCTATGTTCGGCATCTGATTCGGTAGGTAGGGATGGGCAGTCAGGATGTCCTAATTGGGGGGGAATTCCCCAGTCGATCCCATAGTCATGCTTACTAAGGCTCCGAAACCCTAATATACCTCGGTACGGAGCAATTGGCATATGAGCTTATGGAAGTGGCTACGAATCTTGAGGAAGTGATAAAATGCCCCTTCAATATGAATGTCAGCACCCGTTGAGTCCGCATATTTATCATCCTCCAGCTCGGTGCTTTATTTTTTGACAAAAACTCATGTACAATACTCCGTACATACAGACACAGAAACCTCCATGCTAGATCCGGAGCGCGAGAGCCGCACTAGAACTCTAATCGACTTATATAATAAGATTCACTCGGATCGGCGTTATATTATTCCGCTGTTTTGATGGATAAGATAAGATCGAAATTAGTGCCACAAGCAGGGGCGCTTTGGTGGCTCGTTTTGGAGTTTGTGCCAGCTATATCAAGTCCCAGCTTGCTGTTCCCACGAAAAATACCTTTTCTAAACTTGTTCAAATTCTTAAATCCAATTCACGAATCAAACCAATCTCTCATCGGTCTTCCTCGGATATCGTTTGCATTGCTTTCAAAATGGTAATCGCCCTACCCTCTACCAAGACGACCTCCTCAAGAAGATGTTCAGTAACTGATTGATTGTACAAAAGGCCCAGGTCATATCGAATTCTGGTCACGATGATATGATTGTATGTACTCCTTCCTCAATGCCTCCGTCGCATTAAGTCTCGCATTGGCTTCCATCGAATGGCTTGTTGCTCCGGGACCTTTCGCAAGCCCACTGCTGACCGTCTTGTAGCATGATGCCGGGATTGATTACTACGGCCGCAGACTAGCCACTTGCTCTTCAGACAAAACGATAAAAATATTTGAATTGGAAGGCGATACACACAAAGTTCTTGAGACCTTAAAGGGGTAAGGAATTGTCTGTCCACCGTCTTGTAAGGCTATTTTCTAATAGAGTACCTTTAAAGGCACGAGGGCGCTGTGTGGTGTGTTGCATGGGTATGTCCGTTGAATTGCATATTCCTGCTGTTTCAATCGGGTTTGTGAACTTAATGCTAAACACTGAATTGTTCCCTAGGCACACCCAAAATTCGGCACCATCCTTGCTTCCTCCTCTTATGACGGCAAAGTTTTAATATGGCGCGAGCAAGGCTCTGGCGCATCCGCCAGCAGTACTTGGAGCCGAGTCTTCGATTTCTCCCTTCATACCGCATCCGTTAACATGGTTTCTTGGGCTCCTCATGAGATCGGTTGTATCCTTGCTTGCGCCTCGTCCGACGGACACGTCAGTGTTCTGGAATTCAGGGATAACAGCTGGACACACCAGATATTCCATGCGCATGGTATGGGCGTGAACTCTGTTAGCTGGGCACCGGCTGCGGCACCGGGTTCTATCATCAGCGCGACACCAAACCCCGGCCAAGTGCGCAGGTTTGTTACTGGTGGGAGTGATAACCAAGTGAAGATTTGGGACTACAAGTAGGCTTCTCATTTTAAAGTTGTGAGTTTTGTCTAACGCATATATGCAGCCCCGAAACTAGTGCGTATGTCACTTCAACCGTACTTGAAGGTCATACAGACTGGGTCCGCGATGTCTCCTGGTCACCAAGTATTCTCTCAAGGTCATATATCGCTTCTGCGTCACAGGACAAATCTGTTCGAATTTGGACCTCCGATCCATCCAATCCAAATGAATGGACTAGCCACAAACTCGACTTCGATGTTGTGGTCTGGCGTGTCTCCTGGAGCTTAAGCGGAAATGTACTTGCTATCAGCGGTGGTGACAACAAAGTTAGTTTGTGGAAAGAAAACCTAAAAGGGCAGTGGGAGAAAGTAAAGGATATCGAGGAATAGGGGGTCGATACACGGATTGATGAGAATCTATCATATCCTTTTGCTCTTTATAAACCTTCATCAGTCCGTGTTCCAGAGTATCAGCGGCCCACTCTCCCAATTGTAGACAGTCAACAGGTTTTGCCACCTGCCTAGCATGATTTTACCTCCGGGTATGACCGCTAAGTCGTAGGCTATGGCAATGTCAAAACACTCCTCCCAATACCAGCTCAGCTCGATGTCTTCATCACTCGAATCCTCGAAATGCTCTTTTCCTAGCTCATTCAGCTGATAGATGAGGAGTTGAACCCTTTTCCACCCTGGGAATCCGCCTTGTAATGCTCTAATATCTTCAGTGTATGCGAGAATTTGGGAACCCTCATCCTCGTTGTCAATGCGAAGCGTACCGCAAAACCATTCGCGGCGGCCGGCTACAATTGAATTTGTAAATCCCGGATAACCATTTTCAATAATATGTTGCAGCCTTTTGTCTCCATTCCCAGGTTTTAAACTCAGCCGCTATTGATAAATCTTTAGCAAATAGAAGCTATCCAAATCAGATCAGATTATTCATTAACTTACAAGTTGCGAGATCTCGTCCTGGTGTGTTCCGAAATCTGCACATGTTTGGCGTTCAATCAGGTTTTCCATTCCGACGTAGGGATGGATGCAAGCTACGAGTATACATCTATTAGTATCATATGCCACAAAGCGAAGCATCGAAGCACTTACAGTGATAGCCAATCCAATTTTCCCCAAGCGTACGCCTCATAGTAAAAGAGGAATCCCAGGCCCTGGGCATCATTTCTGGGAGAATGGTCTTGTAAGAAGAGTGATAAGAATTCTCGTCTTTGCAGGTAAGGTGATTTTTCCAAAAGTTTCTAATATGGAACAATTGGACAAGGTCAAGCTTGAATCCCGAAAACAGTCTGTGATAGTCTTCATCATCGTTTACAACACCGTACGCAAAGCCAATGTCGTAATCCTGACGAGACGCTTGAAACGGCTGAGGAAATCGTAATGCTAAATGGGTCAAACATAGCTGGACACCCAGATAAGACGGCATATAGTCAGCTTTGATAAGCTTAGGAACATTCAGGGGCCTGTTCA
Organism: Nannizziopsis barbatae; assembly: GCA_014964245.1. Classification (NCBI taxonomy): domain Eukaryota; kingdom Fungi; phylum Ascomycota; class Eurotiomycetes; order Onygenales; family Nannizziopsiaceae; genus Nannizziopsis; species Nannizziopsis barbatae. The sequence goes on from JACVYH010000004.1 coordinate 4,504,668, forward strand.
GAAAGTCGTTGAATGAAATAAGCCTTTCCAGAAGCCGAAGGTTTAATGACGGTTTGCCATAAGAGGTTGGGTGCAGGAACGTTTCTGAAGATTGGCAGTCAGATTTAAAAACAAAATGTCACTTGGATGGAGTGCAGCCTACCGTTGATCAAGGTCGTCGCTGAAAGGAGCCACAGGAGCTTCCTCTTGTCTCCATCGGCTTCGAAACTTCCCTTCTTTCGGAAAGCTACCTGGCGAGATATATACTCGACCATCACCTTTCTAGATGTCATCCCAGCGGGATAAGGATCATATAGTCTGAGAAATCTGTATCTCCAGATGCCGGCTTCGGGAGGAGAAATTGTCCGATAGAGCCGTCTGCAGACCAAAATAGTGTTCGCTACGTCCTTATCCGTTGGGAGGAAGCATGCAATTTGCTGTATCATCTGTTCCAAAATATCATGTCAGACTTGCCAATACTTCTGGACTGTCTGCATCCATAGAGTACAATACCTCAGCAGGTAGGTCCAAAAGCCCAACTGACGAGTCCATTGTTAAACGCAGCCGTCGACGGGAGAATTGCGGCATTATACGGTCGTGGGGAGACCAAAGCATGCACTGCTTTGGTGTAGCTTTCGCTCAGATGAGTGTGAAAAGGTGAACAGGCAAGTGAGGAATGAGCTGGGTCAAAACATGCACACCAAAACAAATTCGTGTTGCTGTAAGCTGCTGTGAAGGAGAAATCTGAGACTGGCGGGGCTTTTTCAGTGCTTTCCCAGTCAAGCCTGCACACAATACAGGCTGTAATCCTTGATACGGCTTGCGGTATTTCTGATCAATAGGTACAAAACATGACTTCATCAGAGGTTATGAAATCCTTGTGATTGATTTCATTCCATTCCTCAAGCTTGAGATGATTCTTCAAGAAATTCCTTTCTGTTGAGACAAAGTTCACTTCTTGATATGAATAGCGTATGAATTGTGATAGCTTCTTTCCGAGTCTAGAAGATGGGAAGTAAAACTAGAAAAATAATGACCGGAATCATGCAAGATTCCTAAATTGATATTTGTCCTGGAAGATGGGAGGTTTATCTTCCATGTAACTAGGAAACCACGGGTAAGCAGTTATTGAGGATATCAAATAACAGTGGTTTTAGTTTTTGTCATATATACGAGAAAGTCTGTTCAGTGTAGCCTCACAATTAAGAAAGAGAAAAGGAAAAACATTGGGCAACACGTTTGTTTCGAATTTCTAGTTGGATGCAGTCAGAAATTCGCATGTTGTCTCTCTATGATTGTTGATGAGAGAGTTGAAGTTGAGGTCACCTGACGAAATCTGCCCCTTTTTAACTGATAGTTAGTTCTACGAAACGGCATCGGCGACTACATCTAAAAAAGGTGTAAAAGAGCAAAGACCATGAAGACTGAGTGATACTGGCTTTCGCCCGTCAAATTTCATTGACTTGTTTTCGTCAATATTCAAAAGCGGCTAAAGTACAGTAGTACATTGAACGACTTTCCTAACGTCGAACAAAACACAAGGAGTTTCGATCCAACTTTTCATACCTCTACCAAGAAGCACGGTGGCTTCCAAGGAGGAATAGACTAAATAGGAAGAGGAAAATTTAAGTGTAGAGAGACATCAAAAGGAAAGTAAATTAGGAGACGAAGACCCCTAAAAAGGGACATTATGAACTGTACAGAAAGGGCTTCGCGTTTGTTTCCGCCAGAGAGCTCTTCAAAAAGCGCGCCAAATGCTGTGTACTGGGTATCTGAAAAAAATCTTTCCAGCCAGTGCCAGGGAAGAGGAAATAATTGAAAAGGGAAATGAAGTAATCAGACAACAGAATGAGAAAGAGGAAGAAGTATCCACGTATTTCAAGCGAACGGTTCAAGAGGCAAGGAAAAAGAGTCGCTGGATTGCAAAAGTAAATTAGGAGTACAAGAAAAATCGAGCTGAAGTTGGATCTAAGGATCGAAACAAGGGAGGAACAAGTAGTAATTGAAATGAAAAAGGGGGCAAGAGGAAGATTGAAAGGGTGATTTTTTGGGGGAGTATGCTCAGTGGGAGTGTACCATGTAATTCTTTTTTATCTTAGTACAAAGTCATGGAAAACGTCGTAAAAATCATACGATCGTGGACGTCATTCTCATTAATAGAGCACAAGCATTGCAAAGGAAATCGATGCGGCTATTCAGGAGAAATCGTGTTGTGGGGTTAAAGGGGAGTCAATTCGCGGCTGGTCAAAGATTTTGCTGAACGGAGGATCCGGGGTGGAAGGATTGGTTTCGGGTGTCGGGCAGACTCCTTCTGCCTTCCGGACGACATCCTTCAAAGCTCTCGTCACGACGCCTGCACGGACAACAAGATCCCGCAAGGATTGAGTATCAAAGGCTAATTTCTGCGGCCCGTCGGGGTTACTCTTGGTATGGCCGCTTAGCGGCTTTCTATCTCGATGTAGAGAATCAAGAACGTATCTCGCTTTAATAGACGAGTCTGTTCGTGAGCGACGGCTGTGGTTACCGTTTGCCGAAACAAACTCGTTATCGAATTGATCATCGGTGATGGCAAAGCTATCAGAGAATCCCGACTCTTCCATGGACCCGTCCCCGATTTCAAAGTTATCTAGACTCATTGGAATGGATCGTTTCGCTTTCAAGGCACGCTCGGAGTCATCATCCTCCTCAAACGTAGCGAGACTAATAATCCCATGAGCCTCTTTCCATAGCTCACTAGAAGGACCTTCGATGATGTTCATGGCCTTAGCCCGAGCTCGAAGAAGCTTCAGTTCCTCTACCAGAACCGTCAATTCTTGAACATGGCTAAACTGTCCATAGACGCTCTCCTGGCGCTCCATGATTGCCTGTGGAACTCTGACAGTATTGCTTGGCTGACGCTGCTGCAAGCATTTCTCAGAAGGGCTGATCTGGCTTAATCGGTCTCCATCTCCGAAGTCGAAGTCACCATCCCAGTCTTCGCTGGCACCCTTATTTCCCAGACCCCAGGTCGCAAATTTCTTAGCAGTATTAGACTCCTTCGGAGTGAGTGGCTCGCGAGAAAGTGGCACACTTTGGCTTCGTAGATGGAAAGTACTGGAGGTTCGTCTGATGACAGTCCGGCCACCTCGCAAATCGAGAAATTTGTCCACATGGGACGTCCTAGGTCGCGGATCGGAGCCTTGTTCGTCTTTCTTAACCGCTTGCTGTTCGGACCAATCATAAAGACATAATCGGGTGTTTTTCTCGTAGTCTTCCTTAGAAACGACAGAGGAAAACGGACGCTGTATAGACGTTCTCGTAAGCTTGGAGGTGGAACCAGCTTGGTCTTTGATGTCAAGCTCGTCCAATTGATCCAGTAAAGAGCAAGCCGTATTAGGCCGAGATGAATCAGGGTTGTGAATCTTTGCAGTTCTCCTCAAGCGCTGAGGAAGTGGGCTCGGTGAGCTGGAGGAATCTGTGTCCATATCTGAGAGTCTTGTGTGGGCGGGCGAGGAGTGCCTTTCAACATTGAGTGGACCAGGCCGATCAATGGAAAAGCTGTTGTATGCATGATTGAGAGACGCAGGATGATTAGTTCTAATGTCCACTTTGAATTGATAGCTCTCAGCGGGGAGAGAAACAAGTTTCGCGGATGTGATCGGAGTCGGTTGATCAAATATTGTTTCGATACGAGGACCACGACGACCCGATTTGCTGCTACCAGGGGCACGAGTTGGAAAGGAATCAAAAGCAAACTCGCTCTGGAAGTCAGTGTCATCCTCCTCTCCAGAGCTGAATACCTTGATGTCATTATCCGATCCAATCAACGTCGACGCTGGATCTGATGCGGCAGCGGAGTGACGCTGGGTTCCGTTATTCGCTTGAGATTCGTGACAGTCGATGGGTGAATTAGGAGCGGAGAAATTTAGTGAAGTTGGTTTAGCGACAGGAGGTCGTTGGGTCGGAGTAGCGACGCTCAAGGCCTCGCAGCGAAGATTTGTAAAATTTGGTAGATGTCGTAAACGAGCCTTAGGGACAAAGTCCTCGGAAGGGATGTCATGTCGATCAAAACGGGTCATGGTATTCCCGGAGTGGGATGCAGTACTCGGGCGTCGGAAAATATCAGGATTGGTGATATCGCCTCTTCGCCGGCCTCCTATCGAATTTCCGCTGAGTCTTTCAGTTTTGGATCTCCCGACAAGGTTCACTCGTGAGTAGTCAGGGTAACTGTCGTCTTTTGCGTAAGGGGATTGATGGAGTACATTTCTGGGCATCGTCCAGGAAGACACCAACTCTTCACCGCCCGTCGGTCGCACAGAAGAAGAATAGTTCAGAGCTTGATTTGAATATCCGCATCCCTGTGAATCCATTGAATTCCAAGTGTCACAATCCTTGACAATTCCAATATGGTCCATGCCGGAGGTAGAACCAAGGTTTCGAGCCGGATACGAGGGTGATGACAGCGAAGAGGCAAGGAGTAAAGTAGGAGGCGTATCAGGTTGAGCAACCAATCGACGGGGAGAGCGATTCCGGTGTTTCGAGGTGGAAGGACGCCGCGTTTCCGAGAAATTTGTAAATCGGGATTTAGTAAAGTAAGGTCGCCAACTCCCGCCAGGAAATGTATTAGGGGCGACATTCTCGTTGGCAGCTGGATTGGGGGGAATCATTGCGAATTGAGGTGATAGAGTTGCAGCGTCAGTCGACGAGCGTTGGCGCATGTGTGCCGACCTCTGATGACTTGTCGCTGGCCGTCGCAAAAGGGCTAGCGGGGTGGATCCAAGCGTTTGGTATCGTTGGGGCTCTGGGAGACCATGCGAGGAGGTTGATCGCTTCACGAGTTTGTTTGGAGAGGGAACGGGAAAGTTGGAAGGGAAAAATGGCGCATTGGAACTGTGGATCGACGGAGACTGGGGCTGCGAATCGCACACCGAACTGCCGTTAACAGAAGATGTGATTATCGACAGGCGCCGTATCCAAGAGGAGGAGGGCCGTCCAGACGGAGAGACGAGCGAATCATCCATGACCTCTCCTTCGCTAAGCTTGAGTTCTGGGCCTACATATGTCCGACGCCGTGGGCGCGGGACGATCCTGTCGTCTGGTCTTCGCAATGATGTGCTCGGTTGCTGTCGCAGCTGTCTATCTTGCGACGACCGGGAGGGTACACTCTGGAGATATGGATCTTGTTGCGCAGCACCGGAGAAGTATGTGACGGGATGGGCGGCGGCAGTGGCTGGTCGGGTTTCCGATATACTCTCTGACGGGGAGTGGTAGCTCTTTGTCAACAGCGATTGTCTCCGTCGAGCCGTCAAGGGGCGTTGTTTCGTCGGCGAAGGTCGCCCGAGAGCGAAACCAGTAGCAGCAATGCCTACTGTGCCAGCCGCACAGAGCTAATACAAGACCGAAACAATAATTGTTAGCACAAACCCCGATAATGGAAAACAATAAATAAAAATATAGCTTAAGCAAGGACCAAAGCCCGGCTATGAAACGAGTTACTAGAATGGTGCGCGACAGCAAGGGAATTATAAGTAGTGTAGGTAGGTACTCCGTACTGATAAGGCCCAAGCGATGACGCTCCCTCGGGGAGGAGTGGTTAAGCAAGCGCGCCCACAGGAAGAGGATTCAGGGCGAACAGATGACTCGGGAAACACCTACCGTGGATACATGTTCCATCTTCTATATCGTCACGCGGCGGCGAATAGGCTTCAGCACTGCATGAAGTGGTTTTGGGTGCGACGGGTTGCTACTGATGGGGTGGTTGTTGTTGTTGTGGGTGGCAGAGAGAGAGTGGTGGAAGAAGACTCCCGTCTACATGACAGCCATGGTGGTCAATGCCTGCGGGCGCGTATCGGGTTGCCGGACCATTCAATTGAAATGGGATAGAGACGAAGACGATTCAGAAGATCCAGCGATAGATAGATGGAATAGCGGACCGAAGAAAAGAGCTCGACATTAAGGTGTAGAGCAGGAGAAAAGGACCGTTGTTGGGGTGAAATGTTTCGGGAAAGGCGCAGTTATCTTTGACTGGAGTTGGAAGTGAGGAGGTGTTTTGAGGAGCCAAGAAGAGAGTTGATGGGGGATCTGATTTTGGGGCTGGAAGCCAGGAAGGGGGGGGTGTGTGGGTGTGGGTGTGGGTGGGTAAAAGGTTGGCGGGTGGGTTTTCGCCGGAGTTTCTCCTTCTTGGGTGACGTTCCAGGTACTCCGTAGAGAGAGAGAGAGACAAACAGACAGAACTGCTCACTACTGACCAGGGAACCTTCAGTACAAGGTCCAGGAAGACAAGAAGCAAAAGAATACACACAAACAACAACAAGAAAACACACTTCCGATACTCCGAACTGCGGAGGTTCGTAACTTGTAACTTGTCTTTCCGTAAGGCTGGTCAAAAAAAAAAAAAAGTGGACTTTCTCGAGTGGAATCTTCTTGCATTCGATTATCAGCAAATTGCTCTGATTCGTGAAGCTGATCGGCTGGCTGGTCGGCTTGATAGCTGAATTCCTTCGCGGTGACTCGTGAGTTTTGGCTGTCAACTTCCCCCCAACTCTAGCTAGTTAGTTAACTAACCATCAACCCTAAAAAAATCAACACGAAAATAACAGTTTCAAACAGGGACAGGCGGGTCGGCGCTGAAGATGGAATGAATTTGTCGACAAATAAAATGCCGAGCGATGTCCACCCTTTTTATGTACGCAATTGGGCGAATATTGACTATTTGGTCTGTTGTTTTGGTCCGTCGAAATCGCTTACGGAGCAGAGAGTACTTTTTGGGGCACCTTTTTAAATTGCTCAACTACGGAGGCCACTCATTCACTCCAAGACTGAATTATTATTATTCCTTCTTGCTGTGATTAACTAGGGATACCTTTGGCTTGCAGATTTGTTTTGAGCGCCAATCCGGACGCGGGAAGAGAGCAACAAGCGATGCACTGCTGCAGGCAAGGAACCTTTTTGAGTCCATTGGTTGAGCACAAATACAACCGGCCTGCAAGTGATCCCTGGTGTAACGAGCCCGAAACTGCAGGGAGTGCACGGCGTCGCCGTATATGCAAGCTGAGCTCTCGCAAGACTCGAGATTATTAGTTAGGTACTCAATCTGGTTGGATTCCAACAACAACAACTACTTCTCCCAGATCGTCCCTATCGTCCGCATCATGGACTTTGCTCTTCACCCAGTTAACCACCCTTCTGCAACCACACATCGTGATCAAATGATGAAATCCTTTCAATATATTTCAGCCTCTATGATAATGGTTACAGTGGGGTTTCCTTTACTCCGATTTGCCCCATTATTATTTTGCACCTTACTCCGTACTCCGTACAGATTCGCAGGCCCCTCCTTGCCTCTCAGAAAGTGACCTTTCGTCATAACTTCTCCACGAGAGTTTCCTTCCGTCTCTCGCTCATTATTCATACCGAAAACGAGGTTCGCTAAGACCGGAGCTTTCGTCAAATGGATCTCCACTCCTGTGTTGGGGATTCTGGGCCAAGGGCAAGTTCCTTTCCGGAAGCGCTCAATCCCTGCAAAAAAGGACATCTCCGAAGAAGCCCAGGCAGGGAAAAAGGACTCGAGATCTTGCAGGGGTCTTCGAATTCACGCTATTGACAGCTGACTCCCACTATTATTAGTTCTGCTTGAGAACACAGCTGGAGCTTTGCTGCACGGAGTAATAATTATCGTTGTTATTATCACGATGATGATTATTATTATTATTCTGTGCTCATCCCGTACGGTACCTGGTACCTCTTGTGCCCTACAAACCCTGTAAATCAAGTTCACCCCTTACAGCTAGGAAGTTCCCCTTGCAGAAGTTCCTCTCTTTTGCATTAGTAGCATCTCTCTCCATCGTATATGTATGTATGCCTTGGGTCTCCTATTTCTTATATTTATTTATTTTTTTCCCCCCTTAGATCTGCTTGTAATCCCTGGATCCCTTGGTCCTTTGGTCCCTTGGTCCCTTGAACCCCCGGTTCACTTTTGCGGGCTTATGGTTCTCGTGTGCCAACACACCGCGCCAAGAAAGGATTCTTAGTCAGCGGGCTGGTGGGAAATGCAATTTCTCTCATTGACACTGTAACACTCTTGCCCGCACACGCTTTCGGCTGGAGCAGCAAAACGCCATCGGGAGAGCTGGTTTAACTCTAGAGTGTGCTGGTCAATATACCCCCCTTTGCTGCTGCAAAACCTGGAACACACTATCATTACATTTTGCCGATCATGGAGTCGGAGATTCAAGCCCAAATTCCTGGCATCGATCATGTCATATCTGAGTACTCGGTGGTAAGGAACTTTTGCGGCACCAGTAATATTAAGAAAAAACTATCTGAAGCACGTCATGCTCGTTCACTAGTATATATCTAACATTGGCTGCAGGGCTATTTGACTCACGCATCACAAGCCTATGTGACGGAGGTAGATTCCGCGGTTGATTCTCCTCTATCAGAAGCTGCAGAAACCGTCACCGCGTTGCTGCTGTCCGCTTCGGGAGATTTCAGCCCAGAAAATGAATCTGCAATTCGGAATCTGATAGAAAAATTTATTACCTCACTAAGTGCCGAAAATGGAATTGATTCAGAACGCAGACAGATGCCCTTTGCTGCGAAGAAGCTGGATCAGACCATCCACGTGGGCTCTCAGCGAAATATATCCTCTACTCTAGGTCTTTCGGGTGTATCTGTTGACCTTGAAGCTGCGGCAACCAGAAAGGTTGAGTCTCGCGTTGATAAAAAGAAATTAGAAAAAGCAGAAAGAAAAATCCGAGCCAAGCAAGAGAAGAAAACAATGAAAAATGTCGAATATGAGGCTTCCAAACTTCTCAATGAGCCAGACAGCACCCAATCGTATGAGGAATTCTTCATGGCTGTTAATCCTCTGCAATTAGGATCCGATGCCCAATCGAAGAGCAAAGATATCAAAGTTGACAGCGTTGATGTCTCAATATCTGGAAAACGCATATTGACAGACACTTCACTAACCTTGGCATATGGGAGACGTTATGGTCTGGTTGGTCAAAACGGTATCGGAAAGAGTACTCTTTTGCGAGCTCTCAGCCGCAGAGAGGTGGCCATTCCAACACATATCTCTATTCTTCACGTGGAGCAAGAAGTGAGTGGCGGTTCCGCGGTTCAAATCTCAGAGAATGATGGGATTTGACGCTCGGTCCAAATGCTAACATCCCATTCACCAGATACGCGGTGATGATACTCCAGCCTTACAGGCTGTTCTAGATGCCGACGTATGGAGGAAGAGACTTCTTGCAGACCAAGAAGTGAGCAAATTCCCATGTCTTGTTATGGCCCAAACACGGAGTAATACTAATTCTACTATTCAGAAAATTTCCGCTCAGCTGTCAGAAATGGACACCGAAAGGTCGACCATGGCCGACACTTCCAAGGATGCCTTGCGAATAGATCAAGAACGAGAAGCACTCGATGCGACTCTCGCAGATATTCATTCTAAGCTGGCAGAAATGGAGTCCGACAAAGCCGAGCCTCGTGCGGCAAGTATCCTGGCAGGTCTGGGATTCTCGCCTGAAAGACAACAGTATGCAACCAAAACATTCTCTGGGGGTTGGCGTATGAGATTGGCGTTGGCTCGTGCACTGTTTTGCGAACCAGACCTTCTACTTCTTGACGGTACGTTTCCCCCTGATCACATGAAAAAAATATAAAAAAAAAACTGGTTCTGACCGATTCGCCTAGAACCATCTAACATGTTGGACGTCCCGTCTATCACGTTCTTGTCAAATTATTTGCAGTCATATCCCAGCACTGTATTGGTCGTCTCTCACGACCGTGCGTTCCTTAATGAAGTTGCATCCGATATCATTCATCAACACTCCGAAAGATTGGACTATTACAGAGGGGCTAATTTCGGTAAGATACCTTGGTCCTACGAAGTACCTAGACTATGCTGATGGTTTCCAGACTCGTTTTATGCTACAAAGGAAGAGCGGAAGAAGAATGCAAAGAGAGAATATGAAAACCAGATGGCCCAGCGGGCTCATCTACAGGGTACGCTCATTTCGGAAACTTGACTTTCAATGATTCTAACTTCACCTCTCTAGCCTTCATTGATAAATTTAGGTATAATGCGGCCAAGGCTGCTGAGGCGCAGTCAAGGATTAAGAAACTTGAAAAAATGCCTATTCTCACCCCTCCAGAAAGCGAATACATTGTTCACTTCAAGTTTCCCGATGTGGAGAAGCTGTCGCCTCCCATTGTACAGATGTCGGAAGTTTCCTTTGGCTATACGCCAGACAAGACACTGCTCCGAAATGTTGATCTTGATGTGCAATTAGACTCTAGAATCGGCATCGTTGGACCAAACGGCGCGGGTAAAACCACCGTTCTAAAACTCCTCACAAACCAACTCCAACCGTCGTCTGGAATTATTTCTCAGCATCCCAGGCTTCGCATCGGATTTTTCGCTCAACATCATGTCGATGCTCTAGACATGAATACCAGTGCGGTCGGCTTCATGGCCAAGACTTACCCAGGAAAAACCGACGAAGAGTACCGACGCCACCTTGGAGCGTGAGTAGCTTGACCCATCTTCTTTTTTTAGCTTATATTAACTTCCAACCACAGATTCGGTATCACTGGCATGACAGGTCTTCAGAAATTGGAGCTCTTGTCCGGAGGTCAGAAATCACGTGTGGCATTCGCTTGTATTTCGCTAACGAATCCTCACATCTTGGTTCTCGACGAACCGTCTAATCATCTCGATATTGAAGCTATGGATGCTCTCTCAGATGCTCTTCAGAATTTTCAAGGTGGAGTGCTGATCGTGTCTCACGACGTCACCCTTCTTCAGAATGTTTGCACGAGTCTGTGGGTCTGCGATAATGGCTCCGTTGAAAAATTCCCAGGAGATGTCAAGGCCTACAAAAAGCGGATTACCGAACAGGCCAACGCAGCTGGTGTGGTTGCTGCTCATTAATATTAGGTAGATTCACCCTAGCAACCAAGTTCGGACTGCAATAAAAGAATATTTTCATGATCAACGAGCTCCATGTATCCACGTCTCAGTTCCATGATTCCATGGCATACTCCGTACATACTCGTAAGCCATATAGCTAAAAGCTCCCTGCCCCAGATCGTTCGATTCCAAGATCTAGCCCTAGTTTTTCAGGAACAAACCCACAGAGCCAAGATCTCCCCTGGACAAGGGTATTTAAACTTCACGCCAAGAATCCTGTGATAAGCTTATCGGCTCTCCATGCTCGCATTCAACTCCGATCCTCTTCATGGCTGTCACGAGCTCATATGCAGAATCTCCATGCCCAGACAATAGCAGCGCTAGAGCCGGACGGAATTCCAGAACACGGAAATGGACTGGAACTTCAAAACATGATGCGTCCTTACGATGAAGATAATTCCAACGATCCCGGCGCTCCACTGCTACCAGAGGGCCGATCAGCATCCCGATCACAAATATTACCCGAAACCGCAGGATCACTACCGAGCACTACTAGATACGATGCCACGGATAGCGGTATAACACATGGCTCCGGAACTTGGTTTATTTGGGCACTCACGCTGTCGGCGGGTTTTAGCGGCTTGCTCTTTGGATATGAGTACGGTTCTTCGCGCGTCAATTTTAACACATGTCGTTTCGTTCTTGTGCTGATTTGCGCCTAAACCATTTAGTACCGGAGTAATTTCATCAACGTTGATATCCATCGGGACGGACTTGTCGCATCGAACACTAACGACGATCGACAAGAGCCTAATTACATCGTCCACAAGCCTATTCGCTCTTGTCGCCAGCCCGCTTGCCGGCACGTTGGGAGACAGGATCGGACGGAAGCCAGTCATTCTGATTGCAGATGCGCTTTTCGTCATCGGGGCTTTGTGGCAAGCCGCTGCGTTTGAAGTGGAGAGTATGATTGTCGGACGGAGCTTAGTGGGCCTAGCTGTTGGAACGGCGAGTTTGGTTACACCTTTGTACGTATGGAATAATATCCCATGGACCTACTGAGACAAAACTCCCAGTTGCTCTCTTCGCTGTTTCGGGTGAGACATTAAAGAGCTATGGAGCGCTAACACACGTGGCGGGGCTAATTTTGTTTTTTCTTCGCTCTAGGTACATCGCTGAACTTTCCCCGTCAGCACTTCGGGGAAGATTGGTGACCGTTTTGGCTCTGTTTATTACTGGCGGCCAAGTGGTTGCCTACGTTGCAGGATGGCTTCTATCAAACGCTCCTTCAGGCTGGCGTTGGATGGTCGGTCTTGGCGCCTTGCCCGCCCTTATCCAACTATCAATCTTGGTTTTTCTCCCGGAGACCCCACGATGGCTAGTGAAGGTCCACAAAGACGTTGAAGCGCGTCGTGTGCTAACCAAGGTATATGGAGATGGTGGTTCCACTAGCCAGACTATTGATCGAGTCATTCGGGATATCGAACAAGAGATCGAAGAAGAAAGTAGCCAACCGGCTCATGAGAGAAGCCACGGCCGATTCCCAACATGGCTTCATTCAATACCGAACAATTGGACAAGGTTATTCCGGATTCCTGCAAATCGCCGGGCACTAGTAATAGCCTGCATGCTCCAGGGTTTTCAGCAGCTGTGTGGCTTCAATTCGCTCATGTACTTCTCAGCCACAATCTTCAAACTATTAGCCTTCTCTTCGCCGACACTGACATCACTTTCTGTGGCGGCTACAAACTTCATCTTCACACTGTTAGCTTTCTCTCTTATCGACCGGCTGGGCCGTCGAAGGATACTTCTTTTCTCTGTTCCATTTATGGCCATTGCACTCCTTGCCTGTGCAACCATATTTCCCAACTTGGATGTCCGTCCAACAATGCACGATTTCAGTGATAAAGGCAACAGCAACATTTTAGCTGGACAAAGTCGCCTCAAGCCCATACTTATCCTCATATTTTTAACCATATATACTGCAGCATACGCTTCTGGTTTAGGGAACGTACCATGGCAGCAATCCGAGCTCTTCCCACTTCAAGTCCGGTCCCTTGGCTCCGCCCTTGCAACTGCAACGAATTGGGGCTCGAACTTCTTGGTAGGACTTACTTTCCTTCCCCTGATGGAGATGATTTCACCAGGTTGGACGTTCTTTATTTATGTGGGAATTTGTGTCTTTGGTTGGCTCGGTGTCTGGGCAATCTATCCTGAGATGAGTGGAATGGGCCTAGAGGATGTTCGTGGCCTGCTATCTGACGGATGGGGTGTCGAGGGGAGCCTTGAACGATTTGCTAAGAGGAGAGATGATCGAACTTGCATATAATTTTAACATGAAGAACCTGACATGGAGAATAGATTACCTTTATTGAGTGGTAGTATCCTAGAACAAACAAATTTTGAACTTATAGCACATAAATATACCCCAGGAGAGGCCACTGTAAGCATACACGCGTTTTTTTAAGCCCATTGTTCCGCGGTGAAAAACATCAAATTAGTAGGGGACTCGATAGCCACTTCCAAAAGTGTGAAGAACAAAGATCATTAGAAGGCCGTTATAATTGATTTTAGTATATATATATACATCTCAAAACACTCAGGACTTTTAGGTGATTAAAATATTCTAATCTTCGGCTTGAAAAGAGAATGCCCGCCAAAAAAAAGAAGATGCAGGAAACATAGCTGATCTAGCTAGGCTGGGTATCAATACAGAAAGGGAAAGTAGAAGAAATCAACGTGGTCCGGCTTCATAAACGATGATGGTATCAATCAATCTTCAAAACGCTCAGATTCAGTTAGGATAATATTAGGCGGCTGAATCTCAATGTTCGTGGTCCGGATCCTCTTCTTGTATATCGTCTTCAGGGATATGCGGTGAAAATTTGCTCTTTGCACGAATGCGGTGACCGTATATATAGAAGATTACTGGGATTGGAGCCAAAGCGGCTGCTACGCAGCCAAGTAAAGTGCCTGCCCAATTGATTCCCATTCCTGCAAACTGCATGCCAGTCAGATATTTATTGGAGCTAGAGGGTAATTCCATCAACTTACCATATACCGGGCAAAAAGTGGGAATCCAGCTGCGGCAACAGATCGAAGGAGGGCGTTTGCAGCAATTGCTGACGCAGCACTTTGAAAAGTTAGCACCGAAGTGATATCAGAAGAGGTATAGAGATTATAACACCTACAATAACAGATATGCGTCGATAATGTAGTTAAGAGATTGGAGGAATATCACCAGAAGACCAAAACCTGTCAGGATACCGGACAAAGTTGGCACGATCCAATGTATACTGGCTTTGTAACCGGACCAACCGAACCAAAATAGACCAGCTGAAAATGCAACGCCTCCAGCCATTACATGCGGAAGACGCCATTCGGGAACAGTGACGTTGTTATTGGCAGCAAGTTTTCTGGCATACCAGGGTTGCGACAAGATTATACTCAAACCGCCAATCAATTGACCGATGATGAGGCCAAAATAGGGTAAACCTCCAACGCCTTTGCCGAATCCATGTATCTGTTGGAAAACAATGGGGTATGCCGTCAGAAATAGATAGAGAATGCCGTATATAAACGCAGTGTACGTGCTGATTAAGAGGACAATAGGTTCAGTGAACAGAATCTTTAGCGGACGACTGAAATTCTTCTCAACCAGTTCACCGAAATCAACCTCGATTTCCTCTTGTTTTGCATGCATTCCCCAGTTTTTAGTGCGACGGCGCAGTTCAGCTGCCTTATCGATAAGAACGACTGGCGGATATGTTTCCTTAAGAAACAAGTAGTCCAGGACTAGAGCGCTGGCGCCTAATATCCCCGGAAGATACGCGGTCCATCGCCAGCCAAGGTGGCTCTCGACTATGAAACCACCAATAAAGGGGGCCAGGAATGGCCCAGTGAAAACAGTCATGGAAAACGGTGTTATCGCAAGGCCTCTTAAACGATTATCAAACATATCCGAGAAGATAGCAGCGACGACCGCTATAGGGCAGGCTCCAAAGAATCCTCCAAAGAAACGACATAACATAATTGTTTGAAGGTCCTTAGCAGTTGCGACACCAAATTGAAATATTGTGAACCCGAACGTGCTCAAGACAATAGGCAAACGGCGACCTTTAAGCTCGGACAAAGGGGCCCAGACGATAGGGCCCGTAGCATATCCGAGCACAAAAAGCGACAGCCCCAAGATACCAACTTCTACCGATACACCAAATATTACAGCTATATCACCGACCGCCGTGGAGTAAATGCTGCTGGTGAAGGATGAAATAATGGTGGTATATGCAAGTATCACTGCTGTAGTTACCCTATTTTTCGTAAACCGCTGTCAGTTTTTAGATCTGGGTGAGAGGTTGGGGAGATAAAACAAGAATCATTCTACGTACTTCCGCTTCATCGTCCAATTCTGCGGATGTAATGGATCATCCGGGCCATCAAACTCGACCACATACTCCTCCTTTTCGGGTAATGGCGGAGGATAGGGCTTCCCCGCACCGAAAGCTGGCAATGGTCCTTTTGCGGCCCTGGATCGGATTCCTGCTCCAACTGTGGCACTATGCTGACTTCGCTGGGTCGCAATGCGACTCAGCGCGGTCGGATGTCTTTCTAGATCATAAAATGTTGGTACTCGAGAGACGTCCGCTTCTTCCGGGCTCGAAGAGGAGGATGAGGACGAGCTCCGCGAGGAGGCATAGTACTGAGATGAGCGTCGAGGATCCTGCGACGAGGAAGAGAATAGGTGCCCTTGACCGGCGTCAAGTTCGGCCTTTTCCAAGTCCCTAGAAACGACATCCATGTCCGGAGTGGAGCTCGAGCATGCGCAATTCGGTTAGATATTGAATGTCAAAGGATCGATTAGCTGTCATAGAAATGTTGCGCTTAAGGAGCGTAGGAGAAAGTGAGTGTATTTGAATGGGGATTCGAAAGGAATCCCTGCGTACATGTCTATATACACATGGATTAGCGAAAGAAAGACAGCATGGGTTTGAAAAAGCCTTCGCCGGATAAGTTTCAATTGGAAGATAGTAATTCGCAATGACGATATGAGACGGAAGCAAGTAAAGAGGTTCTTGAACACACCCATGACAAATGGGAACAGGGGTGGCAAAACACCCAGAACTTTATCGTAGTATGGAAGAATCTTCATCTGGGAGGCAAAGAACTCAAGGAGTATCGAAACGCGTGTGTGTGCCGACCTTTGCGACCCGCCTTGATGCTTCAATTGAAAGATGGAGATTTGGTGAGTGGCTTGGTAGTCTCATTATCTCTACCCACCAAGTGGGGTAGGTAGTCATCCACAAGCATGGAGCAGAGGAACGCGCACTTCGCCTTGGAATTTTGCTAGGAGAACAAATAGTTTTCGGAGCCAGTAATTCGTAGGTGGATAAAGAGCTGTGATTTTTCCCCCTTTCCCTTATTATTGTGCCTGTTAAATGAAGCGTCGCGATTCATTATTCATCTATGATATCAAGAGAGGGGTGAATTCATTCGGCACAATTGTTCCGAGTTACGCCCAGCGACGTAGCGTGGCGTGGTGAAAAATTCTCTTATCAAATGGTGAGATCAACAAAGGCCGGCATTATCATTCCGAAGGCTAAGAAGGGAATGATATTGGATGATTGACATTCGGTTGGAAGAGGATCAATTACGGGGATACTCCGTACTCCTCCAGGGATATGCTGGGCATTTTGCGCTTCCGAGCGGTTTCTGGACGGTTCTCAATTTCACTTCTAGAACACGGCAGAGGGAAAAATCCCTGGTTCCAATGTCTTGGCAGCAGTAAACCAGCAATTTGGGATGAGATTCCCTTTCTCTCAGCCCTATCGATATAAACCTGGGTTCCAGAGCCGTGGAAAAGAATGCATAGAGCCAGGGAAGCGTATATACTACGAACAGTCTGTAGAGGAGTGACCGGCTTGGTATAGTGGACGAGTTGGTTTTGCCGCTGCGAGTACTCCGTTCGGAGAAGAGTATGCTATATGATTTCATGCGTCATTGGCTCTGATCAAGCGTTCCTTCGTTGCTCCCAGTACCGGACAGATGCCTGCTGAAACCGGAATGTTGAACCAGCAGTGAGTAGTTCGCCAGGATAGGCCTCGCACAGACAAGCTTCATCGCTCAGCCACACTCCGGAGATGAGTGATATGTGAAGTAAACTAATGCATCAAGAAGCGATTCAAGTTGATGTATTCCAATACTCCGTACTCCCAGGCACGTTCTGTACTGTACCGGTGATGTTGAGGATTCTCGGGTTGGTTACCTGCTCACTCCGTACCTATGTATGTAAGTGATGAAGTGTGATAGGCAGGGAAACGGTAGGTGATGGATTCTTATCTCCATCGTGCAAGATTGTGATTTTATTTCCTGACGACAGGGGAAGCCTGAAATAAGCTCCACCCGTATAATAAGAGTGCCGGCTATCACACGGAGAAGTAAGAACAGAAAAACAGGAGAACTGCGGCCAATATATAAGGGAGAAACTGTTGGCAGAGAACGTAATGCGTTGTTTTGATTATTGCCAACTTGGTCTCTGACCTCCAACACGACCCTTTGGCCCTTCGGGGCGGATTGCCAGCTGACTTCCCGGTGTTGGTCTGCAACCAATTGATTAATTCGCTCCAAATATGGACGCCCGGATCCGTGTGGCAGTTTTTGGTTCGTGTGTGGGCCACGGCTTGTCTCAAAGTCGAAAGATCAACTGTTCTATTGGCTGAAAGGATCTCACTAGACCCAGTCGAGCCTAGCTCCCATGTTCCTGACAGCTGCCAACCAATCACACAATTCGGTACCTTAATGCCAAGTCCCTTTAAGCACTGCTAATTTTCTAGCCGGCAGGCGGTGTGGAGCCACCACTTCCACTCTCTCCTTTTGACCCAATTGGCAAATCCATGTCTTCTCTTCCTTGACTTGTTCCATCTCGATCATCCTTCAAAACCTCTCCTTCTTCTGTTCGTTTCTCTGTTTCAATATACCGGTCTTCATCATGCCGAACCTCTCTTGATAGACCGTCTAACCGTCAACCCTTCAGTTGCGTCTTGGACGGGCTGTCCGCTCTTTTCGTCTGTTTTCTCATGGATCTCTGATCCTTCCATTCCTTTACTGTTATCCAACTTCAGCCCTTCCTTTGATATCACAGCAAACCTCTTTCACTCATTTGAACCTGTTATAATTTTCGGTTTTGGCCGGTGGTGATTGCACTTCAACAAATCTGCTCCGTTCCCTTGAATTCCCTCCGGTTTGTACGCGCGAAACGGCCTTGATATTACTCCCCTTTCTTATCCAACATATTCATTTAATTTCTCCTTGGAACGGTCGGATCTGTATTTCTACACTGCTCCACACAGGAACGTGCTCTCGGTGGATTACGTATCATCCTATTCGTCATGGCTTGTCACGGTGACCATTGCCGGTCTCAGCGTCTGCATCGCCGTGTAGCTGCCGTTACCGTCAACACCGGCACATCTGCCGACTCCTCCCCTATGGACACCTCCTTCGGTCTACCTTCGCAGGTGAAGAGAAGTCCGGACGATACCACTACAAGCTCCTCAAGACCCTCCAAATCGTGTGGACCTGATGATACCACCGGCATTTGTACTCGGCCGGTGAACGGCACCACTACGATGACTCTCCCTATCGTTCTGGGCATCTTGTACGTTTTTCGGGTGCTTGGACTTGCAGAAGAGAGACATGGAACACTAACTAAGTCTATAGGATCCCTTTGACTTGTGCCGCCATTGTTTTTTTCCTTTTGCACCGCCGGCATGTTAAAAAATTACGACTCGAGGACGCGAATGACAAACACAAGTCGCTGGATTTTGGATTGGACCCTGTGCCATCGGGGAGCAGCGATCGGTATCCGCCGAATGGAGGAAGTGGTTTGACCATCGGCGAAAAGGGCGTTAAAGGCAATGGACATGGACATGGACATGGTGTCTCCATGGATATGGCGCTGAACAGCCCATATCTCCTTCCTCCAGGTTTACACGGATCTCGCGAGTCTATTCACTCTTTGTCTCGAACCATTCATGGAGAAGACGATAAATATCGCCCTGCAACGGCCATCAACTACGGTGAAAACTCCTCTGTGCGTTCTTTCTCGCCACACGCAAAACGCGTGAAAGATGACTCGTCCAGTCACTCGGATTCTGGTTCCAAATATGCCCATGGTGGGGATGAGATGAATCAAAATCTACTGCAAAACGCGCAGCGAATGTCTCGATCCCCTCCGGTACAGTCAGAAGCCTTCGAAAACGATATTGGCCATGCACCTCCCCATGCAGCAAGAATGTCCCCAAACGGGCCACAAAAGGAAAGCTCGCCGAGTGGGCTTACCGTTCCAACATCTGGCGGGAATTTGGGGGATCGGAATTCCACCGCTTCATCAGTACAGGATGTATCGGCGTTAAGAAAGAGCAATAACTATCTTGGTGCATTGATTCAAAGAGGCGACACCACTTACCCGGAACATGAGCGCAATATTGCGGCCCCAACAACGCAAACCAATATTCTTCCAGACGAGCCACAAATACAAGAAAACAAAACTGGACTTGCTCCAATGCCTGCCATTCTCATAGATGAACCCAAGCCCGGCCCTTCAGCTACCACAGCGCCACCAAGAATCTCTCTTCCTGCTGACGATGATAAAAGTGATTATGGAGACGAACCAGAACCTTTGAAAAGCCATGTCCCCCAACTGAACATTGAACCTGCTAAGAAAGCCCCTTCTACTGACGACAAGACTACAATCCCAACTTTGGACACCTACGACCAGTATTATGATGAGAGTTACCAAGTCGATACACGCCGCCTTACTATGGGTCTCCGACCATTGCCTCCTGAAGACCCCTCGGATAACCCCGAACAACGAGCGAATCGTATCCGATCCTTCTACAAAGAATATTTTGACGAAACAAAACCCCAAGAGGACTACTATGAAGATTACGGCCCTGGAAATGAAGATTTCGCATTCGATCCTTATGCCGATCGGGGATACTTTGGACACCAGGCTCCGTTTGCACAACCAGAAGGTCGGCGTGCTATGACTCCGCCTCCAAGGATGCCCGCAAATGCAGGCCAATTTCGACCTCGTGGTCCCGGTTTCGGCCCTCCAAGCAACGGGAGCCGTTCAGGATCACCATTTTCCACAGGACCCCGTGCCTTTTCATCTGCGTCGAACCGCATGCCTGCAAATGGCCGCAAGAAGCCGTTGCCGGCTCCTACTCCCTTGCATATTTTGCCCACTCCACATAAACTAAAGGATGACAATATTCTACCAATCGATTTCGCACCCGGTACCAGCTCTCGTGACCGACAACAAGGGCGTCCAGGAACGCCTCAAGGTGGCTTAAAGCCGTATACTCTTAATGTGCCAGCCCATGTTCCCCTCGCGTCTTCATACGATGATCTTGCTTTGCTACCTAGCCCGTAAGTACTTCCTACGCGTCCCCAAGTTTTGATATGAGTTTTGCTAATCGGCGTTGCTAGACACGCGTTGAGAAAATCAGGAGCTTTCACGGCCTTGGATTTCGTTCCTCCCTCTCGATTCAAGAATTCCGACTCTGGCAGCGACGCTGGAAGCATCCGCAGCAACCGGACCGGAATTTCAGCAGCCCAACAGTACAGCATCCGCACAGGAGCATACCGTATCAGCCGGCTCCCACCGCAGACTGTTGGAACCAAAGATGATATCATTTCCAATCTTCGTCCTACCTGGGATATGAAACACTAAACATGTCGACTGTCGGTTACTTCTCTTTCATGTATAGCGTAGGTGTTTGTGTCTACATATGATGAACCTCGATCTGCGGCCTTGTAATGACTCTTTTTGTCATAATTGTGGTCTTTCTTTTTTTTTTCTTCTTACTTTTATTTCTGTGTTTCTTATCCTTCTTCTTTGTTCGGTTGTGCAAAAAATTGCACCAGGTTTGACTACTTGCTTGCATACAACATCCAATGTGTATATAAATTTTCGCGGCTGGTGACATTGAGTACTCGTACGGAGTATAATAGACTCGATTGTACTCTATACTCCCCGTGCAATTTTCACTCAGAATCCAGCCTAAAGATTTCATCCTCTGCCGCTGTGAGCATGGATGAAATTGATTACTTTTGAGTCTATGAGCGGTCGAATGGGACCCTAGTACGGTCATTCACCCGCCAACAAGCAATTTTCCGAGCAACAACCTTGTACGATCAGCTTCTTATTAATACCGGGTACTCGGTGGCGCCATGTGAGGTAGGTGTTTCCCAGTAAAAAAAATTTCTAGTTTTTTTTTTCTTTTCAATTTTCTTTGGATCAGGAACGTCGGGATGCGCAGTTCGGAACCAGAAAGAGACAGACAGCCGGACAGCTTGGAAACCGCTGGACCGAAATCCGAGTTGGCTGTTAATCTTAATCTCACCCGCATGGGTTGCCCTGCTGTGGGCTGAGTCAGCGTGTAACCTTCAATCACCACCTTGGTAATTCTGGTAAAACACTGGTATTCCGATGGGGAAAATGATAAATAGTCGTATTTTTTTGCTTTGGTCTTTTTAATCTCTTTCAGCGTGTGATGAAATTGATGATGCTGATGAGGAGTGGATTCTGCTGGCGTGGCGCAGACCAGGTTGACACGGTTCATTTTAGTGCTTGCAGGCTGAACGGTCCAAATTTTGATTCGCGATTAAAAGACATGAGACACGGCAAACTGCTTTCGGATATACAGAGAGCAGCAGATAAATAATAGTCCTGTCCGCTTAGGTAGGGATCAAACACTGGCTCTGCTTCATTCATACTCCATACGTGCATGGTGTATGTACCCCGTTCGTCGCGCACAGCTTCTGATGCAGCTCCATCACAAACTTGGGTTCGGCGGCGGTTTGACCATGCCCTTTTTATTTCTTCGGTTACTGGGAAACTTGCTGTTAAGTTTTTTTTTTTTTTGTTCCCAGACGTTACTCCGTACGGAGAACATCACCTGGAAGCTTACGAAGGTTACCGGAGGACGGAGGTTTCTAATAATAATCATACCGAATACATAATCAATTGAATTTTCGGTGGTCAACTCGACTTTCTCAAGGTGGAAGCTCGCGTGGCGGTGTGAGAACCAGAATAACATGGATCCTACTCCGTACTCCGTACTCCGTACAAGAGTTCGCTGTTTGCAGGCTCGAAACATCTTGCAAGAACCATCTTATCCCCCTGCACCTCCTCCGTTCCCTTCTTTGGAGATAATCGACTTGTAGAACAACCGCACAAGGACGAATTTTTTTCCAACAACGCCGGAATGAAATTGACAAGTCAGACGATCTGATTGATTCTCGGTCGGCACCCTCGTACAGACGCCATACGCCGTACGGGGCGCTGGGGTAATAATGTAAAATAATATGTAAGTTGCTGTAACTCTGAAGATAAACGATCCTCTTTTTTTGCTTCCTTCGAATCTGGATGGACAATAATAAAATACAAAGCGGTGGAAGCTCAGGTCACTAGTTTCAAGCAGCTGTGGACCTCCCAACTTGGCGAACTGGCTCTTGTCGCGGGCCTCGCCCTCGAAACTCTGGCTTCCAAATCCTTTTCTTTCTTTTCTTTGCTTGGAGATAGCAATACTAATTCATAATCACAATTTACAGGCAATCTTGCCTTTTTACAAAATCATCTCGTGTTCTGTTGGTTTTTTTTCCTCCCCACACAGCCTCGTACGGGCATCTGGTGTTTTTTTGGGGATTACTTACGGAGTACATATCAAGAATCCCCAGGTCACGTTCACTCTTTCCCCCCTATTTTCCTTTCTGGTAGGGTTCCCTTTTCTTGTGCGACTCTCCATTGCGAGTCCATCCCGATTCTGACTGAAAACCGTCCAGATAATCAATTTTTCCGGCAATTTTGCATTCTTGGGTGTTTTTTGCATCGAGACAATCCAGTCTTTGGAGATATTCATCAACAAGCGAAAGAGGCTACCAAGTTCTGTCCGAGACACATCTGTGCGTTGCCAACTTCAACCCGACCTCCCCGAGAGCTGATGGAGCAACACCGACCGATTTTTGAAATATCAATTCTTCGTCTGTCGAGCATTTAGCCCCTTTTTGGACTCTTGGATCGGTACTTTTGCTCTATGAGATCATACTCAACATCTCTTCAGCAATCCTTCTTTCAGCCTGATCGCGAGGCGTCTTCCTTGGTAATCGGGCATTGCAATTGATGAAAGAACGGAGGGAAAACAAAAAGAGCCTGAGTCTTGGAATTGCATTGTGATCTCATCTCATCGGGTGTCGCGTTTTGGAAAACTTTTTAGTTGGCATATATTTTCGCCTGCCGTGTTTTCTTAGGCTCACTCCTTCGCGATGTCCGATCCTCGGCAGTCTGGTATGTTTTGACGTGCAATCTCCTCCTCCGCACCTATATCCAGGCTCACTTTTCGTACAGCGCCCGCAACGGGCCCTTCATCACAACCCCAACCTTCTTCGCCGCCTGCCTCCCAACCGTCACAACAACCACCCAGTCAGCCACCTGCCTCGTCTCCCCCTCCAGCTCCCTCGACTCCTCCAGCTCCCTCAACACCGCCGCAGCAACCGCCGGCATCATCACCACCACCGGCACCGGCGCCGCAGCCCTCAACTCCTCCCTCACAGCCCCCGCCGGCTAGTAGCAATTCGCCTAGACCACCGCAACAGCCTTCTCCAACCCCCCAACCACCACAGCAACCCAGTACCCCCAATCAGTCGCAGCCGCAGCCATCACCTGACCAACCCGGTAAGAGTTCGACAACCCTTGTAGTAATTACCTCTACTCTTCCACCAAAAACTGCCGATCCAGCCCCAACAGCACCAACAACGAGCTCCAGTTCAACCTCTAGCTCGACCTCAACGTTGCCGAGTTCTACATCACAGCCCAGTACTGGTGGAGGATTGTCCGCGGGTGGTACAATTGCAGTCGCTGTCGTGGTGCCCGTGGTCTCCGTGGCTCTGATCATCATTGCATTGATATTCTGGTGGAGAAAACGCAAGGCCAGAAAGATCGCAGAAGAGGAACGCAAGCAAGAAATTGAAGAGTATCGTTTCAATCCAAACAATGACCCGACTCTCCCCGCCATAGGCCTTGCTGGCGACTACGGCGACCCATCAGGACCAAAGGACGGGAGCGGTGGCTACCGCGGATGGGGTACTACCACCAGTTCCCGAAAATACTCCGCTGGTCCAAGCATGCCCGTTTCGGACGGCGGAAGCAGCCAGCCATTCCAGCCCAATGCAATGGACGACCAAGGATATTACCCCGACAATGCCAATCGGCCGGATTCCGGAGACTCGGAGACCATTTCCGCCTTGCCTTCAGCTGCTGCCAACCGGGGCAATATCCACCGGGGCCCATCTAATGCCTCGTCTGGATATTCGGTTGCCAATCACTCTGAAGTCTCGGATGATATGTCCCCTCCTGGCGCGCCTCCTAGCAATCAGTATTATGAGGAAAACCCATATTACGGCGAGCCCGTGCAGCCACAGAACGGCCCTTATAATAATGAGCCCGCGTTCAATGGTGCTCAGCCAGTGATACGGGACGTGCAGGCTCGACGCAACACGCGTATTGAAAGCCCGTCTGTCTTTCCACATCAAGGAAATGCAGGTATTTCGCAAAACTTTTAGACCATTAGGCCTCTTTTTCTTTGGACAACGATTCATCAAGGATAGCTATGGGAATCTTGTAATCCATAACTTCACTTTGCTTGAGCTCTTTCTTTTTTCTGTGGTCCTGTCTTGGGACCTACTCTTGATATCCTCCTGACTTTTGGTTATCTTTCGTTTCACGCCATAAAATCTCACCTGCGTTTCCGCTGCTTTCTCTTTTCTTCCAAAAACCCCTTCGTAATATGCATTTTTCCCTTCTTTCTTTCCTCTTTCCTAGACCCTATAGCTCTTGTGTTTGAACGAATTCTCATGAGATTGTGATTCGATGAGTCAGCCTTTTTGTTTGGTTAATGGTTGGTCATCCACGCCTGGTTCCCTACTACCGAGTACATACTCCCATCCTCCCTTTTTGAATATTCTTTCCCTCTTTCTCTCTCTCTCCCCTTTTCTCTTTTTCTTTCTTAAGATCGTCTTGTTCTCGTCTACTGGTTTGTCCTGTACATACACACCCCCAGACCTGGTGTGACCGACGGGGGGACCCGCGCTGCTTCTGCCTCCCAGCTTCATTTTCCTTAATTTTTACCTAATACTGATGTGTAGGAGTCGCGAACTCAAACACCAACCCCCAACATTTGGCAATAACTTTGTTCTACTACTTTTGTACTTGATAGTTGCATAGCAGCAGTGCGTAACACTGGGTTTGAAATTGATACTCTGGAATTCTGTTACTTTATTTCCTCTTTGCTGATGCCGATCATCAATCAACTGGCGTGACGTCATTCCTACGCCTACGGAGTACAGCGGTTGAAGTTGAAACTACGTAGAAGAAGCATCCAATTCTTTTTGGCACATGAATGCTCTTTTCATGTATGTATGAGTAGACAGAGTTCAGGGGATTCAGTGGAGAGACTTCCGTGCGGGTTCAAAGCTGCATTCAGTGGCAGTGTGACCCGTGACTCGCAGGTATACTCCGTAGAATGCAACCTGAACACTGTTTGGTTGTATGTATTCCGTACTCCGTGTATACATACATACTCCGTACTCCGGTCTGGTGGGGTAACTAGGTAGCCAGAGACATAGAGCAGTCCGTACCATGAATCCTAATGACTCGCGTCTCTCCTAAGCTCCAGGGCAGCCTTTCTTAGGGCTCAAGATAGAAGAAGTGAATATCAAATACTAACTAGTTGGTCGCTGTAATAGAAGTCTGTCTCTTTCTTCTCCCTCCCTTTGTTGTTTCCAGATCCTCCCCGCATTCTTTCTTTTTCCTTTCACTGATGTCTCTATTATTCCGCATCTCCCACTCTTTTTCCCCCTGGTTCGTGTGTTGGCTTTGGACCAACAACGGAACCCAATTAATTTCGACTAAATTCTCGCTGGCGCCGCCTCGGCTCGTGCTTGTGGTCCAATGGGAGGTTCTAGAGCGCGCAAATGGGCAATTGATAGGACGAGGATGTCGCGCGGGGCATCAAGGTGTGGCTTGGCAAGAGAACATCATTTTTAGTTTGGGATGTTTTTTTTCTTTGCGCCGCGAGGGAATTGAAGTGCGGGATTGAAGAGGATAAAGAATTGCGGAAAGGAAGGGAAGAGAAAAGAAGAAATGGAGGAATGGAAAGGAACAGAGGAAATAGAGTACCTGATAGGAGTTGGAAGGTAACTAACTGGACCAGAGGTACCTTATCAGCAAGATCTACGAGCAAAGTAACCTCCAGCTCTGCTCGACTGGTTGATAGCAAACCCTATCGAAACCAAAGAACCTCCTCCCCCTCCAACCACCACCTCCTTCATATCCAGCATTCCTAAATAGACATCTTCACTATCTGCCATCCTTCTTTTCCCTCCAGAAGAGTCCCTGCAAGCCCTCAAATCAAGCATCGCTTTCCTTGCTGTCACTGCACGCAATCGTAATCCCTCCCCCGTTTGCCGTCACCCCATCAGGTACCATACCTGCTCCATAAATACCGAGTTATCATACTCCGTGCTCCATACCGTCATCTGCATCCCCCTTCTCCATCCAACGGTCCACCCAACCTTTCCTCACATGAGCGGACAGATTCGGGCCTTCACCCTGCACCCCCACTCTGCGGCGCTGTTGCCATTCGGCGTCGCTACTTTGAGTCCTTGACCTGATATTGGCTTTCGACCGACACGAGAAGCTCCCGAGAGAAATTGAGAAAAGAGATCCGTCCCAGTCTTTTTTTGCTGATAATTTCGATTTTATTCTCTTTTATTTTTTTTCCTTCCTGTGGTCGTTTTCCTCCGTTTGTCAAGCAAACGATGTGGGTGGATTTCCAATCTTGCTAACACATGTATGTATGCGCTCTCCTCCCTCTCTCCTATGCCTTGCTCTCCAATCATCTTGTCTCCCGTTGAGGTTCATTTAAACCCGACCGCGCACTAGTTTTCGCTTCAATTGCGTGTTTTTGGCAACTTATATTAGAGTTGTCTGCTCCTCGCCGGCCGTGCCTTGTCCCTCCTTCTCTCTCTTGCCGCTTTCTTCCTATTTCAACGCTCTCCAGGTGCGCGGCTATGGAAATCGGTTTAGTGTGACTGACATTTCTTCTCTCTGTGACCACAGCGCCTCTATTTAAAGCGACCAACCCTTCGTCACTTCGGCATTCGGTTCTTGGCAGTGGGCCTGCTGACCTGACTCGCGTCTTCAATCCTCATCTTTGTACCTGAACGTCCCCTGTGAACCTTCTCATTCTTCTTCTTTGATTCCCTCTCCATCTATTCCTTGACGTGCGGGCAATCGGTTATACAGCGAGAAGCGCGGCGCTTCTGCTCCGCGATCGAGCTCCGGAAACACGATGTGAGCATGCTGTTCCAAACGCGTGGGAGAGTCTGTAGTTGGGCTTTTTTCGTTGCCTTCCCTGCTTTAGTGCCGAGACTGACCCAGGTGCTTCTTCATTTCTTCATATAGGAAGTTCGGAAAACATATCCAGCGGCGCCAGCTTGACCTCCCTGAATATGCAGCCTCCTTCTTCAACTATAAAGCTCTCAAGAAGGTAAGCTCTCGTCCTCCACGCTTTTGGTGTCCGGCGCCCGTTATACCCCACGCTCAATGTTAACACTTGCCCGCATCTAGCTGATCAAACAACTGAGCGCAACCCCGACAATTCCAGCTCAGGGGGCCGTCTTAACTCCTTCGTCCGAGACCCTTGATCCACAAGCTGCTCTTCGCGCAAACAAAGAGGTGTTTTTCTTCCGGCTGGTACGCTCACTGCCCTAAGTTTCAGGCGTCGAGTTGGTTCAGACGTCATTGATCAATCGGAGGGGCTCACAGTGTTCCCTAGGAGAGAGAAATTGACAAAGTGAATGTCTTCTATTTGCAAAAGGAAGCTGAGGTATGAAAACCCTGGCCCTGAAATCTCATCAAATTAGCCTCTGACTGTATAATGCAGTTCTCATCACGCTTGAAGACATTGCTTGATAAACAGCGTGTCATTCAATCAAAACGCTCAATCGCGAATTCGAAAGCACCAACCAACTTCGTTACCCTCTTCGAAGGCTTTCAGCAGTTCGATGGTGACCTAAACAAGCTTCAAGTGAGTTGCTCGAGCATTTTCAAGTGAAACATCCTGACGGTGTGATTCTTTAAAGCAATTTGTTGAAGTAAATGAGACTGCAGTCTCCAAAATTCTGAAAAAGGTCAGTTGTCATCTTTTTAGCAGGGTTTGGTTCAGTGAAGCTAATTGACCGTGTGATGACAGTGGGACAAAACCTCAAAGGTCTGTCTTCTATTACGCTGAGCCTTGTTTTGTTTGTTTCTTTCTTGTCGCCTAACAATCCCTTTCTAGTCTCGTACAAAGGAGCTCTATCTGCAGCGTGCGGTGGAGGCACAGCCATGTTTCAACCGCGATGTCCTCAGAGACCTTTCCGATCGTGCAACTACAGCACGTCTAGAACTAGAAGCCTGGGCAGAAGGTGAAAATATTCATTTTGATACTTCTAATGCCGTTGAGAGATCCAACACACTTCCAGAAGAAGATGATACTGACCTCCATGCCCTGCACACTGCTACTGCTGGGAATATTGCAACTCTACGGGACTGGGTGTCGAAAATTATGCCTGCTCCAGATGCAGCCACCCGATTAACCCGTATTTTCTTAGCTGCTATCAATAAGTTCTCGGATGAGGTTCTTACATTGCTTCTTGATACCAGGTTGGTGGATATGCATGCCAGGGATGACATCAATGAACGAAACTGCTTGCATGAAGCAGCCATATCCGGTCGAGAACTTGTGCTCCGGGCCGCATTAGACCATAATGTGGATGTCTCGCAAACTGATGTCTACGGACGCATCCCTTTGCATTATGCATGCATGCACGGACGTGACGAAATCGTCCGGGCTCTCATTAATGCCAGTCAGCCCACAGTTGATTGTATGGACCATGACAATTTTACTCCCTTGATTCACAGCATTATCCGAGATAAGCTAGCCTGCGTGGAACAACTCCTTTCTCATAATGCACGGATCAATCCCTCTTCGGAATCGGATCATATTCCTTTAAACCTGGCTTGCCAGCATGCGTCTTTACCCATTATTCAAATGCTACTGGAGCAAAACGCCCAGTTTCTTCCCGATGCCGAAGGTCTATATCCTCAACACTTAGTGGCACGCTCGTGCAGGGCTCCGGAAGTGATCCTCCTCCTAAAAAGCCACGGAGCAGATCTTGACCAGAGGGACAAGTTGTACCAGTGGACTCCATTGTTCCATGCCGCCAGTGAAGGATGTGTTGGATGCTTACGAACACTATTGGATAGTGGAGTCGATGTTGACGCTCTTGATGAAAAGAATCTTTCCGCAATGTACTACGCTGTCTGGGAGGGCCATCTGGAATGCATGATTCTCCTGTGGTCAAGACGATCTAGTTCTGGGCCTTTCCAGAACTCCGTGGATTCCATGAATGGACCAAATTTCCGCGATGCCGGCTCAATGACTTCTCCTACCCTGGCGGCAGAGCGCTCTCATGGAGGCATGGAGCCTGATGGAATTCCAGATTTATCTTTACCTCCTCCAATAATCCCACTACGTCGGTATGGCCATAACTTCCTGGATAATAAAATATTCCTTCAGATATGTTTTGACCCATCGACTACTGAGCCAATCTCCTTTCATCCAGCTGGGCGTTACGCCGCTGCGCGCCTAGCCATTTCTTCGAAAACGTCGGATCTTATACCGCGAAATGTGATGCTGCCTCTGCAAGAGGAGTCGCGGATTATCTCATTTCAGATCGACAGCATGGAGAATTTCGCCCTTGAGTTTGAAATCTTTCCTACCTTCGGATCAAAGGTAATTGCTAAGACGGTTGCACTGCAGGAGCTTTTCGTTGGGACTGCCAAAAGTTCAGGATCTGTTTGCCTACCACTTTTTGATCCGAGACTGCGACCGATTGGTGAGATGAAGTTCACTTTCCAAGTCATCAAGCCATATTATGGAGAGCCTCTTGAGATTACGCACTTTGCGACATACTGGAAAGCCACTAGCGCGCTCGATTCGGACCACAACGGACAAATCACAGGCTCGAGCCTCTCTGGGGATTATGTCCAGCTTTTTATTCAGTTGACGAGAGATAACGTTCCAGTTCTTTATCCAGAGTTTACTGTCAACCACTACGGCGTGGAGATCCCGGTCTGTCGTTTGACTTATGAGCAGTTCAAGATCGTGGGAAGAGAGCGTCGGGCCCGGGAACAATTCGATGAATCATCTTGGCTTCGATCGTTGGAAGCGATGAGTATCGATGACCTGGCCCACGTTCATCGCACGCTTGCAACATCATTCTTATCGTTGCGAGAAATTCTTGCTCACCTTCCGACTAACATCCATATTGCCCTTTGTGTGCTTTTCCCGTCCGCCTCAGATGAGAAGGAATTCAATCTTGGTCCACAGCCCAACGTGAATACCTTTGCTGACTCTATCCTCACCGAGGTCTTCAATCACGCCCGATCCTCAAAGGAGAGTAATCCTTACTTCATGCGCTCTATAGTGTTCACGTCATACAATCCTAGCATTTGTATCGCGCTTAATTGGAAACAGCCGAACTGTAGGTTTTAGCGTTCGTTGTATAAGTGGGAAACATCACAACTGACTGCATCCACCTAGATCCTGTCGTTCTCTGCAATGACCTTGGGCAAAGTCGAGATTTTGACAGAAATACCGCTTCAAACCAACAGATTCGTTGCAGCGGACGTGCTTCAATGTCCATCAAAGAAGCTGCCAGGATATCTCAAAGCAACAATTTTATGGGTTTGATGTGTCGCTCAAGTTTACTTGTAAGTTTTGCCCGGCGCGAATGGCCAGCTCATCCATCCACTCCTTCTGATAGTCTGATGCCATGTACTAATTTCATCACAAGAATGTCATGCCCGCACTTATCGAGTCTATCAAGGAGCAAGGTCTTGTTCTTGTTGCCGACACTTCAGATGAAGCAAGCGACAGAAACCGATCCGGAGTCGCAGCCAGCAACGAATGGGCGTTCCGCATGCCGACAGGAGTCAACGGCGTCATGAGAGGCACCGGTGTCTTGCGATTCAATGATAGCATTGATATGTAACGGAGGCTTTATTCTGCTTTTTCACCTTCTCTAATTCTTCCTCGATTTTAAGGTCGTGCCTCGAATCAAAAATAATTCAGTGTTTACGATGAAGTTGACTCGACATGTTTTCTTGTGGTTTGTAATGGAGAGAAGATGAACATGTTCCTTTGATAGGTACCGTTTTAATTTTACCCATATGCCAGGAGTTATGCTATTTCGAGTGGCCATGGTGGATTACTGCTGTTTGATAGATGGCTATTTCCTGTCTACCTACGTTTTACTGCATGTTTCTGGAGTCAGAGACTGTGAGAGTCCCTTCTAAAACTTGCTAATTGCGCTCCAAATTTTCTTTCATTTATTTTCACCCTCAAAAGAAGTATGGATAGGGCTAGCAGTAACAGGAGATTGAGAAAATTTAATATTCTTTCAACTCATGAGCCGTGGGCTACTAAGTCACCAGCCATCTAATGGCCATTACTTTCCAACACCCGCGTCAACTTCTCACGTCCGAACATCGTGCCTTGCTCGTTCGCATTATCTTCTGCGGAATGTAAAAGTGTCGCCATACCCACATTTCCTCTGCGGTTACGTGTCGTTAGGAACTGATTGCAAATTTAATACTGAGGCTATATTCCTCTAATTATAAGAGTTGCTTGGGCATTCTATCGCGATTGATTTTGGTTCACCATTGGATAGATCACTTTACTGTCTGCCATTCAGAGGACCCGGCAATAGTCAAAGGCGCTTTGCCAGAGACCAGAGCCCTTGTCCAAACATCATGTTTCTATTCTTTTTTTAGGACTCGACGCCAAAAAAAACCTCCTAGAAGTTCCGTAAACGGGTAATATGATACATAAGAGCCTTATGCAGCGCCAAAAAATGCTTCAAAAAAAAAGCAAAAGAAAGAAGAAGAGAACGCTTCGGTAACATCGTGGTCTATATCCATTTCTATAAGTTTGGAGAGGAGAGCGGACTTGGTAAGCCACAACTAAAAACTTAGGAACGATACCGTGAGGCCTAGAGGACTTACGAGGAAGATATCCTCTGTTGAGTTATCGGTCGATTCTACCCACTCTTTGACTTACGCTTTCCTATATTCCAACCCCATCGACGCAATGTCTTGACGACTTTAGGGGTTACGGCGGCGGTGAGAGGAACACGTAAGAAAATGAGACTCTTATGTACAGCGTAAGCCAGAGCCAGCTGCGTCCAAATGCCTAGGAACGTGAGCCCCAAGAGTTAGATTCTGGCGAAAATACGTTCCTCCGGACATATATAATTCAAGTTAAAGGAAGAGCAAAACTTACTAGCTCCCTCGCCTGTCGTTGCGCCATCAGTCTCGAGTATACCGTGCTCCAAAGCAATATTTTCAGCTCTAGAAGCAACCGGTACGTCTCCGGTATCCGAGGTCTGCGGCCCATTCTTGTTCGAAGGCCCCCAAATCGGGCTTAGAATGCTCTTCGCGGAATCAACGACAACTTGCTCATAATGGCCAATCCGCTCGACGCCTAATAGCCTCACGGCCGCAAAACAGAATGGAAAATCTAAGGCTGAAAGGAATAGGTATACTCCCAGGGCGGACCAGCCATACTCTCGAGAAAGTTTCCGCATGCGCTCGGAGAAGCCGAGCGGTTTGGAAGGTTGTTGGTTGGTCGAATTGAATCTGCGGAGGGTCCTGGAAGGATATCGGGACGAGGAGAGATTAAAAGGATGTTTGCTCAGAAGGCGGGTCTGTGTCTGGCTAAATCGAGATGTTGATGTGTGTAAGGTGTGGAATCTGGTTCGAGGAAGCGCTGATGGTTGAGAGGTTCTCCATAGTTGTTTTGAGGCCGAATTGCACTGAAGAAGCGAGGACCGCTGCTTGCTGAAAGCGCTGAAGACCTGGTTCACACCAAAAAGCCGTGGAGGTGGCATCGCTGATGTATGGATTTTTGGAGTCGTAGGTTCAAGTTCGGTTGGTCTTACGAAAATGGATTGTCCCCTAATGGCGGCTTGAAAAAGAGCTGTGCGGAAAGATTATCTTGCCGATTGCGACTGGTTGTATGTACTGTACATACGTCAGGTAGCGTCGGAGCCGTAAAGTCCAGGAAGAGCTTGTTCGGCTCGGTCGTTATATCGCAGAGCTCCAGGCACGATAGAATATTTGTTAGCTCATAGAGCTTCTAACAAGGTTTCTTACTAACCAAGGTGGTGACCAACCATTAGCGAATGAGCGTGTAGAGAGGCAATGTGGCTCCGGAGAAAGGTTTCTACGTCCTCCTTAGATTGAATTTCGAATTTGAGGGCCGGTGCTGGTTTATGCGAAGCTGCCCGTCAGAAAACGCAGAGACCAGGTCAAGCCAACGTTGACAAGGGAGGTTCGGGAGCCGATTCATATCACAATACGAAATGCCTCCCCGGATCGCTAGCCGAAATATCGAGCAATTCTTCGCTCCTGTTTTCAATTCTCCATCAATCTCCGCTCAGCTTGTTCCACAACGATCATTCGGCATCAAATCTTTATATCCCTCTAAAACGAGTCGTTTCAATAATGGTCCTGACATACCAATCCTGAAATCATCCCCAGCGGCAGCATGCGAACGCCAAGCGGGTACCCTTCCTTTGCGCACTGGCGCCCTGGCTATAAAGAAAGGCATGTCCGCGCTTTTTGATCCGGAAACCGGGAAACGGACTCCTTGCACCATCCTACAACTTGACAGGGTGCAAGTAATATCGCATAAAACTCGTCAAAAGAACGGTTATTTTGCGGTGCAGGTTGGATCTGGGTGGAAGCATGAACGCAATGTTACCAAACCAATGCTGGGACATTTTACGGCAAATGAGGTTTCACCGAAGCGATATATTCATGAGTTTCGGGTCAAGGATGAGGCGGCCCTGGCACCAATCGGCCAGATGATTAATGCAGATTGGTTCCAAGAGGGACAATTCGTTGATGTGCGGTCGCATAGCCGTGGTATGGGGTTTACTGGTGTTATGAAACGATGGGGCTTTGGTGGACAGGATCGGAGTCACGGAGTCAGTTTGACGCACCGATCCTTAGGTTCTACTGGTCCCAGCCAAGGCGGCGGCTCCAGAGTATACCCAGGCAAAAAGATGCCGGGAAATATGGGTAATGAGCAAGTTACAGTACAAAATCTGAGGGTTCTCAAGGTCGACGTCGAAAAGGGAATTGTGGTAGTGAAAGGTATGTAAAGGATATCTACTTTTTCTTTGTGCAGATGCTGACCCATTTCAGGCAGTGTGAGTGGACCGAAGGGGCGTTGTGTTAAAGTCCAGGACGCTATCAAAAAGCCGTGGCCTAAAATACAGGTGCCATCAAGCGATGGTCAATAAAATATCTTCTTCTCTCTATTGTACAATATCTTGATGAGCGGCATTTCTTCATTCCCTTTTTTTGAAAAAAAGATAATCAATCCATGTTGGACCTTGGATATAATATACAGTTCCCCTGATCCAAATCCTGTTTACCCCGTACTCCGAGTGACCAGTGAGATGATAAACGCCGCACTACACATTATCCGTCAAAATAGACGTGCTCATAGGACGTAAATGTGAAATTTTCTATGTCAGCATGTATGTACTGAAGTGTTCTTCGCTACTTTTCGTCGGTGCCAATCGACTGGAATGGATCGCCATCGGCCGAATCTAGAAGTTGAATAGTTCTGCCGTCCTCCATCTCCAGGCTCCAGTCTTCCGTTCGGAACTAACCAAGTGGGGTATACGTTAGCAAATACTAGCCCAAATTTTGAATATGGATATAAACGAGGGCAAATCTAGGAGAAAAGATGGTGAACAACTCACAAACCCCATTCGGTCCTGTCTAAAACACTTGAACCGTAGTTTTCCCTTTGCTCGTGTTCCCTTGACCCAAAAAGAGATATCTATTCTCCCGTGCAGTTGGTTCATCTCTCCACTTATCCACGGAATCTTGTTTGCAAAATATATCTCGTCCCCGAGCACTTCCCTCGCTTTTGGTGACGTTCGAAGGGCGTACATGGTACTGTTCACAACACTTGACGACGTCTTTTGGTAGTTGAATATGCCCAACATGGAAGCTCCAATGACTATTATGAAAATCGGCACGGTTTGAATCCATCCCCGATTGGATTGTATAGATGGGAGCTCTCGATCAGCTCTTCGAGAAAGCAGAGGGCCGGTATGCGGGCCTGGCGCAGCAATCATCGTACGTCGAAAAAGAAGAGCATGGCGACACTGAGGCAGAGAGTTAATCAATCTGCCGGTTCGGGAAAAACAATTCATGTTATGGGAATGTAATCAGACTCAAGACCAAATGTTCCCGTATTCCCAGCCTGCTATACTCGCGTTTCCTAGCTTTTGAAGCCTGAGGTTTCAATTGACCACCTGTCACGTGGGCGGCTGACTTAACTAGTTAACTAACTCGGTAACTTAACTAATATACGGAGTACTCCGTACGGAGTAACTTATTATTGCATGGGTTGAGATAACTAATCCACTTTTATGCAACCTTCTTTGACTACTCCGTATATGTCCAAAAAGTTGAACTAGTCAATTATACATTCCATATTGCTTTCTGAAGAGCTCACGTTTCCATAAGGCACTAGATCTCCCTTAGTGATAAAAAAACCGTCGCAGCCAATATCGCTCAGCTGTACGGCTACTATGGCTTCTGCCCGGCTTCGTAAAGCCTTCCGGTACCCGGATTCTGAAAGTGATGGTAATCGGGACGAACTCGACAACCAAGGTTGGTGTAAGCCAGATTGTTCATTCGATGAGCTTTCACACTAAAGCTCTTTCTACAGAGCAGGAGACTCTGATACAAGACCTTCGTCGCCAGGATGATGAGCGAAACGCACGGTACAAGGCAAGCCTAGCGGTCCACCCAATCCCCCACCCCCTAGCTAATGGACCCTAGCTTATTTTCACGGCTCTCCCTCTTGTGACCTCTTTAGCACATATATTCTTCATATTCACACCAGGCAAGACTTCATTACAGAGGTCTCTTTGTGTGACAGCAGTAGTATCCTTGATGTTAACTTCATGGATTATGTGGAACTTCACCGGTGCTCCCGATAGAAAGGGTAAACGCCCAATGAGAGATGTTGAGCGAGAAAATTGGTTTCTGGAAAGATACCCACGCCAAGTCAACTTGTCTGTCTGTGTGTTTCTTCTACTTGCGGCATTCTTCCCCAATGATTCTACTAGTTTGAAGAACATCCTAAGAGTTTTATATATCACGCCAGGAGGTAAGTTCGTATACACAATACTTTCGTACAAAGCGCTGATGTGCAGTGGAACAGTCAGTTTTCTGATTACTGATACTGCTCGGAGGACTATGTTTTCAGTTGATATCGGGGAGTTAGAACAGTTGAGATATGACTACAAGGGAGCTTGAGCCATGGAATTGAATCCCTAATAGCCTATAAGA
Source organism: Nannizziopsis barbatae (assembly GCA_014964245.1). Lineage (NCBI taxonomy): Eukaryota > Fungi > Ascomycota > Eurotiomycetes > Onygenales > Nannizziopsiaceae > Nannizziopsis > Nannizziopsis barbatae. The sequence continues at coordinate 4,541,090 of JACVYH010000004.1, forward strand.
GTGCATCTAACTGCAGCCTATATCTCTGCCCAGTCCAATGATATCAGCCCGTTTGACCTTAGGGCTATCGAGCATGGTCGGAACCCATTTTATTATCCTGCTGACACCCTCGTATGAAGTTCTTAAGACCTCTCATAAAGCCCGAAAGCAATGTCGTTTGACAGCATGTGAAACAACAAAAGCGACCGATTGCGAGATTCGGTAAACAAAGCAACCTCAGATCATTTTACAAGCAGGACAGGAGAATTGAAAAATCTTTTAAGAAACTTTTCCCGGTCCTCCGAAATCGTGTCGATGTGCAACTCTCCTGGTTGCTTTTGGCTTGCGGTAGCACCGTGGATCCGCCGGGCTTTTTCATTGTGTTGGTGGCTTATCAGGACTGGCAGCTTCATCCATCTGTAGGCCAATTTTACAACCTTTACCGCTCTGGTAGCGAAGGAATGGCCTCAACGCTGATGGCGAGTACAATATATTGAATGGTCTAATGGAAGTTCCCTGGACGCTGCAAAGCAATGCCAGTCAACTATGAACACGACGTATCACCGATCTTGACAAGGCCAATCTTACTGAATTTATAACCAAATATCGATAGCTCTGCTTTCATAGAATAGGTTGATATTCACCTGTATTTGGGGCTGCGTTAAAAGAATTTAATAAAGTGAATACCTTAAACCAGCCACTATAATGCTGGATCATTAGTTATTACGTACCACCAGCAGGGACAGGCAAATTAGGGTTTGAAAGCGGTGGTATTTGCCTAATTCTAGGGCTGAGTGAATGGGAAATACCAGGAAAATTAATGATTTTTCCGGAGTTCAAATCAAGGCGATGTACGGAGTATATTCCTTAAACCTCAATCAGAAAGTCAATTTGGAATCAAATCCACTCTTCGCTATCAATATCAGCAGTGTCCCCTGCCGCCCAGTGCATTGCCATTAGTTTCGCTCGCCGGTTTTTCTCGGCTTGAGTCATGGTGTTGTTTTCATCCGAGAAGCTGGATTCCGCCGAGGTGGATTGGGATGACGATTGAGATAGGTCAAGAGCCTGTTGGGCATAGGCAGACGTAGAGAGGGGATCCAAACTATCATTATTTGCGACATTATCCTCATTGTCGCTGATGTTTTCCATATTGTCGGATGGTTGTAATGGTTGCGCTTCGCTTTCATTTTCTTGATTTTGCACAGCTTGTGTCTCACTCTCTTCTGGGTCGCTGAGTATGATCGGATCTTCCGTATACCGAACACGAGCTCTCTTTCGTCTGGTGACAGCCCTAGAGCTGCCATTGCGCACATCGCGGAGCGAGCCGGCGTCGGGCATAAAGTCCGCGTCTTCTTTCGAGTGTGAGATTTCGGGGTTTTTGTGACTGTTTCGTTTCAAAGTCAGAGCAGGATCGATTGCTAGATCAGACTGAATTAGGCCATCATCCGCATTACGATCAATTATTGATCCTTGCCCATGTATTGTGTTTCGTTCTTCGACTCCGGGTTTGACTGCAGAGGTCTTATTCTGACTTTGAGAAATTGGAACCGGAGTCTCCAGATCAGCATATTCGAATGTGATTGCTTCAGTCACTTCGTATCTGTTTGTCATCTCTTCTATGAAGACGGCGTTATCGGGCAATGTCATCGAATAGTTTTGAACGGCTGAATCGGCGATAAGCGCCGGATCAATTTGGTTACCATCATCGTCAAAAGACAAATTCCGGGTACTTTCAGGATCTACACCGGCGGGTGCTGGATGTGGGGATCCCAAAGCGTCACCAGCATCGAGATGTACATGGTCCTCATGGTCGTCATCAAGTACCGGGTCATGCTGTTTAGCTCTTTCGGCTTCTTCCAATGTCCGTTTCAAACGGCGGGTTTCGGTGTTGTTTTCACCATGATCCCCTGCTTTGATAATCCAAGTCATATTCGAGTGACTAAAATCAACAAGGGTTTCAACACTTCTGATATCAGCCACCTTTCTAGTATCGTGGCCAAGGAGTGTGCCGGTAGGCTCATAAGGCTTCATCATTGGATCGCGGCGACAAGCTCCACATGAACAAATTTTCTGACATTTAGGGCATTTCCAATGCAGGTCCTTCAAAATATCACGTGGAGATTTGTCGAATGCCCTGTAGAGGCTACCATAGCAATAGTTTAGTCCACATTGACAAGAAGCAAGCTTCCACCTGGGCTCCGGAGTTTTGCAAATATGACAGCTCGCATGTTGTTGTCGAAATTTCTCGGATCTGCGAATTTTTCGACGTTTTCTAATCTGGCCATCGTCATTCGTCTCAATCACTTCATCTCTCTCTTCGCGCGTTACGGGTTTAGATATATCATTCCATGGCCTTCGCTTCAATTCATCTTGGCAGATTTCAGCAAGAGTCCTTCTACCAAGGCGGTCTCTCTCCACGAGCAGTGGTTCGAGAGATTCTTTAGCATTAGACGTGCGACTCCGAAGTTGCAACACTTGATTTCGCCAGTGCTCGTGCTTTTTGACCAAGTCCTTCCATTTGAATTGTTCAGCCCACTTGAGCTTTGAAATGCACGCGCAGCTCCTGCCGATTGAATAGCACTCCATACAGATGTCATAATTGTCATCATCTCCATCTGCGAGTTTTCCCACGCAAGAAGGGCATGTTAAAAACCGGTTGAATATATTGCACCTGCAATAGGAGCACATAATGTTGCTAGTGAACGGAATGTACTCCACGTTTTTAGGTTCAGGCAGATCTCTGGAGAAGCTTTCTGACAGAAGGATTTGGGTGTAGAGACCAAAAAGCCGCCGAAAATCTCTCTGTATATGTTTAATTTTTGGACTGAGTGGTAAATCCGGAGTTTGAAGAATATCAGAGTACTTCATGAGCGTGTAGTAGATGATGGCCTTGTTTTTGTACTGTTCATCCCGACAAACCATGCTCGCTTTTGGTAAAGCCTCGTTAATGGCCATTTCTAATGTTTCTGCAGTAGTCCGGTTCCATGCAACTTTCATAGTTCGGGTACCTCTATTCCAGACTTGATGTGGTGCGAGAGGAGGAATAAGAATGAAGTCTCCAACCCTTTGTTCGACTATGTACGTTTTAAACGGTGCAAGCTTCCAAGCATTGATCTGTGCAAAATGATCTTCGATCTCAATGTCGTGCCCTAAACGCGAGCGCCAATATTCTGAGACCGAATGCCTGTCATTTGTTTCCGTCATAAACCAAATAGATGAACCCGGTTTCGTCACTTTCCCATCCTCGGCGGTGCCTGTTGAGGTCTCCACCATGATATTGTGGCCTAGGCTAGCACACATTTCCCGATGTGATGGCGTATAGGTGCCTTCGTGTCCAATATAGCACATTAAATTTTCTGCCCTCATTTCTGGAGGAAGGCTGCTCATTAAATCGCCTGACTTTGAGGGGCCACCCGGCGCATTCAAATTGGATTCGTTTAAATAACACAAGAACGGCGGTAAAATTCCCTTTAATTTTTCGTACCACAATGGTGGGCAGTCGATATCTTTGAGATAAATTCGCTGTCTATCGGCGTCCTTGTAGTTGGTTGCGCTCCATTGGTCCGCCAGGAGAGGCATTTTGTTCAAATAGTGCTGGATAGATAAAGGAAGATACAACTTGGTAGTGAGATTTCTCGCATTTTCAGCTAATGGCCATTTACGTTAGCGGGTAGGAATGATCAAGAGGTGTGAACGTGTTGCTCACCCTTGTCTCCGCAATTGTCTTTCAGCCACTGCGTCGAGAATGTCCATCTTTCTAGTCGATGTTGATACCCTTCAATGACAAGAGGTTTCCCTCCTAAGATGACATGTAGTTGCACCAGTTTCTCGAAATCATCAATGCCTTGTTCATCGATCGCATCGCAGTTGATCCTAACAACGTATTCAAAATTAGGCGTTGACTCGACTAAAGCTGCGACATCGAGATCCGGTGAGATTGGTTCGAATGAGGCTCGAGGTTGACGCCGGGGAGGCATGACTATGGATTTAGAAGTACATAAACCAGCTTATACCGTACAAATATGAGGGTTCTGGGGGGGGAATGCATTAGGGAGGCCGATCAATCGAACTTGAACTGAACGAACACAAAGCTCAGTTAAGTGGCGAGCGACGCGCTCACGAGTTCGACCAGCTGCAAGCTGAAATTCACGTGACTGACCAGTTTTGTCCCTCAGACACCCCGTAGCTAGGTACTTCTCCGTACTCCGTACGAAGTACTTGTGCAGCATAAACGCTGAACTCTAATAGTTCGACTACGGCGGGTATTTTTACTAGCTCGTGCAGGAGACTCCGTACTCCGTAGAGGAAATCATGTCGAAGCTCCGCCTGGGACATAACTATGGAGCATAGCTACTAAAGCGGCTTTTAAACAAGAACGTTGTATAAGCTATACTTCAAACCTCTAATAACAGTTGCACTGCTTCATAATAAACTCTCAATATGTCCTTTTCCCCTGTAAGTTATCAAGGCGATCGATCTTATAAATTTTATCTCCATAAGCTAATACCGATAACTCAGCTCTTTCGGCAAATTCGGCCTTCCCACCGAATATTCAGCTCCTTGAAAGTAACTTCCTCCGCAGCGCTGGGTATTCGTTCGCTATCGACGGAGATGAAAGCCGCTATAGATAAGGCAGTCGCGTCCGCACCCGTCGTCCTCTTTATGAAAGGAACCCCGGAGACACCTCAATGCGGGTATTCAAGAGCCAGCATTCAGATATTAGGGTTGCAAGGAGTAGACCCAAAGAAGTTCACAGCATTCAATGTATTAGAAGATGCGGAGCTCCGTGAAGGTATGAGCCAATCATGTCTCGATCTGATACCATAAACAAAGCGGGCAGAAAACAAGACTAACCACCAGCTCCGGGAAAGGAATCAAAGAATATTCGGATTGGCCGACAATCCCTCAACTCTACGTTGAGAAAGAATTCGTGGGCGGCTGTGATATCTTAGTCTCTATGCATCAGGATGGCGAATTAGCGAAGTTGTTAGAGGAGAAAGGGGTTCTTGTATCGGAGAAATAGGTGAATTGATGCTACTTTACCCAAGTAAGTGATAGATAGCTCTTCTCATGAGTTTGCATTTTTCCTCTTCTAGCGTGGTATGGCCAATTTCGATCTCGGAAAGTCTTACCAAAGATCCATCGCTTTGTAATACCCTAGACATTCATCTCTTTCCCCTCCTCTAGAGACAGCCCGCGTTTTCGTCGCAGTCCCCAAATGGAGCTTATTGACCGAAAGTTCGGACTCCTCAAAGATTCCGTTTTCGGAAAACCCCGTGACTACCTTTTTTCTCTTTGAACTTCATGGCTTTCAGCCTTGTTCCCTCAGGCTGGTCTTAGGAATTATTTGTTAGTTTAGGCCCTTCTTTGCTATATCTTCGACACGTACTTTTGTGAACATGGCTCCGAGAAAAGTCGTCTCTGTGTCAGGCGTCTTTGGAAGAAACAAGACCGGGTATCATGCCCCCAGGTTCAGCAAAGGAGCTGTGAGCGAGCGATTACCTAAAATCAAGTCATGCGTGTCGGGCGCAAGTCGTCTCAGGTATAAAGCGGGATTGAATGCTCAAGTCGCCGCTGCCCAGGCGCCACAGTCCCGTCAGCCTGCAGCGCAGGAGCTTTCTCGTATGTCTAAATGTCCAACCCTGCATTTCTGCTCATTATTTCGCTGACACCGTCTGAAGTTTCACTCGAAGCCGCCCAAGATGAAATTGTCAATGACGCTTTCAATTCTCTCTTCACAGCTGAACGGCAGTTTAACTTACAGTTGGAAGACTCCAAATCATTTCTCATCCGACAAGCTACGGGCCTGAGATCGACGCATGAAGATATTCTTACTTCTTTTCCGAATCCAACTATGGGACCTCGAACTAATCCATGCCGACGTGACTCAACTCGTTTGGATGATAGCACCAGACGAATATGTGATCTCAAGCGGAAAATCACAACTGTTAAGGCCACTATTGAAAAGTCTTGGCTGGAGTGGGCTCGCATTCAGCAAGATATCATTTGCCTAGGGGCGGAAGTCTTAGGTCCCCAATCACTAGACACTCTGGGGGCAGATGTTTATGGTCTGCAAAAGAAGAAATTCAGTCAGGCCCTTGTTGAGCATGACAAGATTCTTGCTAGAGAGCAAGAAACTCGAGAAATGTTCGAAAGGCAACGAGAAGCCATCCTGTTGAATACAAGGGACACATTGAAAGAACTGATTGCGCAGGAAAGGGTAATTTCACCTCTCAATATCTTGTCTTCACTATTTGTTTTACCTTACTAACACCTTCGAAATAGAGACGACGAGACGATACCCGCCTACAGAACGAAGAGGTATGTAGGTTGGCCAGAAAGATGGCCGGCGGTATGTAGAGCAACTCAAACCGCTCGCCATTTGACCCGGCCTCGACCTAACACAGTCGAATATGATTTCTAGTAACTGGTTAATACCAGTGTAATCTTATCTGTTTTTACATGAACAACTTTCGGGGATTTGATGAGTACATCTATTCGTAGGCATAGGCGTAAATTGTCAACGCATTGATCCTTTTCATCATACATACTTCGAGAGGTACTGCATCTCAAATTAAGAATAGTAATTTAATAGTTGTACCTTTGTGCTCTAATAGCTGTGGACCGCATGATTGCCAATGACTAAAAAAAGAACCAAGCTAATTGGGCTGCCGGCAACCTCGCTGTTCTTTAAGCTTCAGGTCTTCCTCTCCAATTCCCTTCATTAGTTTCGCACGCTGCCGTGCTTCAAACGCCTCCCTACTTTTCAGGATTCGCTGAACAATTTCACCAGCATTTACATGCTGAAAGGAGTGAGAGCCGATCTCTTTGAAGATACCAAGCCGTTTCGGATCGACGTAAGGGTCATACGTCAAAGGAATAAAAGCAGTGGGTCCATGGTAAACAGCATCAGGTATGCCGACAGGTAGTAGGCTGAGAAACTGCTCAGATGGTGTGAATGGTGCTCCAAATATAGTGGCATTGATGTACTAATTTTTGTCAGTTACTCTTATTGCTGATGAAAGGGTCGGAGGAACTTACGCGACATTGAAGAACACAAAGTCCGCGTTCAAAGATATTCATGATAGGGTAGTTCAGCCCTTTCCAATGGTTTATAACTTCATCGTCATGAACCCCCGCGATTACATATGCAGGGCCATAGTCCTCCCCCGCTTGCTGTAGCCTAGTGGCTACCTGATCAGACGAGTACCACCCACGGTGTGAACCTTCTTCCTGTTCTTCCTCATGTACGCGGCGTAGAAATGCAATGTGCCCTGAGGAAAAGAGATCAAAACCTCCATCCACGTAGACAATGCGCTGGCCGGGTTTTGGGCCTTTCCCTTTCACCAGATGGTGAAAGGCCGCAGGGGGCTGTGGAGCCTCTCCATTGTTCGGGAGACTTGGATTTTCCCAGGTCCAGACATCCGGTCCTGGTTTGAGTCCCGTTTCGTCTGTGGCGTAATCCTTTACCCTTTGCATTAGTCCACAAGCGAGGTCCTTTAGCTCGTCTGGAGTACCACAGCCTTCTTTGCCTTCGACAAACGCTCGGAAAGACTTGATGAAATGACCCCGAGTACAGAGAAGCATACGGCCGACAAGATCTGTGGTTGAGATCCCAGGAGTCCTTTTCACAACCAGAAAGCGCCCCGCAGATTTGACAAAACGATAACAATCATTGCCATCGCTATCAGAGGTGATGTCATCACCATGAACGACATAGTAACAACCATAATGCGATATCCAAGGTAATGAAGTAACGTATGGCGCGTGCGGAATCGATTTTGAAGCCCAGCGGCAAGCATCCACGGCCGCCACCCTTCAAGCACGGCTTGTCAGCATTGGAATCCGGCCAACCGGGAGGGCTGAACGGACCGTTCTGCAAGCGTCATCACTGTGGGACCTTTATTTTCTAGAATTTCTTCATCGGAATGCACCCCGACCAAGAGTTCTCGCCCTAGTCTCCTAGCCTGTAGCATCGCACCTGCATGCCCTACTTACTGCGTTAGACCGCAATCGCTGACTGATTGGACACACTGACCGTGATGGCTAAAATCAAAGCAACCGTCTACCCATATGCGGTCTTTCTCGATTTGAATGTCTTCTTGAGGGTCAACGGGCCACCCCCCGGGACGAGGGAGGAAACTCCCTGAAAACTCTGAGGTGTTGTTGGATGACATGGCTTGAAAAGTATAGTAGATAATCTATAGCCCAATAAACCCATAGAAGTGAAAGTCCACACGGTGTTTATTTCCATTCATTACCCCTATATATGAGGGGTACTTGAAGCGGGGAGCTTGATGGCTAGGTAATTCTGAAGCTTTCGCCAAGCGGGCCCCGCCGATGCCGGCTTTGGCCCTGTCCCGCTTACGTTTGAGTCGAGTTAGTTATATTGGGGCTCCTGGAATTTATGAATCTTTTTCGTACGGAGTAGTCGAAGATTTCTTGAACCTTTCCTTTTCGAAAATGTCTTTAACGGATTCTTCTTCGGCTGAGATAGCTAAGCTTTCCTCGCTCGTCTCTAGGCAGCTGGGTACTCTTTCATTAGCATCACGCAATGACGCTCTCACCGCAATTCATGATGCTCTTCGCCGGAATAAAACTCTCATTTTGGAGGCAAATGAACGGGATGTTGAAGCTGCGACTCGAGTTGTGAGTGAAGGCCATTTGAATCAGAGTATTTTGAAAAGGCTGGATTTGAGTCGTGCTGGAAAGTATGACGAAATGCTGCAAGGGATCCTGGATGTCCGGGATCTGCAGGACCCATGTATGGCCTATCTACGGACTTATCGTACTGATCTCCAATACTAACAAATGGATATTCCAACTAGTGGGAATGGTCTCCTTACGGACTTTGCTCGATGACGGCCTTCTCCTCGAAAGAGTGAGCTGCCCAATTGGAGTGCTTCTTATTATATTCGAAGCTCGACCTGAAGTCATCGCGAACATTGCTGCGCTGTCGATAAAATCTGGAAATGCAGCTGTACTCAAAGGTACAGTGAAAGCGGCCATATCATCGTTCAGAAACTAATGTCTACTAGGGGGCAAGGAATCCATTGAGTCTTTCAGGGCCATATCCAAAACTGTTTCCGACGCACTTTCATCCACAGGCGTCCCGAATGCTGCCATTCAACTGGTAGAGTCTAGGGATGACATTCTCTCTCTTCTCACCCAAGATGAACACATTGATCTCGTTATTCCCAGAGGATCAAACGACCTCGTGCGTTTTATTAAAGCAAATACCAAAATCCCGGTCCTTGGTCATGCGGATGGACTGTGTTCAATATATCTCCGGCCAGATGCTGATGGCGAGATGGCGACAAAGGTTATACTTGATGCAAAAACTAATTATCCCGCTGCATGCAATGCAGTAGAGACCCTTCTGGTCGACGAGGGGGCTTTGTCGAGCCTCCTCCCCCCAATCGCCGTGGCACTACTTGACCGAGGTGTGTCGTTACTCTGTGACAATCAATCGAAAGATTTACTCGGAAAAGAATTATCCGAAGATCATGCCAGGCTTCTTAAAGACTCAGCAGAAGAAGACTACCGAACCGAGTTTCTCGATCTAATTTTGGCCATTAAAACCGTCTCTGCCACCCCTGCTTTATCGTCCCTGGAGGCGGCGATACGCCACATCAATTCTCACTCCTCAAAACACACGGACGTCATCCTAACGTCTTCATCAGAGGCCGCAGAAACGTTTCTGAAAGGAGTCGACAGTGCGGGTGTGTACTGGAATACTAGCTCTAGACTGGCAGATGGCATGAGATACGGGTTTGGTACGGAGGTTGGCATTAGCACGAACAAAATTCACTCCCGCGGGCCGGTTGGCTTGGAAGGGCTAACAATCTACAAGTACCTTATTAAAGGTAGTGGTCATACTGCAGGAGACTACCAAGGCGAAAATGGGAGGAAATGGAAGCACCGTCGTTTACCGATTAGCCAGAGTTTAATTGGCTAGCTTTAGGGATGAATCAAACGTTAATCATGTATTCTTTTCTGTATGCATAGTACCAGCTTCGCGATTTCCCATGATGTCGGGTCAACTCCGGTGGGTAGGAATCGAAGTCTTTCTTGAAGTGGTTTGATTCGTCGTAAAACTGTTGCCAGGGTCACTGAGTATTAGATATTGGAAAATTGAAACTCGCTTCGATTGGAACGAGAGCCCGACTATCGCATAAGACGCCACCGGTGGTTAAAGAATAAATACAACCCGAAGAATTTTAAACTTTGAAGCCCCGCGACCTTCTTCGTCCTCGAGCTCTTTCAAATTTTCGGCCCTTGCTGGCAACTTTAGGTTTCTATTTAAAACTGTTAGGCTGACATCACTGGACAAACGACGAATAAAAATGCCTTACCTTTCCGCTATGAGGACCAAATCCAAAGTGTTTCACGGCCTCCCTGGAATTCTTCTTTCCTCGGAGGAGGATCGTGTTTGCACCAGTGGGTGCTTTAAGGGCAAGCTGATCTAGAGTCAAGATCTCGCCACCAGCCTTCTCGATTCTAGCCCTAGCACTAGATGTAACTCGAAGGGCGGCAATGGACAGTTTAGGAACGGTAAGTAAACGTTCGTCATCTGTAATGGTGCCGACAACGACGAGTGTCTTGTTCGCAATGGATTCCTTTGAATCATCCTTATTGACAATGGCGACCAGTCTAGAAAGGGACATAGGGGGTCGGTTAATTCGAGACATGAACAGGCGTCTCAAAACAACTTTATTGAAGTTGGAATCGGTGCGGCCTATATATTTGTCTGTCAGACACGAAAATCTCATTTAGACCTGAAAAATTGCTAGCCATACGTGCGAGGAAACGATAAAGCTTCACCAAGACATGAAGATAGACATTGTCGCTCTTGGGTGCCTTGCGGTGCGTGCCGCGAACGTGGTGACGATCCAAATCGATACCTGGAGAATTAGAATCAATGGTCAGTAATCGCATTTGAAATTCGAGAGTCGTGACCTGTATATGAAGAGGAATCGTGCTTACCCATGGCTGCTATCAGAAACGACGCCTTTTCTTCCTGATCGTTCCGCACACCAGCATGCACTTGCGAGGTTTTGAATTCTTGAGGTTTTTGTGGTGGAGCTTGAATGTGTGAAGGAAGCCCTACGCTAGACCTTTTATGGAATGGCGATGTTGGTTCGCTTAGTAAATCCTTACATAAGGTGGGCAGCCTCAAGCAAGCGGGCCTTCAGTCTCGTTGATAAGCCCTGTGCGATTTGTACGGAGTAAATCGTACGGAGTACCCGCGCCACGCACCCATAGTTAATAAATGGGCGCGGGCTGGCGCGGGCTGGCACGGGCAATATGGACAAGTTATTCTTACAGCTGAATATCAACGAAACTAAGTTCTTCCATTCATACCCAGGATCCGAAATGTATGCGGAGTATATAATATCAAGATACATACTCCGTATCTTAGGGGAAGCTTTCTTATGTAAAATGTCTGTACTCCGTATGGAGTCATCGATCATGAATTTCCATTGCTGCTTTATTCTATGAATTGAACGCTACGAGGATATTTTGGTTGCCTCCGCATATGGCTACAGTTGAGTCCTATCAGATCGATTCTTGGTCACCGCGAGGAAAGCCTTGAACCTTCACCGCTCGCGTCACAATTGAATACTTGAAAAAAATATAAACGGACAAGTACTCTGTCTAACCCCAGCAAAGGCGGTTGATCAACAAATGAGGGATTATCTCGGGGAGATCGACTCGGTGAATGCAGTAGTCCGTACAATCATGCCATTTGGGCATTCATACGCTCAAAACCCCTGGTGCCCATGTTGTTCCAATGCGATTCACTTCAGCAAGGAAGTTTCGGTTTTTAATCGTTCCCGTCGTTTCGTCGCGATCCGTGCCATTCCCACTCGGGCTGTAAAATGGATTTTGCAATAGCTTTATATATGCCGTTTGCAGTGCCCGGAACACCTAAATTGGTTCAGAGAGTGCCTATTGTCTTAAATTGGGGTGTCCTTACCGGCTTCAAGTCTGAATCCCGGAGGCCGAACGAGGGAGCAACAATAGTTGAACTGTTTCCATTTCCGATCAAGTCAAGGATAACCAAAAACTTTACTCCAGTATTTGTCAACCAGCCGTAAACTGCGAACCTTTCGTCTAAAGCATGTAGTAGTCCAAAGTCTTGATCAACGGATGTTTCACGCCGACGTAGCTCGAGGATATCAAGTGACGAGTTGAGCGCCAACGAGAATTCAAAAGTGGCATTGGTGTGAGGCGGAAATTCTGCAAGATAAAGGAGATTATCCTATAAATCAGAAGGTCAGTAAGTCGTCTACATCGAAAATTTCTCCAGAGCCTAATATATACCATCTTTCCAATAATTCCAATGCAAGCTATCGATGGAACCCCCATCGCCCCAAGTTCTTTAGCTCATTCAGCTTCTCGTAGCCAAACGAAGCACTGGTAAAGGAATACTTGGCTGGAACCTAGGCACGCAGAGGTGCGGAGGGTGGCCTCACTTGAATGAATATCGTTGTGGGTTACCTGCACAGAAAATGTGAACAATACTTTTGGTTGGGAGAAGGTGCAATATCGGATAACTACCTGACTCCTACGGAGTAGGTACGGAGTAAATACATACTTCATACAATAGCCACTCGGAATCGATCTTTGGTGTCAGTCATTGACTGATGTACTCCGTATAAATATGCTAGTGATTTTTAATGATGCAGGGGTTTGAACCCAAAGTTGTGTCAGCAATAGTAACTCGTAAGGAGTACTCCGTACTCCTATTTCATCAAGACTTGGTTCCAAAGTCACGTACTCCGTATACGGAGTAATTGGTTACACGATATGTAAGGCTAGATCACATGACCATATGACCAGACAGGAAAGGTCAACGCGGGTTCGACGCGGATCTTGGATCCGCAATCCCAAGCGTTTCCACTACGCAATTGACCTGTTTTACTCCGTATTCGTTGGGCATCCCAATTATATTCTGATAATTTTTTATTGAAATGTACGTACTACAGGAACAGAGCATCCAGTGTTAATAAGGTGGAATGATTGGAATTAGTCATCGAAATCTAACACTCAAACCTTACTTCGAACTCAAAATTTTCGTACTCAAATTTTGAAGCACGTACTCCGTACGGAGTAGAAGAAATGAAAAACACGGACCCGGAAAATAATTTAAAAACTATGGTACTAAGCGACGAAGAGCGAGCATACAGATAACGGGAAACTACCATTACCAATTCAATCCCAAAAAGCGAGGACAACCGCCAACTACTCGATATCGGAGTCGATGGTCGGGAATGACCACACACAGTTGCTCGCAGAGTTAAATCGTGCGGTATCGCCCTATAATTGAAAAGCGACGACAGGGGCAGAGTAGACCTAGACCACCGAACTTTTGGTTTTGAAAGAGGGGAATCCGGTTCGTGACTGCCGAAGTAAACTTGAATAGTACAAATGAGGTAAAACATGAGTCAAAAAAGGGGTGAAAGAAACAGGGAATGACCTGCATCTAGTAACTGCGATATGAGAGTCGATATAGGTCTGCTTGGAAACTTGGTGTTTGATCGCCCAAAGTCGGAGGGAAAATTAAAGAACGACCTTGTAAGATACGGAAATCGGGAAAGATTGGAGCGAAAGAAAATCCGATGGTAGGGACCTACTCAGCAGTATCAAGCTCATCATGAGCAGGGGTGGGGGAATCCAAGGGCACTAACTGCGTATTAGCAGGCGAGCGGTGAGAGCAGATTGTTGGAATAGCATCATACCTTTCCTGTCATCACCGTTAGTGCCATTTTCACGATCCTCATCCCGCCTATCACGATCGTCTCTAAGTTCCCGATCGCGATCGCGGTCTCGCTCACGATCCCTATCACGCTCTCGGTCGCGATCATCAGGGCTACGAGAACGGTCGCGATCGCGACGGTCGTAATCGCGATCACGGCGGTCTTCCTTGCGAGGAGAGTAATCCCCTCGACGCCTCGGGGATGGAGAACGGACACGTCTGGGTGGAGTCCGATCGCGACGACGATCGCGTCCAGAGTCAAAACGCCAAGATGCTGAAGGAGGAGTTCTTGCCCACTACGGTATAAAAGATTCAATGTTAATGACACGACACCTGCAAGGGCGAATATCAGATCCAATTGGCTCGGTGAAAGCACGCACCTCAATCTTCAAGACATCATCACGGCCAATCCTTTTGTTGTGCATTTCATGGTACGCGTCATCGGCATCTCGTCGACTCTCATATTCGACGAACGCAAAACTGCGTATGCGTTTAGCACCCAGGGCAGATGATTGTGCGTTCTAAGATTGAAACTTACAGGCGGCTAGCTGCAGTCCGGGGAGCCGGGATATCGCAGCGAACAAGGCGACCATATCTTTATCAATTCTGTCAGCATAGAGTCATCCCGAGATTAAAAACAATGGTACGTAAATGGGGAGGATAAAATCCATGTCGAAAGGACGAAACGGCTGGGGTCTTCTGTCAAACAAGCTAATGGAGTCTGCAGCCATAAAGATAGGCACTGATTAAAGAAGAACCCGGGGTTTGAGAACGTCGGCAACGACGTGCGCTCGAGAGGGATGATGGGAGGGACAAGTTAAGGTCGAGTAATCACGTTCGGCAAGAAGACGGAGGGAAGAGCGTCGCTCGAGGGTCATCGATGGAGGAGAGCATCCACGAATGGGACGTACCGTTCGAATTCGTAGGCAAGTTCTCGAGCACGAGTTCCGTGGCCAAAGCCAGTGACATAGAGCGTAGTGCCACTTCGAGACATGATTGTCTAAGCGAGACCCAAGATAGATTGTATGCCAATACAAGCTGAGGGCTTTCAGTGCAGGCCTATATTAGACCTAAGACGCTGTTATAGAACCTTCTCTCCACAGTTGAGTGATGTGAGAGCTGGGTAAGAGTAGATGGGTTGAAGTCCAAGAGGTTCTGGATGAAAAAGTGGTTGAGGCTAGAAAGCGTCTTACATAATCAATCAGCCACCTAATTTGCTAGACTTGTAATCTCTGTTGTATTTTACCTATACATGGGCTACAGTAGTGCAACATTACAGTAATTTACAGTCCTGTTACTTACAGTCTACAGTACCTCGTCAATAATATTGGCACCCTATACAAGGATATACTTTATTTACTCACGAGGATTGGTGGCGACAAAGGTACTTTTCGGTACACGGTGCCAATACTTTTGACCTAGTACTGTATTTCAATTCTCCAAAAGTCTGTTATTAAGCAAAGTGGTTATATAATCTTGTGCCCCCTACTCTGTAGGTTGCATCTAATTCACAATGTCGCCAATCCACTCACAAGGCCCGAGGGGAAAGTATTGGGAAAATTTATGGAAACCATCGGAACCACTTCTCCTGTCCCCATCAGCGGTGAGCTTTCAGCTTGTTCCAAGAAGGACTTTTCACATCATCATTTACTTCCACTAAGCACACACATGACCGTTTCTTCAATTGCTCTTTTCACCTTTTATTAGTACACGAAATCCTCATTATTTTGGCTATGAGCAGCAACTAGCATCTAGACAAACCCCATTTTGGCATTCAACTTTATCATATCAATTGGCCCGGCCTATGACATATTCTGTGATGAAGAAATCATCCTGCTTAAATCCGACTTTGACATTAGCTTGCAATCTTTCCAGCGATAAAAATACCTGCGCAGCTAAACAAGAAAGCTTCCTCTTTACATCGATTTAACCTGATGGTCAAACTGGTAGACTCCCCTTTCTCGTCACCAATACGGAGGGAACTAATTCTCTTTCCTGCTAGATATTACAAACATCTTGGTTCGCCCACGATGAGCCTCGACGGTAAGGAGGGCTCAGCGCCTGATCGTGTGTCAGAAAATAATCCTGGTACAATGTCAAATATACCATCACGACCAGCTGGATCTTCGTCGCCTGTACGTCACTTGCTACATCCCTTCTGTCTCGATCTTTCCCGTTAAACTGTAAATCTACAATAGGTCACAGTACATCCTGCGTCTACGTACTGGTATACAGATTCGAAGAACTTTTTATCGGACCCTGTGGTGGCCGCTTTCATCGCTGGCGGAGTTGCTGGCGCTGTATCCCGAACAATAGTTTCTCCCCTTGAACGACTAAAGATCCTCCTTCAAATCCAAAATGTTGGCAGGAATGATTATAAGCTATCTATATCTAAAGCGTTAATAAAAATGTGGAAGGAGGAAGGCTGGCGAGGCTTCATGCGAGGGAATGGAACGAATTGTATTCGGATTGTGCCTTATTCTGCTGTACAGTTCGGAAGCTACAGTATCTACAAAAAGGTGCGTATTTACGGTCGCCGAGCTTTAAACATTAAACTAATATTCTCCTGTTCATTTAGTTTGCGGAACCACGTCCTGGCGGCGAACTGAGTGCCCTCAGCCGGTTGGTTTGTGGGGGTTTGGCTGGAATTACCTCCGTGAGCGTCACATACCCTCTCGATATCGTACGAACTCGCCTGTCCATTCAATCGGCCTCTTTTTCCGAGCTCAAACACGAGTCGGCGCAGAAACTTCCGGGAATGTTCCAAACCATGCGGTTGATGTATCAGACCGAGGGGGGCATGGTTGCACTTTATCGTGGGATACTCCCGACCGTTGCTGGTGTGGCTCCATATGTACGTACTCTATTCGAGATTGAATTTAAAGTTTCCTCTCAGCTAAACCCATCGGGTAGGTTGGATTGAATTTCATGACTTATGAGTCGGTGCGGAAATATCTGACTCCTGAAGGGGAGCTAAACCCCAGCCCCTATCGCAAACTGCTAGCGGGGGCTATATCGGGGGCAGTTGCTCAAACGTGTACCTATCCATTGTAAGTCGGAACCATTGCTCCCTCCGTCTTATCCTAACTTCCATGAAACAGTGACGTGCTTCGGCGACGATTTCAAATCAATACCATGTCGGGATTGGGCTATCGGTACACATCAATCTGGGACGCCATCAGAGTTATTGTGTCCCAGGAAGGAGTTCGAGGTCTGTATAAGGGAATCGTCCCCAATTTACTAAAAGTTGCTCCGAGTATGGCAAGCAGCTGGCTTAGCTTTGAATTGACCCGCGACTTCTTCGTCGGAATTGGTGACAAGAGTGTGTAGCGTTCTGTGAAGACTTTGATCATGGTCGAGTGATCTCCATGGCCACACCCTAGCAACTGGGTAGGCGTTCAATATCTTTCAAAACAAAGGAGCACATATAATTATAGACCCTGCTATATCATGCCTGGTTGAACTTTTTTAGAATTTTGTTCTTGGTGGCGGACCTGGTGAGTTCCCTAATTCTTGTTCTGAACTACATCCAAGAGTCGCCAATGTACCAGGGATGTTTGGTGGACAATATAGAGACAGTGCTCAATTGCATTCGGCATTCAGCTTCAGTTAGACACAAGATGCCCTGGACTTGTATTTATATTCTATCCATGCAGCCTTTCCTTCTTTTTAACTTCTTGTTATCCAGTGAGGTATGGTGAGAGCCATATCAGGATTATATGAGGTACGCATGTCTTTGTGTCTATAGCTCGTTATTGCACAATCACTTTCATGGCTTGCAGTAGAACGGCACAGGCAAAACCTCTCGCCACTGACTCTACCTGCAAGCTGTCAAATATCCTCCCAAGAGCCTCGGCAGTTGCATTGGTACCCATGAGACTGACCAGTGCGGGGGGCATACCATTTGTGATCAATAAATGGCGAGCCCGCTCCCGCAATCGCTCCCCATCACCTTCTCCGGTTGGTTGGGATGTTGCATGACTGTCACCCTCCTGGGTCTGAAAAAATGACTCGCGGATAGTGTTGATGTAGTCTGCTATGGCATTGCTGGATATATTCTTTTCAATGATTGACTCCTGGATCAGTATACGAATGGCGTCAAGGTTGGGGTTCTTGGGACGTATCAGGAATGTTTTGGCCGCATTTAAAAGGCGTTTCCTAAACTTCCATGCAGAGGACAGACCATACACTTCGTTGACGACGGCAAATAGCAACTCCACAATAATGGTGGTTTCCTCTTCGGTGAGAGGAGGATGGGCATTCGATTCAGCTCTCACCGTGCTACCCCTTTCAGTTGCATCAGTAGTGGGGTTGGTAGATTCCAAACTGAAGTCACAATGATCGGACCTATCGCAAGATGGCCCTGGGCTGCCGGTCTCATTTGCGCCACCGATCTGTATTTTGTCACCCATAGTGGCTCCAAAGGGTGGAGGTGGCGTTCCGTTCACAGGTGTCGGGAATTTAGGATCAGGCGGATCCTGTCCAAAATGGGGGTTGTCTGAGGTATCTGCTGACGCAGAATGAGGCTGGGCTATATACTCGTCACCCGCGGTTCGAACTGGCTCTAAACGTGCTGAACCAACTTCCCCGCCACTGGGTTGAATTTGACTTGTGGAGCCGCTGGGTAAATCAGATATAGAGGACCTAGAGCGGCCAGCCAGAGGCCGTTTAGGTACCGAATTAGTTCGTGATACAGGGCCGCTGCGTTTCGCTCCCGTGTTCACAGATCCAAATAAGCCTGATACGCCTCCCAACATGGCTCTACCGCCTTCTGCAACTCCTTTTGGAGCAGTACTTATCACACCGAGGACCCCTTTGCCCACGTTTTCCAGCATATTAGGGTTACGAAACGCAAAACCCATTCCCAGTGGGGTAGAAGTAGATTGAGATCCTGTGCCGGTCCCTTTCTGGAGGAAACGTTTCATTCCTTCGCACTCGGCAAGACGTTCGTGAGAGAGTGCATCTTTAAGATATTCTTCGAGGACTTCACGGAGATCGCTTGCATTCCTATTTTTCCAACCTGGTAACTCCGAATGTTGTATAGAGAATTCGGCTATGCCAGAAACAACTGATATGCGGCGCAGGGTCTCGTGTAGTAATTCGAAATCAGAGTATTTTCTAGCGATCATCCAACCCACCAGATGCGAGCCACTTGGTTCGATCTGTATGAGATATTCCACATTCGGCTTAGAACGCGCAATTCCGCTCTCGTTCCAATCTTCAAGTATAGAGACCGAAGCATTGTGAAACCTTGTCAAAGGTAACGCCATAGCTGCTTCCGCAGCGCGATCCTGGAGGCTAGTCTTGGAAAGAGTGGAATACTCTTGGGAAGATTTCGACACCTGAGATCCATCCAGAGAATCTGGGGGTCTAGAAGTCGAATTCGCATCACACAGCTTTGAGGAGTTTACGTCCCCGCCATTGTGACTCTCTGATGTAGAGCTAAGCTTCACCAAAGAAGTAGCCGGCATAGTTAATTCACTGTAAGCATTATCAGTTAGGTCACGATGTAAATCATACTGTTCTGAGCCCGAAGTGCCGTCGAGGTTGCGGTTCCAAGAAGCCTCTCTCTCGCTTGTCGGGTCATTAGGCACTTCCATATAAATGTCGTCGCGAGCTTTCCAGTTTGATGATGGTAGATCGGCCGTCGATGAGTCCGCATCGGTAGCTTCAAAAGACAGGCGTGGAACAAGTTTACCACTGTCGGTTTGTTCTAGAGCATCTAGCCCGGCATCAATGGCATTAAGAAACTCAGGCTCACCGGCCTCGAGAAGATGAATAATCCAGGAATTGATATAATCTGGAGCTGAACAGGCTTTGATGGTAGACTCGAAGATCACCCCAACGAGTATTTCGCGAAGAAATATGTGCACCGGCTCACAGTCGTAAGTAACACTTTCAAGAAACATTTTCAGGACCTCATCAGCCATGATTTCTAGCCTTTTTTGTTGCTCTTCTTGGGATAGAATAATCGCAAGCCCACTCTCTGGTTGCTCTTCCAAGTATATAGCGATAGAGCTGGATATGGAAGTAGACTCCGAGTTTAGTGGTCCAAGAGCGAGGGATATCTCACTTAAAAAAACGGTCGCAATTGAGGAGGAATTCATAACGAATTGTAAAAACAGCTCTGCTGGCCTCTTTCGTGAGAGTTGAGTAGCAGCAGAGCTTACAAACTTCAAGAGAGACTTGCGGCAAGCCCGTGGAAAAGCCTCTTCGGCTGGTAGAATTGGGGAATACCACCATCTGTAGGACCCTTTAGCTCCTGGTAATGTAGGGCGTTTTTGAGTAATCAGGCTCACCTAATATAGTCGGTAATCACCGTTTCAACAACTAACTCTAAGGACACTGCTAGGGCAGGGTTCAGTCCCAGAGTGCCTGGCTGCTCGCCTGTCTGCCAACGTGCAGGTGGATCGGGGTTGATAGACGGTCTTTTTGTTGAGCTGCATTCCCACTGCATCAGTCGATTGACAACTTCAATACCCAGCTCCTGCCTTCGGGCCACATTTTTTCTATAAGACTCGGGACTGTTGTCAAGATCTTCCCACCACGCATGCAGTAAAACACCACCGACAACACCAAAAAAGAGCAAAGCCAATTGTCCAAATATTAGGTACAAACAAGTAAGCAGGCAGCAAGCAGAGAAAACTAGGGTACTTGTGTGGCAATGAGAAAGGAATGAAACAGCTTGGTGAATGTTTGATGGAAATTTTGTTTCAGCAGTAGGAGTTTTCTGCTGTTCATATAATGCGGTCTGTACAGGGGTATCAGGAGAGACACCAGTGGATGCCATAGTTCATGAGATTGCAGTGTAGGATTATCCCATGCAAGCAATTATGGAAGCAATTAAAGAAATTGTCAGTATCAGGTTTTGAAAAACAATTCTAGGAACAAATGAATGAGATACATAGGAAAGACAGAACTTCAAAGCATCAGCCTCATTAAAAAGACAGTTAAAGGCTGGATAGCTGCCGGGCGACAGTAGGTAAACATAGAAGTAAATCAAGCATTCGTTTTGAAGGGACACAGGGTTGTACTTGTTTCAGAAATTTCAAGTGTATATTTACGTTGAGTAACTAGCTACTCCGTACGGGGTAGCGGAGGGCTAAGGAGGGCCAAGAATGACATAAACGATCGATATCTCGAGGTGAAAAGCGACCTGGAGGGAGGTTTGGGGAGTCAGGAGTCGAAGCAATTAATAACAGAGGTCGTGTAGGGAAACACCCCGTGTTGCTTAGCCAAACACCCTCGCTGCTTATATAAACACCTCTTACCATGTCAGGTCCAGAAAATTGGTAGGACCAGCCAGAACATCTGTAAATCCAGTATTGCATCCTATCAAATTCATAATTCATAATGTCACACAAATTCTCATAATCATCTATATAAAATCTGATTATGCTGTTAACTAACTTATTATTTATCATGAAATTTCTTCATTAAATTACTTTAAAATAACTGATAATGCTTCTTAATTAATGCAGCTGACTTCACCTGCTAATTTTAGCTTTTTTATAATTTTTTCTAACATAAGAAATGCTCTTAATAAGCATTTAAAGATTCAGAAATTCATAATTATTATTTTTCACATTAATAAGAAGAATGATAATTTAATTTATTATTATATGCATTATAATTATTCTGAAAAGATTACTAAATATAAGTAATACTATGTAAATTATATTATTTACTAAATTAAGTACTTATTTAATCTTGTAATTAGCTATTTAAAGCATTTTAATTACTGATTTATTTATATTTATAATTCTAATTATAATTATAATTTTTTATATTAAATTCTTTATTTTATTCTCTGCTGAATTAAATTTAATAATTATAAAAAAAAAATTAAAATCATGATTAAGAATAATATTATATTAAAAGACATGCTGAATATTCTTCTGATTAATAATTCTGAAATTAAATTCTTTTATCATGATATTAATAATCATATAAAAGTTAAATGAATTAAATTTCTTAATAATAGAATTTCTATACAAGCTCTTCTAATCTTATTTTATAATAAAATAGAATGAATTCATGCATATTATGATAATAATAATAAATTAACTAGTCTATTTTTCATGTACTGTAGCTTATTAAAGCTGATTAAATGCTATTTTAATATACTTTATATAAATATTATATTTAAAATAAATTACTTAAAAATACTTCTTTTAAATATAATTAAAAATATAATTTTAAATTAAATCTTTTTTATAGTATTTTACTTTATAATTTATTAATAAGAAGAAAATTTCTTCTAAATATTTTATTAACTATTTAAAATATATATAAATCATGAAATTAATTTTTTATATATAATTTTAATTAATGATGAAAAGATTTTTTATAATATTATTAAAGCTAAGTAATATTTAATTATAATTTTTTATTATTACTAGTATATTTAAATAAATATTTTTAAGTATTACCAGCTAATATTTTATAAAAAATTACTAAAGAAAGCTAATAAGAATTAACTAAATATTCAGACTATTACAGATGTTATTAGTTAATGTTAAATCTTTTTTCTTTACTTATTTAATAAAATAATTTATGCTTAAATTAAATTTACATTTTATAAATTACTTAATTAATTTAAAAAGCAGATTAGTAAGAAGTATTCTGATGTAATTTCTTATATAAAAAAACAGTAAATTATAAAAAAAAAATTCTTCATGCATGTCTGAATGAATGAGTATTTATATTTTTATAATATAATTATATTTAAAATTAAAAATACTTATTATTTTTTAAAAAATAATTTATAAAACTTAAAGCATGATTTTAATAATATAATTAACTAAATAAGATTAATAATACTGCAGATTAATAAGTAAATTACTAAAGTAATTAAATAAGCTTGTATAAATATGCTATATTTACTTATAATTTTTTTATTTTATAATATTTATAAATTTATCTTAAGTTATATATTATATTATATATAGAAAATAATTAATTATTATTTTAAAATTTCTACATATCTTATTTATTACATGAATATGTTTAAATTTATTATGAGAATTTTCTATGCATATTAATTTCAGAAAATTTTTTTTTTAAATTAAGCATATTTGTAAATGCAGAATTTTCATAAGTAATAATAACTTCAAGAATCTGTTAAAATACTAGATAATCTAATTCTTTAAATACATGAGCTGCTGCTTAAAGCAGTTGCTAATTCTAATTAATTTTATAAAGTATTTAATCTCCTGCAGAATATTATTAATAATTAATAAGATTTCTTCTAATTTAAGTAGTTTAATTTATCTTAAATTTAGTATAAATTAGCTATTTATACATAAAATTATAAAGTACAAGTATCAGTAAATAATATAATAACAGATTTAGCTATTCATATATAAGAAAGAAATTCTGATAAGTATAAAAAAAAATATGAATAAAAGAAGGCTTTAACAGCTGCTATTATCTAATTAAGTAATGAATTTTTATATAATTAAAATAAAGAATAAGTAATAATAATACTAAATTTATATAGGAAAAAAAATCTGCTTTCTTTCTCTTAGTTTTTATTACATTTTTAAATGAATTAATCAAATTAATTAAATTTATTAAGTTTATTAAATTTGGTGATGAGCAGCACAGGATGATAGAATCAGATTTACAGATGTTTCATCTAGACTTTCAAATATTCCAGCTGGTCCTATCAATTTTCCAGACCTGACATGATAAGGGGTGTTTATATAAGCAGCAAGGGTGTTTGGCTAAGCAACATGGGGTGTTTCCCTACACAACCTCTAATAACATACATAACATGATTGCATTAGGTAATTGTAACTACATACGGAGTACATCCGACTAGTCAGAAATCGAGGTCTAGGTTTGCTACTTTAAGGTCCTTATTATTAAGCGGTTAACAATGGATGTACCGTGTACTCCGTACTCCGTACGGAGTTCGGATTATTTAAACTACCTGCAGGCAGCCGCGGCCTCCTGTTTGCCACCTGTAAGTTAGCCGGCTGAGTCAGCTTAATTATCGTGAAAATACGGAGTAAAATTTCGTCAAATGGAGCAATTTTTATCACCTTTTAATACTCCATAAGGAAAATATTGATTCATTACTTTTTCTTATTTTTCACTCTCCTTCATTCAGCTGGTTAGTGCTGTTTATTGAGCCTCTTTACACCTCGTCGAATTGTCTTGTATTGCCTTTCTTATATTAATATCTTGTCCTCCCTTGCGTGAACGACACTCATACGGAGTGGCCAAGTCGATCTCGAAGACATCGACATGAAAGTTTTTGCCTCGGATTGCACTTTCAATTATTCATGGGAAGAGGTTTCTACCGCCAACTGGCGCAAATACTGTCCGTGGAATGATAAATCTACCCATGTTGTAGCAGTCGACGTTCTTTCCCGCACTTTAGATTCTTCAGGCATAGTAAGTTCATCCTATTGGTGGATACATGCTTGCGAAGTACTAAGATATATCGATTAGCTACGGACAGAGCGCCTCATCACATGCAATCAGTCAGCTCCGCAATGGATACTCAATCTATTCGGCGGCTCATCGACATCCCACGTTTACGAAGTCTCTTGCGTGGATCCGACATCAAAGACAGTCACGATGAGTTCTACCAATTTGACGTGGTCAAACGTCCTCAGGGTTCGCGAAACGGTTGTTTACCGTCCGTCGGTAGATAGACCGACCTCGAAAACCGATTTTAAACAGGACGCACAGATAACTGCTTTATGCGGCGGATGGCAAAAAGTTAAAAATAAAATCGAAGAATTAAGCATAGAAACCTTCAGCCAGAATGCAAAGAAGGGTCGTGAAGGGTTTGAAGCTGTCCTTGAGATGAGTCGGAGAGTTTTCAGTGAGCAAAAAGCTTCGGAGGCTTTGCAACCGTCTCATTAAAGGATAACTCCTCGGCTGATATCTTTCCTACTATCGTGTTTGTGATACCTCCTTGCAGGACAAAAAGTTCAGGTACGGATTCTATAATTTATCGAGGAATAGAGGGACTGGCAAAAGGCGTTTTTCGGTAGCATGGGAACTGAACGCGATATGACAGCATTGGGTTTGTAAATATTGTATGATTACGGAGTATCCTTATTTTGAGCTCACATTCAACTTATCCTCATATATATAATTTGTTTCTCATATATATAATTTGTTCTCGTTCAAATAATGAGTAGTAGAGGTAATGAACATGATTCCCCGGTCAAACCCTTCATGGAATCGCCTTTAATCCATACCTAAGCACAAATACTGCTTACAGAATTAGGAGGACGCATCCTACCCCGCCACCCAAAACACCGGAGGAGGGCAACGCGCCAAGGGGTATAAAAACAAGTATATTTGCACAACAAGGACTCGTATATAGATCCGAAAATGAGAAGGCTCTTTACTGATGAAGTCTCAAGTTAGCCTAGAAGGCCACCAAGCACAACTCGGCCAACTCCGACAATTTCACTCTTCACGCTGCTCCGGCTAGCGTCTTCGAATTCACGAACAACAGCGGACATTAACACTTTGCGAAGACGTGAATCGGCTTTAGCAAACATTTCACCCAGCGCGCCGGTGCAGACTGAGGGATTGGATACCAAAGTCATGAGTCTGCTATAGCAGTCAACGAGTACATCACACAATGTGGCAAAAGTTTCGAAAAAGTCGGGGTCAAAGGGTAGTGCGGGGGTTAGTAGATAAGTATACTCCTCTCCTGGTAAAAGCTCTGAAGTTTCGGAGTTACTTGGGAAGGAGATAACGGGAGAAGCAGCGTTTGTGGCCGAAGCAATATTCCCAGTCATTGTTTTGTGATCAGATTGATCGTTTGATTGCATTGGAAGTCCAATCTCGTTGGCAGAACTGGCTCTTCGGGATTTCATTCCAACGTGGGTTGATCGCTTGAACATTTGGGGAATGCGAGCCCTCGCAAGGCTTGATGTTGAGCCGCCATCGGCGGGGTGTATCTGTTGAAAAGCTTCAAACTCGAGAAGAAGAGCATTCAAGGATCGAAGGTATTCGAAAGGATTAGAACTTATGTCCAGGATCGGGGGAATGGAAAGGCCGAGCAAGAGATAGTTAACGGCTCGACGGGCCAGCTTCCGCTTCTCGAAATAAGGTAAGCGGGAGATGTCAGCTCTTGTAAAATTGATGGTATTAAACCAGTAAACCCGGCCTTCATGTCTTTTTCGTTTGATTAGCTTGCCATCACGAAGGGGAGCTTAGACCAATGGAGGTGTAAAATACTAACGCCTTCCGGAGATAATCTAAAGTTTGCATGCGCTTGCTCGAGGTCTCGTGGATATGTAGATATATCGCACTTGCGTTTTGAACAGCGTATGCCGAGGCCGGAGTTGGTGGAGGAGCGACGGCCATTCCATTAACGGATTCAAAAGCTGCGTACATAGTATAACGTGACGAGTAGCAGGTAGCACTGGACCGCTACCTAGACTGTGTTAAAACAGGAGAAACGATATTTAACAATCCGGATTTGCAATTGGAAGTGTATTACGGAGTACCCGAATGGGGCTCAAAGAGGGTTGGAAATGTATGCATACGGAGAGGTCACTACCTGGTCGGGAGCTAACTAACCTTCTACTTAGTCATCAACGCTGGGTTATGTCCCTAACCGCCCCACGCTTCCCAATACCGGTAGCGTGGCTCGGGCCATCCTAACGTAATGGATGTATGTACTCCGTACATGCTGCTTTTTTGCCATATAAAAGATACCTAGTGAAAGAGTTTTTTAAATCCCAATAACTTCATTAAAACTTGAAAAACGATATTCTTATAAGAAGAGCATAGTCTACTAAGATAAAGTTTTATCTTAGTCTGATATCTTATGAAAATTTCCATTATTGATTAAGAACAGCATTTTCAGCCTGAAAATCAGTGACTTTTTCATATGCTTGCATGATTTTTCATTAAAACAGGACTTAGAAAAAGAATTTTTCTGAAATAGAGAGATTACTAATACTATCTCTATAATACTACCATTATAAGATTAGATCTACTGTTATGATTGAGATATGTTAAATAGCTAATTATATTAAAAGAGAAATTTTTCTTTTAGCTAATTCACTAAGAATCTTAATATGTAACTAGATATTTTAATATATAATTATTTTATAATTTAATATATTTTTTTAGCTAGATACATATCTGATTTTATATACACAGCATAATAGCATTTTAGCTTTTTTTTTTAATATTTATTTTTAATTAAATTAATATATTTTTAGCTTGTATAATATAACATGCATATAGAAAATTATGCCGTCTTAGTTATTAAAATTTATAATAATAAGTCTAAAATATTTTTAACTTTACTGTTATTTAAATTTTTAATATCTGAAATTCATGCTTACTAAGCTTATAATTATTAGTTATTAAAAGAAAATAAGATTATTAAAATATAATATAAAGAAGATTATAATATAATTTATAATTTATAAAATAATAATTATTTTATTAGAAAAGTATATAAATATAATAATAATTAATTAGCATTTTATATGCTTAATAAGTACTTGCTTATATTTTTCTAGATAATATTATATTTTCTTATTAATATATTTTTTTAGCTTTAATAAATTAAATTAAAATTATTATAATTTTTTAATTAAATAATATAATTTATTTAAGCATGTATAAATTTAATAATATTAATTAATTTAAATATTTTCATGAAATTAGCTAGTTTTTAACTAAATAATAGCTTTATTAAGTTATTTATTATTATTTAAGTAATAAATATTTATTAAATATTAATTTATTTATTTTTTATTTTTTATTAAAATTAATATTACTTAATATTAATATAATAAAGCTTTATAAATAATATAATTTTTTTTTTTTTATACTAATAATTTAAGTATTATTATAATTAATAATAAATAAATTAAAATTTCTAGTATTAAATTTTATTTAATTAAAAAATTTTTTTTATTAAATAATTTCTTTTACTGTATAATCTAATATATATAATTTAGCTTTTATTATTAAAGAACTAATTACTTATTATTTAGTTAATTTCTAATTAATTAATTTTCTGAATAAAATAAAGAAATAATTTTATATTAATTTTATTTTTTTTTAATTTATAAATAAAATATTTAAAGTAATTATAAATGTAACTTATATTACTTATTTCTTATTTTCTTAATTAATAAAATTATTAAAATAAAATATGAAATATTTTATATCTTATAAATAAATAATTATTTAATTTACTTTTATTATATAATAATTATTAAAATTAATAAAAAACTTGCTAAAATAACTAATAGTTATTATTATATTAAAACAAGTAATTATAATAGCATATAAAATAAAATTTACATATTATTAATACACATGTAATTCTTATAAGATATTTTTACTAAAATTTCTAAAAATAATTATTAATATTTTAGAAACATCAGTTCTTAAAATTTTTAAATAAGTTTAGCAAGTTATAGCTGAATATATTACTGTAAGTTATTTATTTATCTTAATATATTTACTAATTAGCTAATTAATTAGCTTGAAATAAGTCTTAAGCTTCTTAATAAAATAAATAATAAATTAGAAAATTTATTCTTTAAGAAAATAAAAATAAATCATGCTTAATAATCATGTATTTACTGCTTGAAAACTGCTTTAAAAGATGAATTCATCTCATATAAATAAGCTTTTATTTTCAGATACTATTCTTATTATATTAAAAATTTTA
The DNA here is from genome assembly GCA_014964245.1 of Nannizziopsis barbatae. NCBI lineage: Eukaryota > Fungi > Ascomycota > Eurotiomycetes > Onygenales > Nannizziopsiaceae > Nannizziopsis > Nannizziopsis barbatae. The sequence continues at coordinate 4,569,514 of JACVYH010000004.1, forward strand.
AATTATGTATTATTATATTTTTTAAAATAAACAGCATATATATAACTATTAAAATAATTATTAATAATAAGATTATTAAAAAAACTTAATATTAATAAATATATCAGATAATTTAAAATTTATATTTTTATAATTAATATTTTCTGCTAAGTAAAGAAAATAAATTAAACAGCTAGTATTACTAGAATATATATCATGTTATTTATAAGTAATTTCTTATCATTTATTAAATAAGTTTTATATGTTTTTTTAAATAAGATGAATATTCTTATTTTAATTATAATTACTTATTAAAAGCTTTATATGCTAAATATTATTTTTCTTAATATTAATAAATTTATTATTAATATTACTAATATAAAGCAGAAAGCTTTTAATAAAAATTATACTAATAAAAAAAATAATAAGAATATTAACATGAAGAAAAAAAATAAAAATAAGATTAAATAAATAATTTTTACTATTTCTGCACTGCTTCTGTATCTTTAAATAATTAATAAAAATTCATATTTAATAGTAAATTAAGTTTTAGGCTGTTTAATAGTTAAATATCATTAAGTTTCTATTTTTTTATCTCTTCATTACTACTTAATAAAAGCTTTAAAGCAGCTAAGTTTAAACTCTTTAATTATTTTATTTATATTTTTAAAATTTTTAGTATTAATTTATTAGTTTTTATATTTAAGATAGTCTAATTATTTAATTAAATACTGAATTTTTTAATAATAAGTTTATTAATTAAGTATTTATTTAATTTCTTATTTTTTATCTTTATTAATAAGAATTAGCTGCAGTAAAATTACTTGTTCATTATTTTATAATTAATATAATTTTAATAATAATATATGAAATATCAGATTAATTCATTTATATAAATGAAATAATTATAAAATATATGCTTATAAACTTCAGATAATTATAATAGAAAAAAATTTTAAATAATAATTATTAAATTTTTTTAAAAATTATAAGATAGTTAAATTCTTTTTTAAAAATCATATTAAATTACTAATATTAAATTTAATTAGCTTATAATATTAATTATAATACTAAGATTATATTTAATAGCTTTATTCAAGCAGCTTTATAACTTCTTCTCTAGCTTTTTTTAATATTTCTAATTATTTTTTAGTTTTTATTATATTAAATAAAAAATTATCTTAATACTTATTTAAGATACTAAAGTTATATTTATATATTATATAAAATAAACTTTACTTTATAATTACATGTTTACTGCTATTATAAATAAATTTAATAATAAATAATAATTTTATTTAATTATTTTATAAATAATTATTATAAATTTATAAATATTATTATAATATTTAATTAAGTTATTTAGTTTAATTATTAGTTTAAAAATGAAATGTGATACTTAGCTTTCTTTTTATATAAATATAATAATATAAATTAATTTAATAATAACTTGTAAACAGCATGCTATAATTACTAATAATTAAATTTAATATCTTATATTTATTAATTATCTTATTAATAAAAATATTTATAAGATTTAATGCTAATATTTTTTCTATAATAAAAAATTATTATCTTATTTTTATAAATTAATTATATATTAGTAATATAATATTATATATGCTATTATTTTTTATAAAAAAAAATAAATTAATAATAAAATTTATAATAAGTTTTTTTCATAACTTTTTTATTACAAATAAGCTGACTAGTTAGCTATAAAATTAATATTTAAAAGTTTTATTTATTAAATAATCTAAGCATGTGTGCATGTATTTTATAATCTTATTATTTATTTAATTCTAGTAATATTTTTATTTAATTAAATTTATAATTTTATTAATATCATGATAACTAGCTTAGAAATTATTATAATGTAAATATAATAATTTTTATTTTATAATAGCATTATTAAAAATATATATCTTATTTTTATATAACAGAATAAGTTATTTTTTAAAAATTTTTATTATTTAATTTTTTTTTTAAGATAAGATACTTGCTTATTACTTATTATTAAAGCATGATAAAATTATTTTATAAAAATATTTCTTTATTAAGTATTCTGTAATAATATATACATGTTAGTATTTAGTAATTCATAAGTATTCTTATTACTAATTTCTTTAATTACTAGCAGTTTATTAAAAGCATGATATTTCAGATTCTTATTTTTTATTTTTATACTAGAATTTATAACTTTTAATTTTACTTATAAAATAAGTAATATTTTAATATAATATTCATGCATATTTATAAGCTTATAATTATTATATTTATTTAATATATCTGCTAAGTTTTTAACTTTTAATTTATATTTAATAATAAAATTATATATTATTAATTATTCTGCTTATCTTATTTATTTATTATTTAATATTTTTATAATAAAAAAGTATTTAAGATTATTATAATTAATTTAAATGTAAAAAAATTACTTAATCTTAACTAAGTATTAGCATTAATATTTAAAGCATTTTATAATAATTAATAATTCTTAATCATGAATCTTATATTATTTTTTTGCATTTTTCAGTTTTTTTAAATAAAAAATAATAAAATGCTAATAATTTCTTTTATTCTTATTTTTCATTAATTATAATAATATAACTGCTATAATAAAACTTAAAGTATTTATAATTACTAGTATTTATTTTTTAAAATTATAATATATTAATAATAGTAGTGAGGTGGGGAAAGTGAAATGCCTAGCTGAAATAGATGATAGTAAAATAGAAGGTATGTTTGCTAATAGCTACAAAGCTCAAGATATGCAGTCAGTAGATGTAAAACATATAATGCATGATTAATGTGCATAAAACAGAATAGAAGTGTGTGATAGCAGTTAAATAATGCTAGATTAATAATATTAAACAGTAACAGATAGTATAGAGATATGTGAATCAGAAGAAAAAGATAAAGAAGAATGATTTATATAATCATACTAATCTAGAAACTATGTATAATATTAAAACATGCATGAAGTAGTAGAATAAAATAATAGAATAGATTAATAATTTAAAGAATGACAAGAAAACAATAATAACAAGTATCTAATTTTTATATGCTAGAGATATCAAGAATAATAATAATAATAATAATTAATTAATAATCATAACTAGTCTCTAATAATGAGATTTATTTCTAGAATAACTTAATTAATAAGCTGTGTGTAAAATGATTATTAAACATGCATATTCAGATTAATTATCAGCTTCTATGTATTTCTTGATGCATTTAAATGATGTGAATTCTTTCTTCTTAAAGTATTATTTCTTTCTAACATCTTCTAATCTTATCTTACATATCATTACCTGTAATTACTGCATGTAAAATATTTAATTAATGCTTAGATTATTTTATTAATATTCTGATAATAATGAATATATTTTTTTATTATATCTTAACTACTTTCTGTTAATATTATCTTCTGACATTAATAAAAATAAAAATAAAACTAATTAAATATGTGATAAATTTTTAAAAACTTGTAGAAATAACATGTAACTTGTTATGTGAAATATTAAAAATAACTGCATATTATAGAACTTGTAATAAAAATGTAATAATTAACTTAATTAGATAAATTAAACATTTTATAAGATAATAAGATATTAATTAATAATTGCTATAACAGAATAGCTGTTTTTATTTATGTTTATATTTATTTTAATTCTAATTGAAAAAGATTCTGATTAAGAACTCTGTGATCTGGAAACTTTTATTTCTTTATTTATTTTTGAGAATTTCTTTCTTCGCGCATGCTTCTTTCATACTCTTGTCTTTATCTTTTTATTATTTCATCTTAATCACACTCTCATTTTTTTTATTTATTATTTCTGTTTTTCTATTCATTTCTCTATTTTTTTCATAAACTTTAAAGATAACATTTTCTATTATTTTTATTACATCTGATATGTTAAATAACAATTTCTGAAATAGAAATATTTACTAATACTTATTCTAGACTTAAAAATTCTGTGCTTTTTTAAGCATTCATCTCATAAATATCTTACTTCTTTTCTAATTTTTATCTGTACTGATAAGTCTTTCCAGTAATATTTTTATAAAGATTAGTTTTTAATAAGACTCTCTTTCTAACATGTTTTAATGTTAGTGTTTAAAAAAATTACTCTCATTTCTGAAGTTTAGCTATCTTTTATTCAGAGCATTATATCTAACTTCATGATTTTTATTAAAGATATTAATCTTATTATTTTTAATAATTTCAGCAACTATCTAAAAGCTATTAACATTAACTTAATCATGTTTTACAAGAATTTTAAGTACTTTAATTATCTTTTCTTTTCTGAATTCATTAATATTTTTCAAGTTCTTGTTAATGTTAATCATATGCTATTCTTCTTTTTGTAGTTTTTTCTTAATTTTTTATCTTTAACTAACATGTTCTAAATTCTTATCTAAATTCTAAAGTTAAGATTACTAAACTTTAGCTTATTTTTTATTCTGATAATTTCATAATTTCTTACATGATTTTCTTTAAATTATCTATGCAAAATAAAAGTTACATAAAATTAACAGTACTTCTAATAAAGTATTTACTTTACTGAAGATTAAAGAATAAACTTTCTGAACATGATAATTTCAAGAACTTATCTAATTTTTATTAAAATTCTGTCTTAATTCTCTAAATTTATAGAATTATTTTTACTTTTTCTTGCATCAAGTGCAGTAATATAAATAAATCATTTATAAAATGTATTATAATTTTAGATAATATTAATAATTTTCTTCACAGCTCATATATTAACTGCATATAAGATGATCATTCTAATGCTTGTTTACTGCATATGTATTTTCTTTTACTCATTTCTTGTTATCTTTTCATGTCTAATAGTATTTCTAGATAAACATTCTAAGCCTGTTATTGAATTTTCTATTCTTAAATACTCTTTAGATATTTTAGATACTCTGAGCTTTTTTTTAAATCTTGATGTAATTAATTCATTCTGTTCTCTCTGTTCTAATGTTTCTGCTAATAAAAATATCTCTGTTAATATTTTTAATAATGCTATTCTCTTTTCTTCACACAGATACTATCACCTGTTCTTATCTGTAAATATATTTTTAGTTAAAATTAATATCACTCTTAATAAATGTGATCATGTTCATGCTTATTTTTGTGATATTATTAATCTGAATAATATATTTAACATTTAGTTTACTAATGTTCTTTTCTGAATCTTTTTCTTATCTTGTTTTATTTCTAGATAATTTAGCTCTAATAATCATTAATAAAATGTTCTTTTTCTTTTACTTTCTATTTATTATTATTAATTCTGTATTTGTAATATATAATCATAGTTTATGCTAGTAAGTTATCATTTATAGAAGTTTTTACTCTTCTTAAGTCTTAGTTTATTATTATTTTAATTATGCTTTATTTTCATGCTTGTCAGCTTAATTCTGATTTTTTCTTTTCTCATAATAATCATTTATTTTTCTTCATGTTTATTTCTTTTTACTTTTTTATTACTTGATTATTTCTAACTTGCATAGTTTCTGATCATTTATTCTGATTTTTTAAAATGAAGCTTGAGTTTAACATTTCTTTCTTTTCTAATTCTTATTCTAAGCTATTTTTTTCTTTAAATATTTTTAACAGGAAAATATCCTCTACTGCTTCTCCTGAAGTCATTAATATTTCTTTTTTTTTTTTTTTTTTTCTGATATTTTAAGCTCTTCTTTTTCTTCAGATGCTTTTAATATTAAGTTTAACTCTAATTCTCATTCTAATATTTCAAGTATATTTTTAAGTTTTTACTATATTTCATGCATTATTTCTGACTTGATTATTACTTAGCATGCATAAATCTTGATTATTCTTTTTTACTATTTTTATTTCATTCTAGCTATAAGTATAATTATTCTACAGAGTAATATTATTTACTTTTAAGTTTAATAATCTAATATGCAGATTATTCTAAATATCATTATATGATAATTGTAAATGTTAATTAATTTTTTTAATTATATGATTTACTTCATGAGATCTCTTATATTTCTTCTAAATTAATCTATAAGTTTATTTTCATGATATTTTATTACTTAATATTAATGTTTTCTTATGCAGGTTTACTTCTGTCTTATAATCTGCAATGTATTAAAGATTTTTTTTATATTAAGAAATTTAATATTTCTGTAAATTTTTAAATCTTTTATATTTTCTTAAACTTTCTCATTTATGAACTGAATTTACTTTAAATTTACTGTTTTTTAGATTAATTTTTTATTAATACAGGCTTTCATTCTCTTCCTGCAAGTAATTAACATGCATGTTTATTATTTATTCTTCAGTTATGTGATGTTATTTTAGACATTTCTTATTCTTATTATTCTAAAGACTTTTTCTTATTCTCTACCTGCATGTTATTTCTGCCAGAAGAGAATTATTCTGAACTAGCTTCATGTACTAATTATGTTTTTCATGATGACTTTATCTGCAGTTAATATTTCTTACTTTCATTCAGTTCTATTATTTCTTATTATATTTTATTCTAATCTATTTCTCTTATTCAAATGCAGTATTTTCTTTTCTCAGAATAAGAATTTCTACTTTTAATAATTCTGTTTATAATAAATTAATTAAGATGTTTTCTTCTGATAGAATCTATGTTAATGTTAATCAAGTAACTTCTTATTATAATCTTTTTATTTTTACTACTTATAATTTTACATTGCTTAAATCTGATAATCTTTCTATTACTTTTAATAAAGTATTCTGCTTGTATGATGTTATTTAATCTGCAGTAGTTAAGAATAATTATTATAATAATTAAGATCTTTCTTTTTTATTTTCATTCTGGTTTAATTTGTTTCTTTTCTTGTCAAGCTCTTATCTTAACTTATTTCATGTTTAATTTCTCTTTAAAACAGTTTTAAAAATGGGAGTTTCCAAGTTACTTTTTAATTATATTGCTATTTCATATTAATCTATGATATTATTACTGCTATATTTTAATCAGAAGAAACTCATTTTAAAAGATTCTCATTATTTTCATCTTATTCTGAATTATTTTTGCTATTTTTAACTTCTTTGCTATTTAAGTTATTATCTGAATTTTCATTTTCAATTTTCTTAATTATCTTAATGATCTTGGTACTTTGTGTGATTCTAGTGATGATATTATCTTAACTCTTCTCAGAAATATTCTTTCTCATTTTCTTATTCTTATTAGATATATCATTAATATTATTAAAATTATCTAAATTATTTCTAGAATAATATTTCTTAAGTTTATTATCTGTAACCATTCTCATAATCTGTGTATTATTTAATTTCTTAATCTGATAATAAGCATGTTGCTCATTAACATCTGTTATTCTATATGATTTTAACTAATAAAATTAAAACTTCTGAATTCTTAACATATTCTTGTCATCTTTCATGTGATATAATAGAATAAAATCTCTAATGCTTAAGAGTTCATCATGTGTGTTGTAATCATTATTAAACTATTTCTTGTTTTTCTTTCTAGTTTATTTCACATGACTAACAGCTTTCTGTACATCTTAATCATGTTTTTTAATTTAGCATGCTTACATGATGATAAGATCTTGTGTCAAGTAAATCTCATTTTAAGATAATATTTTTCAAATTCTAACTTTGCATTCTATTAGAAGAATTGCATTTTAACTTATTAGAACTTAATAAAGTAACATATCTGTTAATCATCTTGCAGTAACATAATCAGTCATTAATACTACAGATAAATATGCAATCTAATCTTTTTCAGAATCATTTGTTATCTTTAAAAGCATGTCTTTAATCAGATAATAATCTTATTTAATTATATTATTTATATGAGAATTATAGAGAGAAATCTGAATGCATTTAATCTTATATCATTTCAATAATTTTTTAATAATATTCTTATTTTCTGATTTATCATTAATAATAATGACTTTAAATGTCTCTTATCACATGATTATATTCTGATAAATAAACTGAATAATCTTTATAATAATAGCATGTGATAAAAATCATGCTTTAACTTATCTGAATAGATTATCTCAAGCAGTAATAATATATTCTTTTTCATTATTCTTAAGCATGTATGTGACATTAATTTTAATCTTTTCCTAAGCTGTTAAAACTTACATTAGATGAAGCATTTCTTCTTATTAATTCAGATTTCTCATTTAACATGTGTAACAGATTTAAATATATTTCTTGATATTCTTATACATTCTGTATTAATAATAATAATTTATTAGTAGAATGTGTGTATCTTCTTAATTCTTATAATTAAATTCATTATGCAATGCTTTAATTACAAGATGCTGTTATTCTTTATTATTAATAACTTTTCTTAAGAAAACATTTTTATTAGCTTGTTTAAATAATAGATTATTCTTTATCACATGTTATAAGATCTTCTAGTAAAACTTAGCATAGCTATTAATAAGATTCTTCAGTTTTTAAAACATGATCAGATAACACATGATTTGTTCAGATTTATTATTATAAGAATTATTAAGAATGCATGAAAGATTTTCATCATTATTATTATCTTTTAAGATACTGATGAGATTTACATGAGCATGATATATGCTAAGTTTTATATTAATATAATTATTAATGTCTTATTCTTTGAACTTGAATTCATTATCAGAAATGTCAGATTTTTAAGAAAGTGCATCAGTAGCAGTATATTTTACATTAGAAATGTGCTTTATATTAAAGTTAAACAGTCTAATTCAAGTAATTTAATTTATAATGAGAGCATCTAGAAGATCAATAGCAGTTCTGTTTAATTATGTAACAAGTATTTAAGTATTAACTTCTAATTAAAAATGAATATTATAAATCTAATAATAAAACTTCTTAAGAGTCTTTAGAACTGTGTAACATTCTCATTTACCAGCATTATACTTGCTTTTAGCATCAGATTATACTTCAGAATTAAATCATATGAGATGTTAAATGTTTCTTTGAATTTGCATGAGTATAATATCTCATCTTTTCTTGCTTACATTAACAGTGATAATAATAATTAATAATTCTAGAATATAGTTAAGCAGTAGGACACATGAAAATGTATTCAGCTTTTTTTTAAGCTTGTTAAACATGTCATTTTCATTATTCTCTCATTTTTACTATACTTTTAATTACAGTAAGTAATAGAAAAATTCTGTAATCTAATAATACTTGATAATACATATCTAATAATATCTTATGAGATTAAGAAACTCATGAACTTCAGAAACATTCTGTGAGATGAATTATTTTAAGATCTTCTTAACTTTCTTTTCATTAAGCTTGCAACTGTTGTAATCACAGACTCATTTAATGATTTCTATTCCAGGTATAATGAAGTGTAATTTTTCTGCAGAAACTACTTCTTCAGACATCTTACTAAGCTAAAGTATCTTGTTAATATTTTACAAGTGCTTCATAATAAATCATTGCACTTCAGATTTAATTTCTTCTTCATTATAATTAATCTTAAATTCTTTAATACTAATATTATCTAGAAACATGTGATAAATGTATAACATGATATCATCAAGAATCTTTATGAGTATGTATATAAATTATTTTACTGAGTTTATTATACTTATAAGTATTAAAATCTAATATAATAATTCTAGTAGAATTATCATGGCAGTCATATCATAATCTTTAAGATGCAGTAAGAGTTAATCATAATTAGAAAACTAATTAATAATTATGATAATAACCATTCCTGTGAATTCTTCAGTAAATTCATTAATATTTAAGAATAAATTCACATCTTATATTATGTGCTTATTAACATGAATTATGAAATTAATGATTTAATAGCCAGGTGTTTTCTTTTTGATAAGAAATCAAGAATTTTGATATGAACTGTAGCAGTATTTAAAAATACTAGTCTTAATTCATTTTTGCAACATGTTAATTATCTTAGCTTCTAGTACTCATGAAATGTGATAATCAGAAATCTGTTATACTTTATGAGAAACTGTTTATATTTTCTGTGATAAAGTAATTTCAGAATGAATTTTCTTAACATTTGAGAAATCTTAAGCAAGATATTCTTTGCAATATATTAACATAATCATGAGAACTTCTTTCTTTTTAAGTATAAGCTTTTATCTGCATGTGATCTTTTCAAATTACTTTTGCATAAGCTTTTCATTAAAAGAAAATTCAGCTAGATATGATTAGAAGTACTTCAAATACTTATTAAGAGATATTTTATTAAATTCTTTTTTATCATATTTATTTTCATAATACTTATTAATGCAAGACTGAATTTAATTAACTAAATCTCTTGATATGCTTCTGTTACTGACTTCTAATGTAACTAGCTTTATTTTCTCTTCTTTACATTTTCATATCATTTTTATACTAAATAAATGCTTTAATATTTCTTTATGCTTTTATTTACATTATCATGTGTCTTTATCTTAAAGCTTTTTTATTATTTTATATTTAAAGCTGTGTTTATCTGATATTTTTATTAAGAACTTTACAAGCATGTGAGAGTGCTATAACATTATAATAAGTCTAACTTATTTCAATTTGCAGAGATTATAATACATTAATGAGTTTACTGCTGCATATACTGTCTTTACAAGTGATTTTTCTGATGTACATATCTTTATAAAATCTTTCTTATTACTAGCAGATGAATATTTTTAATTATATCTGCTCTTTAGTTTAAAGTACTATACTACCAAATGTTATTATGATAATGATGTGAGTTTTTTAACACATGATGTATCTTAAATTAAATAATGTGAGAATTATTAGCTGAATAAATGTGCATGATAATGTTTCTTACTATATCTGTCTTATAACTTCATCAGACTTTCTGCTGCTAGAGTCTACTAAGAATGAAGTCTTAATTATTATTTTTAATGATTATCAGTATAACATGAGTCAAGATGTTTTTGATTTTAACTGGCATGTCATTACAAATTTCTACATATTTTGTAATGTTCTTTATTTATCTGGTGAGAATAATGCTGTAACTGTAACTAATATTAAGTTCAAGTTCTTTTATGAGATTAAGATTAATGTAATTAATTTTTAATTCATTATCAATAATAATGTTTATCAGCTTGTCATTAATGTTAATGTATGTTTTCAGAATATTAATAATGAGAATTAAATTTTCTTTTTTCACAGAAACTGATTATAGGTGTTCTACTTGTATTATTTTCTGATATAAAATTTTTACTTTAACTAGCTCTAACTTTCTATTATTATAATTATCTTTAATAGATGAGAGTATTCTAAACATGCATCAGTAAATAATATATGATGATTCTAGAACTTCTCAAATAATAAGATTAGTAATGAGAATATCAAGAATTTTATTAATAATCTCTTTTACATTTATCACTTTTCTGAGCTTCTTTAATATTTTCACTAGCTATTAATAATTTCTGTGCTGAGATCTAAATTTTAAAGTATCTATCATTTCTGTATTATTTGTAATCATTTTATTATCTGCAAGTTTATCATCTTCATTAACTTTCTTAATTCTTAATTAAAGATTACATAATTCTTCTTCTTGAGATTTGATAAATGTTTGAAGTTTATTCTCTGGAATCTGGTAATCAGTAACCTAATTTTCTTTTAAGTAATTCTTGATTTTAGCTAGCTTGAGCTTTCTGATATATGTTTTCTTATTTTCTGAAACAATAATAATTACTTTCACATGTGTTTTATACTTGTTATTACTGCTACCAGACTTTTCAGAACTATTACTTTTCATTATATTTATTCTAATTCTGATTAACTGCACATGTATTTAGTAATTTTATATGACTTTTATATTCTAGAATTAGATAACTTATTCTAGCATTAAGATGCAATCTTCTCTGTTAGTAATGAGAAATTAATTAATTTAGTATCTTTAAATAATATAGCATTGTGATTTATCTTGGATAAGTCATAAAATCAGATTATCTTCTTCTAACATGCTTACTTAGAGTTTTTGAATTTCAGTATTAAAATAATATTTCTTTTGTGAAATGTTATTTTAATATATTAAACAGTTTATTCTATTATAGCTGTTTTTATTATAATAGAAACATGCATTATTAGAATTGCAGGATATGTATTAATCTTGATTTTCATAATTTCTGATTATTACTTAATCATATACAGGTGTTGATGAGGTGACAGCAGGAGCAGACACAGGTGTAAGTCTAGCTAGAGCTAATGCTTAAGTTATCATAACATAAAAATTAATTCTAGTAGCAAGTGCTTGTAAGAATAAAGTAAGGACTTCCATGATTTAAGTAAGACTTTTCATTTAATCTTTTATTTTATTATTTACCTCACTTAAAATTTAATCAGCATGCAGAGGAGAAGAGTAATTACATGTAGAAGTGATGAAATTCTAAGAAAATTAAATTATTTTCTTCTTAGTTTTCATATTTATTTTCTTTATCTCTTTTCAGAGACTTTTAAAAGATTTTTTAATAGTAATATTATTAATCATTCCAGCTGTAATTATAGCTGTGTGAGAGTTTATGATTTTTTTATAATTTTAAGAGAGAATTTCAAGTTCTTTATCATCAGAATCTTATGCATGTATGTGAATGCTTTTCTTTTTCTTATTAATAAGATTTTCAATCATACTCTTGAGCATGTTTTATTTCAGACTTTAAAAATTATCTTAATTAAGATATTTTTCTTAATACATCTTATTCATAAATTTCTTGAGCAAGCTTTAAATAAACATTTAGCAACACATGAATTTGTTAATTTTATCTTTCTTATACATTTTTTTAGATACAGAGATATACTAGTAGATATATGATTTGACTTCTTTCATGTTATACTTTCAGAATTTCTTAGTGAGAATCTTGAGATATCTATGATTATAGATGAGCTGCTTAATGTCCTGATAAAAGAATTCTTTTTTTAGTTTCTTCTTCATTTCTGGCTAGTCTTCATTTTATGCTTCAGAGAGATTTCAAATTCACATTTTATTATTCAGCTAGCAGTAGTTCACAATGCGTGCTGTCATATAATAATCATTTAGAATCATTTCATGATTTTTGCACATCTGCTTATACATGCAGAAAAAATAAGTAATATTATTACTATTAAATGCTGGTGTTCTGATTTATTCAGAATACAGAAGATTCTTGAAATATGAAGTAATTATCAGATTTGTGATTAGCAAGAACACAATGCTTTCAGTTATCAGAATTTTAATTAATAGTTTCAGTTTCAAGAATGCAGTAATCATAGAACTCAGGTTCTTACTCACATCAGTTCTTTTGATAATATCATGATCTGGAGAAAGACTTGATATTCTAAATAACAGAATAGATATTAACAATTTTCATTAATAAGAGCAGAATATGAAATTCTTTTCAATATTTTAACAGATTTGTTTCATAATGCTAGAAACAAATTAACTGTGCAGTTAGTTTGATTATACTAATTAATTATATAATCATGATAATAATAATTTCAATCTTTCTCATTTAATTAAAAATAATACTAATGCTATTATTCTCTCTATATAAAGTAGTATTATAGTTCTAAAATATTTTTCTTTATAATGACAGTGTGATTCACTCTTGCAACAGTGAGCATTTTTATTAAGTAAGATAAACTTCTCTTCTCACTGATCAGGAAGTCTGATTAAGTCTCTTATTTTTAATAGTTTCTAACTTTAATAGTTCTTTTAATAGTTTAATTTAGTTTTTGTCTTAGCTTTTTGTTTTCAGTTAATAAGACTTAATGTCTTAGTAAATGCATAAATACCTCTTTATTTCTTTAATCAAATGCTTTCATCCTGCTAAGATTATCAAGATGAGATAAGAAAAGTAAAATGCTTAGCTAAAATAAATAATAATAAAATAGAGAATATGTCTGCTGATAGCTATAAAGCTCAAGATATGCAATTAGTAAATGTAAAATGTATAATGCATGATTAATGTGTGTGAAATAGAATAAAAATGTGTAATAATAGTTAAATAGTGCTAGATTAACAGTATTAAACAGTGATAGACAGTATAGAGATATGTAAATCAGGAAAAAAAGATAAAGAAGAATAATTTATATGATTATACTGATCTAGAAACTATGTATAATGCTAAAACATGCATGAAGTAATAGAATAAAATGATAGAATAAATTAATAATTTAAAGAATGACAAGAAAATAATAATAACAAGTGTCTAATCTCTATATGCTAGAGATATCAAGAATAATAATAATAATAATAATTAATTAATGATCATGACTAGTCTCTAATAATGAAACTCATTTCTAGAATAACTTAATTAATGAGCTGTATGTAGAATGATTGTTAAACATGCATACTCAGACTAATTACTGGTTTCTATGTACTTCTTGATGCATTTAAATAATATGAATCCTTTCTTCTTAAAGTATTGCCTCTTTCTAACATCTTCTAATCTTATCTTGCATGTTATTGCCTGTGATTACTGCATGTGAAACATTTGATTAGTGCCTAGATCATTCTATTAGTGCTCTAATAGTAGTGGACACATCTCCCCACTACAGTAGCTTTTAAAAAACTTTCTTAAAATAATTAAATAATTTTCTAGTTTTATTAGTAAAGAATCATGATTTCTTATTAATTAGTAACTTATTTAGAACTGCTATAATATTAGCATAATTATATATGAAGTATCTGAAAAAGCTAGTAAATTTAAGAAATATTTAAATATTCTTAATTAATCTTAGCTTAGATTAATCATAAATTATATTTAAATAACTTTCATCTAATTAAATATCATATTTACTAATAATAAATTTTAGAAATTAAACTTTTTTTTTATAAAATTTACATTTACTTAATTTAGCATATAAATTATAGCATAATAACTATTTTAAAATATTATTAACATGTTTAACATGCTTTTTTTTTATTTATAAATATATAAAAATATTATTAAAATAAATAAGCATATATTTATTTAATATATTTTTTAATATTTTATTAATATATGTTTAAAAAATAACTAGTATATTATAAAATCTGAATAGTATAATCATATATTTAAAATACTTATATTATATTTAAAAAGCTATTTTTTATTAATTTCTTTTATAAATAGCAATTTAATAATATACATCTTATAAATCTAACTTTATTAATATCTTAATATTATTTAAGTAATTTATAAGCTTATTTATTTATAAGAAAAAATATTAATTCTTAATAATTAATGCATTTAAATTTCTATAATTAACATATAATTATAACTTATTATCTAGCTTTTTATTAAATAGTATTAGCACATCTGCCAAGCTTATAAAACTTCATATTTAATTTTTTTACTAAGTATTTTTAAAATATTTTCTTAAAATATTTAATTTATATGCAGATAAAAAATATAATTTATATTATAAAAGCATTTAATTATTTTTTAATTTAATTTAATGCTTAATACTTTCTTATATAATAACTGCTATTTGGTTATTAAATATTATTAGCATATATTTAGCATTTTAAAATAGCTTACTACTAGCATATTAGTAGCTATAAGAATGATATTAATATGAATTATAAGATAATATTAATAGCAAATCTAATTTATTATATATAAGAATATCATATAAGAAAAAGCTGGTAGAAAATATCCAGTCTTCTAGTTTAGTATAATATATCTAGTTATATATTCACCACACTTTTCTAGTAAATATCTTATTTATCTTATATGTTAAAGATTTTTTATTCTTAGTTTATAAAATAAAAATTCATAATAAGTTAATAATAACTTAATATGATAAAGACTAGTTATAACAGTTTCTAAAAAACTAATTATTATTTTTTAATTTTTTAAGATATTATCATGCTAAAGCTTCAGATTATAAGTTAGTAATAGAAAAGCAAGTATAATTTCAGCTAAGAATCAGAATATTCAGTAGTTAATTAAGAATAATGCTGCATCAGAAAATAATACTCAAGTAAATATTATAATTAATAAGAATTAGTTTATCTAGTTAATAATAGCAGTATTATAATAAGAAGAGCAGAAGTTTTTTTCTATTTCAGAACTTTATAAAGAAAAAAATAAAAATAAATAATAAGAATAAATAAGAATAATAAAAGCATTTATTAATAAGAAGTTATGAACTTATTCTACAGAGTAAGATAAAGTTAAATTTACAATTACTAGATTAAAAGAAAATATTCAGATATTTTAAGATTTTAAAAAAAAAACTATTAATCTTTAGAATTATACATGAAATTAATTTAAAATATTTCTTTTAGATTTAATTAAAGTATCAGAAAATAAAAGCTACTTAGCTATGTAAAAACTGCTTGAAATGACTTAATATATAAATTAATTAATAACAGATTTTAAACATACTTTCTTATACATTTTTATAAAATTAAATATTAAAAAAAATATAAGATATAAAAATAGTTTTTAAGCTTTAATATTTTTCTACAAGCTTAATTTAATATTATAAAGCATCATACTAGCTCAGAACATGCTACTTATCTTAATTACAGAAATTATAGCTTTAAAAATATATTTAAAAAAAATATTTAGTTAAGTAACTGGTAAATTATCAAGAAAGCTGCTATTATAATAATCTCATAGTAATTCTCTGCAGAATTAGTAGTAATTTTTAAAGAATTATAAATACTAGCTAAGAAAAAATGATTTTTAATTCTGAGATTAGAAATAAACATTTAATTAAAATATAAATTAAGTAATAAAAAAGCAGAAACAGCATGATAAAAAATACTATTTTATTTATAATAAAACTAGTTATGTTAATTATAATTACTTAAAATATTAAAATAGAAATTAGTAAAATGATTAATTTTTCTGATATCATATGTTAAAAATTAATCTAAACTTAGATGCAGCTTAATAGCAGCTAGAATATTTATATAATAATTAAAATTATCAGATTAGTCAGATTATTAAAGCAAGTAAAAAAGATTTTAATATAAAAAATAATTTAAAAAGTCTGAAAACTACTGCTAAGCAGTAGTAACTCAGAAAAGCTAATTACTTTTTACTAATTATTAATATAAATTATTAGTATTTAAATATTTATAAAGTAATATTAAATTATGCCCGGCACCGGTGGCATAATGGTAATAAGCACCACCGGGCACTGGCCGGCCTTAACTAATTCTGAGGTTGGGGGTTCGAATCCCCCTGGGGCACATGTCTTTTTTACCCGCCAAGGCTAGAAGGCGTTAAAAATCGGGAGGTTTCAGGACCTCTCCACATCCTCAAAAAATCCCGGGTGTTTCCGGGCCTCATGGGCACCAATTACAAGGCCTGTGGACCCCGGAAACACCAGCCACAACTAGGGAATCTTTTTAAAAACCATCCAATCTCGGGCTCTTCAGAGAATGAGGGCAGTGTGCAATTACGCGGCCTGAAAACCCCCGGGAAGTCAGAACACCCTAGGCCTCCGTAACTTGCTCACGTGATAAGCCACTGCGTGCTAGGTGGATACCCGTGTTCCAGGCAGAAGTGGGACCCCGGGCTTAGCCAAGCCCGGGCATTGCCAAAGCCCGGCAGCTAGTGATAAATTAGGACTAGCAGTTGCGGAGGTGGTTAGTCAGCCAAAGGAGCTCGGAGCTCCGGAGCCCTCGGGCTCCATGGACACCGGGGGAAGCCCAGTGGCGGGCGAGACTGCGACGGCCAATTGGTAGGCTGCGATGCCGAGATTGGCAGCACGGAAGCTATGAGGTTATGGTTAAGAATTGGTAACATGTAACTAATAATGGGCGGCGGCCCTTAACTAAGAATGGGCAGGGAATTAGTTAAGGGGCCCGAGAGGACAGTTCGCGGCAGTCGGTTATTATAGGCATTGTATGTAATAGCTTAAGGTGTATCCCCTGAGTCTCACAGGGCTGGTTTTGAGACACTTTCCAACCTGAACTCTGCTCCGGACACCAGATGCCCGGAGTAGCCCCTAAAAAATCTCGCTCCGGGGGTCAAATCTCGCTCCGGGGCCTAGCCCCAGGGCTCCACTACCCGGAGAAAACACTTGTGACAGCTTGTCCCGAAAATGGTTTTGGGACATCTTTCAATCTGGGCTCTGCTCCGGGCATGAGGTGCCCGGGGTAGCCCCTAAAAAATCTCACTCCGGGGGTCAAATCTCGCTCCGGGGCCTAGCCCCGGGGCTCCACTACCCGGAGAAAAAAACACTTGTGACAACTTGTCCTGAAAATGGTTTTGGGACATCTTTCAATCTGGGCTCTGCTCCGGGCATGAGGGGCCCGGGGTAGCCCCTAAAAAATCTCACTCCGGGGGTCAAATCTCGCTCCGGGGCCTAGCCCCGGGGCTCCACTACCCGGAAAAAAAAAACACTTGTGACAACTTGTCCTGAAAATGGTTTTGGGACATTCTTCAATCTGGGCGCTGCTCCGGGCATGAGGTGCCCGGGGTAGCCTCTAAAAAATCCCGCTCCGGGCTTCAAAAATCTCGCTCCGGGGCCTAGCCCCGGGGCCCTAATGCCCGGCGTGAAAAAAGTTGTATTTTCATTCCTGAGGAGGGAAGACATTTCATTTCCCTAGTTTATTTGTAATTTCTTTCTTATGTTTAAATGTATGTAATAGTTAGTAAATCCTGTTTAAGCAGGTAGTCTTCTTAGTCACAGACTGCATAAGACTATAATGAATAAAAAAAAAAAAAATAATATTAAATTATAATGCTTTTGCAAATTATATTTTATATTATAACTTATTAAAAAATAAATAAGTATTAGTATAAAAGTTTATATAGCTGTTAAAAACTATAAATGAAACTTTTATAATATATTAGAAAGATATTATACTTAAATTAAACATGAAAGATAATTATGATAAAGTTTATAAGAATAAGATTAATTTAAAAATTATTAATTTAACAGAAAATAATATTATTTTTAGCAGATCTTAGCTATCACATGTTAATTCTTTAATAAATTAGATTTCTAATAAGTAAAAATATCATAATAAGTATGCTAATATGAAGATTATAATTAATAATTTTTAATAATTTTTAAAAAAAATAAGATAAGAAGATATTAGCTTGCTAATTATAGGTATTATTAATAATATACAAGATTAAAAAGTAAAAATCTCTAACAAATATTACTAATAAAAGCAGATATTTAATAAAAAAATAGCAGCTATTATGCAAGAAAGCATTAAGCATTAAATTAAATTAAAAAATAATTAAATGCTTTTATAACATAAATTATACTTTTTATTTATATATGAATTAAACATTTTAAAAAAATATCTTAAAAATACTTAGTAAAAAAATTAAATATAAAATTCTATAAACTTAGTAAATATACTAATATTATTTAGTAAAAAGTTAAATAATAAATTATAATTATATGTTAATTATAAAAATTTAAATATATTAATTATTAAAAATTAATATTTTCTTTTATAAATAAATAAGCTTATAAATTATTTAAATAATATTAAAATACTAATAAAACTAGATTTGCAAGATGTGTATTATTAAATTACTATTTATAGAAAAAATTAATAAAAAACAGCTTTTTAAATATAATATAAGTATTTTAAATATATAATTATGTTATTTAAATTTTATAATATATCAGCTATCTTTTAAGCATATATTAATAAAATATTAAAAAATATATTAAATAAATATATACTTATCTATCTTAATAATATTCTTATATATTTATAAATAAAAAAAAAGCATATTAAACATGTTAATAATATTTTAAAGCAGTTATTATATTATAACTTATATGCTAAGTTAAGCAAATGTAAATTTTATAAAAAAAAAGTTTAATTTCTAGAATTTATTATTAGTAAGAATGATATTTAATTAGATGAAAGTTATTTAAATATAATTCATGATTAATTTAAATTAAGATTAATTAAGAATATTTAAATATTTATTAAATTTACTAGCTTTTTTAGATACTTTACATATAATTATACTAGCATTATAGCAGTTCTGAATAAGTTATTAATTAGTAAAAAATTATAATTTTTTACTGATAAAACTAGAAAATTATTTAATTATTTCAAGAAAGCTTTTTAAAAGCTATTATTATTAATATATTATAATTTTAAGAAATAAATATTAATAATTATAAATACTTCAGATTTTATTATAATAATTATATTATTATAATTAATAAAGAATAAGAATAAAAGAAATTACTAGCATCTTATTACTTTTTATTTAAGAAAACTAAAAAATATAAAAAAATAATATGAGATTTATAATTAAAAATTATTAGTTATTATGAAATGCTTTAAGTATTAGCATTAATACTTAGCTAAAATTAAGCAGTTTTTTTATATTTAAACTAATTATAATAATCTTAAATACTTTTTTATTATAAAAATATTAAATAATAAATAAATAAGATAAGCAGAATAATTAGTAGCATATAATTTTATTATTAAATATAAATTAAAAATTAAAAACTTAATAAATGTATTAAGTAAATATAGTAATTATAAACTTATAAATATGTATAAATATTATGCTAAAATATTATTTATTTTATAAGTAAAGTTAAAAGTTATGAATTTTAGCATAAAAATAAAAAATGAGAATTTAAAATATCATGCTTCGAGTAAACTACTAGTAATTAAAAAAACTAATAATAAAAATACTTATGAATTATTAAATACTAACATACATATGCTATTATAAAATACTTAATAAAGAATTATCTTTATAAAGTAGTTTTATTATACTTTAATAGCAGATAATAAGTAAGCATCTTATTTTAAAAAAAAAACTAAATGATAAAAATCTTTAAAAAACAGTTTATTCTATTATATAAGAATAAGATATATATTCTTAATAATACTATTATAAGATAAAAAGTATTATACTTATATTATAATAATTTTTAAACTAATCATTATAATATTAATAAAATTAAAAATTTAATTAAGTAAAAATATTATTAGAATTAAATAAATAATAAAATTACAAAATACATGTGTACATGCTTAAATTATTTAATAAATAAAGCTTTTAAATATCAGTCTCATAATTAACTAGTCAGCTTATCTATAGTAAGAAAATCATGAAAAAAACTTATTATAAATTTTATTATTAATTTATCTTTCTTTATGAAAGATAGCAGTATATATAATATTATATTAATAATATATAATTAATTTATAAAAATAAAATAATATTTTTTTATTATAAAAAAAATATTAGCATCAGATTTTATAAATATTTTTATTAATAAGATAATTAGTAAATACAAAGCATTAAATTTAATTATTAGTAATCATAACATGCTGTTTATAAGTTATTATTAAACTAATTTATATTATTATATTCATATAAAAAAAAGCTGAATATTACATTTTATTCTTAAACTAATAATTAAACTAAATAACTTAATTAAACATTATAATAGTATTTGCAAATTTATAATAATTATTTATAAAATAATTAAATAAAATTATTATTTATTATTAAATTTATTTATAATAGTAGTAAATATATAATTATAAAATAAAGTTCATTCTATATAATATACAAATATAATTCTAGTATTTTAAACAAGTATTAAGATAATTCTTTATTTAACATAACAGAAACTAAAAAATAATTAAAAATATTAAAAAGAAATAGAGAAGAAGCTATAAAACTGCTTGAATAAAGCTATTAAACATAATTTTAGTATTATAATTAATATTATAAGCTAATTAAATTTAATATTAATAATCTAGTATAATTTTTAAAAAAGAATTAACTATTTTACAATCTTTAAAAAAGCTTAATAACTATTATTTAAGATTTTTTTCTATTATAATTATTTAAAATTTACAATCATATATTTTATAATTACTTTATTTATATAAATAAATTAAACTAATATTTTATATATTATTATTAAAATTATATTAATTATAAAATAGTAAATAAGTAACTTTATCACAGCTAATTCTTATTAATAAAGATAAAGAGTAAGAAATTAAATGAATACTTAATTAACAGATTTAGTATTAAAAAATTCAGTATTTAATTAAATAATTAGATTATTCTGAATATAAAAACTAATAAATTAATATTAAAGATCTTAAAAATGTAAATAAAGTAGTTAAAAAGTTTAAACTTAGTTACTTTAAAGCTCTTATTAAGTAGTAATAAAGAAATAAAAAAGCAGAAACTCAGTAATATTTAACTATTAAACAGTCTAAAATTTAATTTATTATTAAATATGAATTTTTATTAATTATTTAAAGATATAGAAGTGATGCAAGAGTAGTAAAAATTATTTATTTAATTTTATCTTTATTCTTTTTCTTCATATTAACATTCTTATTTTTCTTTTTATTAGTATAATTTTTATCAGAAGCTTCTAATTCTGTATTAATAATATTAATAATAAATTTATTAATATTAAAAAAAATAATATTCAGCATATAAAGCTTTTAATAAATAATCATGATTAAAATAAGAATACTTATATTATTTAAAAAAACACATAAAACTTACTTAATAAATAATAAGAAACTGCTTATAAATAGCATAGTACATGCTTTAATAATATCAGCTATTTAATTTATTCTTTTTACTTAGTAGAAAGTATTAATTACAGAAATGTAAATTTTAAATTATTTAATATATTTATTAATATTAATTTTTTTAGTAATTTTATTATTAATAATTATCTTAGTAGTTATGTATATGCTATTCATTTTAAAAAATATAATAATATATAATTTAAAATTTTTAACATAATAAGAATAGCATCTGAAGACAGAAGCTTATTTATATGAAATGAATTTATTTTTTAAAATAGTTTTTAAGTAGTAAATATATAATTCTTTTATTTTTTTTTATTTATTATAGTTTTATGCAGTCTGTGACTAAGAAGATTATCTGCTTAAACAGAATTTACTAACTATTACATACATTTAAATATAAGAAAAATACAAATAAACTAGGCAAATGAAATGTTTGTTTTTCTTAGAAATGAAAAATATAACTTTTTTATCTCCAGGCATAGAGATTCTGGAGCTAGGCTTAATATATAATTATTAAGCATGATTTATCTTTACTTTCTTAAAAATGAATTTTCTGATATATTATTTATCTTATTAAGAAACTCAAGACTTACTTTAAATTAATTAATTAACTAATTAATAAATATATTAAGATAAATAAATAACTTGTAGTAATGTATTTAGCTATAACTTATTAAATTTATTTAGAAATTTCAAGAATTAACTTTTCTGAAATATTAATAATTATTTTTAAAAATTTTAATAAAAATATTTTATAAGAATTAGAAAAAAAAATAAAATATTAAAAAATATTATAAAATCAGCTATATCTAGCAAATTAACACATATATTTAATAAAATTAAAAAATCTTAATTAATTTAAGATAAGAAAGTTAGTAAAAAATATGTAAAGTATTCTAATATTATAATTAGCTTATTCAGCATGTTATTAGTAAAAAAACAGCTATTATTACATAATTAAAAAATATTAACTAGATCTTAATCAGAATAAATAGAGAAATTAGCAAGAAAAAAAAAAATGAAATGAAATTTAATTAATTTCAGTTATTTTTATACTTTTTTAAAAAAATAAAATTTTATACTAAAAGAGATTTTTCTAAGTAAATAAAAATTATTATTATGAAAATTTAAAGAACTTACTTATTAATTATAGCAGCTATGATGCTATTATAATAAGTTTTAATAAATTTAAAAAATTAAATAAATATATAAAGCTTGTAAACAAGCTCTTATAAGAAAAGATAATTATTAGCATATATTTAACATTTCAGAATAGCTTGCTACTAGTATATTAATAGCTATAAAAATAATATTAATATGAATTATAAGATAATATTAATAATAAATCTGATTTATTATATATAAAAATGCTATATAAAAAAAAGCTAGTAAAAAATCTTTAATTTTTTAATTAAGTATAATATATCTAGTTACATATTTATCATGCTCTTCTAGTAAATATTTTATCTATTTTATACATTAAAGATTTTCTGCTCTTAGTTTATAAGATGAAGATTTATAATAAGTTAGTAGTAACTTAGTATGATAAAAACTAGTTATAATAAATATCTACTCTTATTAGCAGTATTTCTTAAGAATTTTTACTTCTTAATCTTATATATTATTAATAATATCTGTAATTAGCAAGCTAATATTTTTCTGTTTTATTTTTTTTAAAAATTATTAAGAATTATTAATTATAATTTTCATATTAACATACTTACTGCAATATCTTCACTTATTAAAAATCTAATTTACTAAAGAATTAACATGTAATAATTAAAATTTGCTAAGAATGATATTATTTTTCATTAAATTAATAATTTTTAAATTAATTTTATTTTTATAAACTTTATTATAATTATTTTTTACATTTAATTTAAGCATAATATTTCTTTAATATATTATAAAAATTTTATTTATAATTTTTAATAATTATATAAGCTTTTATACTAATACTTATTTATTTTTTAATAAATTATAATATAAAATATAATTTATAAAAGCATTATAATCTAATATTACTTTATGAATATTTAAATACTAATAATTTATATTAATAATTAGTAAAGAATAATTAGTTTTTTCAAGTTACTACTGCTCAGCAGCAGCTTCTAAGCTTTTTAAATTATTTTTTATTTTAAAATCTTTTTTATCTGCTTTAGTAATCTGATTAATCTGATAATTTTAATTATTATATAAGCATTCTAACTGCTATTAAGCTATATCTGAATTCAGATTAATTTTTAATATATGATATTAGAAAAATTAATTATTCTGCTAATTTCTATTCTAATATTTTAAGTAATTATAATTAATATAATTAGTTTTATTATAAATAAAGTAGCATTTTTCATTATACTGTTTCTGCTTCTTCATTACTTAATTCATATTTTAATTAAATATTTATTTCTAATTTTAGAATTAGAAATTATCTTTTTTTAATTAATATTCATAATTTTTTAAAAATTACTATTAATTTTACAGAAAATTATTATAAGATTACTGTATTAATAACTTTCTTAATAATTTATTAGTTACTTAGCTAAGTATTTTCTTTAAATATATTTTTAAAATTATAATTTCTATAATTAAGATAAATAACATATTCTAAGCTAGTATAATACTTTATAATATTAAATTAAACTTGTAGAAAAATATTAAAGCTTAAAAGCTATTCTTATATCTTATATTTTTTTAAATGTTTAATTTTATAAAGACATGTAAGAAAGCATGTTTAAAATTTATCATTAACTAACTTATATATTAGATTATCTCAAGTAGCTTTTGCATGATTAAGTAGTTTTTATTTTCTAGTATTTTAATTAAATTTAAAAGAAATATTTTAAACTAACTTCATATATAACTTTATAAATTAATGATTTTTCTTTTTAAATTTTAAGATATTTAAATATTTTCTCTTAATCTAATAGCTGTAAACTTAATTTTATCTTACTTTATAAAATAAGCTTATAGCTTTCTATTAATAAACATCTTTATTATTCTTATTTATTCTTATTATTTATTCTTATTTTTTTTTTTATAAAATTTCAGATTAGAAAAGAATTTTTACTCTTCTTATTATAATATTATTATTATTAACTAAATGAATTAATTCTTATTAATTATAATATTTACTTAAGTATTATTTTCTAGTATAGTATTATTTTTAATTAACTGCTGGGTATTCTAGCTCTTAGCTAAAATTATACTTATTTTTTTATTATTAACTTATAATCTAAAGCTTTAATATAATAATATCTTGAATAATTAAAAAATAATAATTAATATTTTAGAAATTATTATAACTAGCCTTCATCATACTAAGCTGCTACTAACTTATTATAAATTTTCATCTTATAAATTAAAAGTAAAAAATTTTTAACATATAAGATAAATAGAATATTTACTAGAAGAGCATGATAAATACATAGCTAGATATATTATATTAAACTAGAAGACTAAAGACTTTTCTATTAGCTTTTTTTTATATAGCATTTTTATATATAATATAAATTAGATTTATTATTAATATTATTTTATAATTTATATTAATATCATTTTTATAGCTACTAATATGCTAGTAATAAGCTATTTTAAAATGCTAAATATATGCTAATAATATTATATTTTTAATTTTTTTAGCTCATTTTTTTAATAAAGAATAATAATATTATTAATATAAAAGAAGATTATAATACTAGAATATGTTATAATACATGATTTTTCTAGCATAAAAATAAAGCTTAAATTAAATAATTCTTTTATAAAAAAAATTTATTAGAATTTTAATATTAAATAAAATCTGTATAATATTTTTAGAAAAAGAATATATTTTTTTAAATATTTATAATTTTCAGATATTTTATAAAAAACTTTTTTATATAAAAAATTATATAAGAAAGCATTTATTATATTTATTTATAAAATTTTTAAATTAAATATTATTATTATAATAATAAGCATATGAAATACACATGTAGTAAGTATAATAATTTTATTTTTTTTTTCTTAATTAATAAATTATAAATTATTATAAATAATTAAATATATTTTATATTTAATTAGAATATTATTTTTATTCTTTTTATAAGTAAAAATTCAGTAATAAAATAATAGCTTTTAATCATTTATCTTATTAATAATTTAAAAGATTTCATATTATAATAATTCTTGCTATTTAATTTTAGTAATTTTAAAGAAATTTTTTATTTTAAAATAATAATATATTTTCTTTTAATTATCTAAAATAAAAAAGAAATCTTTTATAAGAATCTTTTTATTAGAAATAATTATTATCTTATATTTTTAAATAATAATAAAAATTTTTATTTATGTAACTTATGTAAATGTAATCTGAAATAATATAAGATATAAAGCTTGTTTAATTTCATTATAAAAAATAACTTTTCTTACTGCTTTATTAAAAATAACATGTTAGTTATAATTTAAGTAACATTTATATTTTTTTATAATAATATTTATTAGAATAAAATTCAGATATATATAACTTCATTAATTTTTCTTTTCAAGCATTTCATTAATTTTTTCTACTAATTTATTTTTATTTAACTTAATCTTATCAGAAATATATTTCATGAGATCTTCTTAATTATTTCTGAAAATTTCTAAATTATTTTTACTTAATATAAAATTATTATTATTAATGATAATTAAAATTAGTAATAAATAAGTATTTATTATTTCTGAAATTTTATTCTGCTCAGAAAATGCATCTGACATGTTATTATTAGTAAAATTTAATTGTAATATTTCTTCTAATATTAAAAGCTAAATCTGCAGCTTCTTTTTTGCTTTTGTATTAGCTAAATTCATAATTAGCATGTTATTAAAAAACTAAGTCTTAAGTTCTGAGAAGTTAATTAATTCTTCTTCAGATAATTATAAATTCTCAGATGATAAAATTATAAAATTTATATTTTAATTTTTTTTATTCTTTTAAATAAAAAGAAAAATTATATATTTATTATTATTATATATATAAGAAATTTAATATATTTTTTTAGAAATAATATTAATAAAAATTAGATTTAAAATCTTTATAAGCTTTTTTAACTTATTAATTATTTCTAAATTAATATAAAATTTCTCAGAATTAAAAATTTTATTTTTATTAAATCTTATATTATAAGATTTTATAATTCTTTTTAAATATAAAATTTATATATGAAAGATATTTAATAAATTATAGCTAATTAAATAATTAATATAAGTTTTTATAATTAGTTTTTATAAATATGCTATTTTTAAATTACAAACATATATTTTATATTTAAAAATATATAAATAATTAAAATTAATTAGTTATTTAATACTGATAAATTAATTAAGCACCTGAATTAATAATCTTTATTTTAAAAGCTTTATCAGAATGTAATTTCTAAGATATATAATAGTTTTCATATACTTAAATTATAAATTTTTAAATAATTATATATTTAATTATAAAGCATAAACTTATAAAATTAAGATGCTATTAAATTATTTAATTAATTTATTTTACTTAGAAGAATAAGAAGTAATTTAGTTAATAATATTTCTGTTTATTATAAATTATTTAATACAGTTATTTAAAAATGCTTATTTAATATTTATATAAATAATTTTAATAAATAATTTATATTTAATACTAATATGCATGATTAATTACTTTATTTTAAAATTAAATATAATTTTTATATTTAATATAAAAATAAGTTTAAAATAAGTATAATTATTTAGCATGTGTAATGCTTATTTATTATTATTATAACTTTTTTTTAATAATTTAATTAGATTAATATACATTTTTTTAAAAGATGTTTTAGCATAGAAAATTTATTTTTATAATATAATTTTAGAGAAATTAGCAAGCTAGCATATTTTGCAACTTATTAAATCATTAATTTTTATTAATTTATTAAATGTAATTTTAATATCTTTCATGTTATATTTCATGTAATGCATGATACTAGTATTTATATAGCTTAATTAATAATATTATATTTTTATATTAGTTTTTAACTTTTTTAGTAAATGATTATTATATGTGTCATGCTAGTTTAACTTGTTAATATTATTTAATTAATAAATAAAGTTATATTTTATGATATACATGCTCAGAATTTCTTTAAGCTTTATTAATATATTAAGATTTTCTCATATTTTATAGTAAATATTATTTATAAATAAATATTATTATATTCTTTTCTTAGCTACTTATAATTTTAAGATTAAATTAGTTTAATAATTTAATATAAATACTACTTAATTAAAAGTTATTTTTCTTTTAGTATTTTTTATTTTAAGCTTAACTAATTTATAACTTATTATAAATATAAAACTAGTATTTATTATAATTTCTTTTCTTATAAATATAAATAAAATGAATTAATTTTACTAATTATATATATAATTAAATGTTTTAAAATTAAATAAGAAGTTATTATGAGAAAAATAAATAAAGTTTATATCATGCTTAGTATTATAAGCAGATGAAAAATTAGTAATTAAGAAAAAGTTAATTTTCTTATTAACTAGTAGCTGCTTCATATACTTTACCAGGCTGAAAGAAGTTGAAAAAGTAACTTTATTCTTATTTTCTATTTTTTTCTTTTTCTTTTCTTTATTCTTTAATGCTTGCTCTTTTTTTTAATTAGTTTTTTTAATATAATTTTTATATTTTATAATTATTATAATATTTTTAGAATTCTTTAATATTTTATTAATTAGTTTAATAACTTTCTTATTACTTCTATGCTACTAATTTAGATAAGAAATAAAATTAAAATAATAATAATTATTTAAAAAATATAATTTTTTATAAAGATATTTTAACTTCTTATAATATTTTTTATCTTACTTTACTAATATTTTTAATTTTAATTATAAGTCTGCTAGCTTTATATTTTCATTATTATTTAATTTATTTAAACTAAAATTATGAAAAACTGAATTTAATTTTTAATTTTTTATATTTTTTATTTAATAAATACTTTAAAAAAGCATTATAAAATGCTGTAGTATGTATAATTATAATAATTTCTTATTCTAAATAATTTCTATTATTTACATGTTTATAATATAAATTTAAGCTTATGTTTTAGTAAATTAATATATTAATATAAGAAATTAAAGATTGCTTATCTGCTTATTACTTGTATTTAAATTTATTTCTTTTTCTTTATTTTACTAATTAATTCAGCATATAAATCATGTAATTTTATCTTTCTTTATTAAAAATTACTTTAATTTTATAAGAATTTCTAATAATTTTTATAATTTTATAAAATATATAAGATTATAAATTATATATAAATAATTTAACATCTCATGTGTATTTATTTTATTATAAAAACTAATTTTCATTTTAAATTTCATATTTTTAAGAATAATTATATATATTTTTATTAGTACATAGTTAATTTCAGTATATTTAATTTTATCTTTTTTATAATATTTTTATTTTTAAGTATATTTTTAGAATTTTAAATTCATTATTTTAATAATATTTTTCTGTGCAGATTTTACAAATTCTTTAAAAATTATAAATTTTTTATTTACTTGAATAATTAGATTTATTTATTTTCAAGCATTTAATACTCATATATGCTGCTTAACCTGTGTGATTTAGTTACTTTAATCTTTTTTTATAGAGAGTTATAATATAATCTTTATTTTTATGCTCATGTCTTTCATATTCAGTATCAGCTGATAAATAATTTATTTTATTTAAAAGTCTGACAGCATGTTTAATGAGTGCAACAGTACATGAAACTGTACTCTTAACTCATTCTCTTAACAGGTTGAGTATTGGTAAATTAATTCATTGAAAAGTTCAGTGTAAATAAGTGCGGATCTGGGCTCATAACTGTTGAATAGCCAACTATGCCAAAAGAGAAATTCCTCTCTTAGCTAATTCACTAAGAGTCTTGGTATGTGGCTAGATATCCTAATATACGGCTGTTTTATGGTTTGACAAGATATTAAGATTTCAAATGTTGAGATTTTATGTATCTTTTTTATGATGCTACCATACAAAAGTGACAATGTATGTTAGGATAGGGTTCCCATCCACACGTTAGGATGGCCAGCGCCCAGTATTGGGTAGCGTGGCGCGGGTAGTCATTACCTAGGCTCTACGGAGTCATGAGCAGTAACTGCACACAATGGACGGTGTAGGTATGTATGTACATACGTACGGAGTACTCCGTAATCCGTGCTCAAGGCAGGTGAGTAAGGTTGTATGTTCAATTATTGTGTATTTATAAGGATTCCTTATCATTCATTCTTCTCTAAATCTTTCGGGCTTGGATCACCGATTCCATCTTCATTGATGGCGAATAAACAATCGCTCTCTGGAAGACAGGGGCTGTCGTATATCTTGCAAATCCTTGTCTCGCCTCGGCCCTTTTTCAAGCTTAGACGAGTTGTACTCGCATGGGCGATTATATTTCCCCCGATTGGCTTTTTAGGGTCTGGGTTAAACATGGCACTTGGGCCACCATCGACTTGTGCGACGACTTGATTAGTTATGACAACAGCAACGCCGAATTCGTCAGCCAAGCGCTGTAACGTGCGTAAAAAGCGTGCTAAATGGTTTTGACGCGAGGAGAGCTCGCCTCGACCGCTGAAATCCGTTCTATAAAGAGACGTTGCTGAATCGACGATCAGTAATGAGAATCTGGTCTCACACATCATCTGCGACGCTTGATTAAGTAGTTGGAGCTGATGGTCCGAGTTGTACGCTCGAGCGTACGCAACATTATCGAGAACCTCCTCCCCGACAAGACCATAACGCTGGGCTACTGCAAGTAATCGAACCGGTCGAAATGTACCCTCGGTATCTATATATAAGCATTTCCCTTCTCCACCACCCATATCAAATGGAAGTTGACATGTAACCGCTAAAGTATGACATATCTGGCTTTTTCCGGTCCTGAACTCGCCAAATATTTCGGTTATTGACCCTGTCTCGATTCCTCCTGATAAAAGAGTGTCAAGCTGTTTCGAGCCGGTCGTAATGCATATAAGATCAGCTCTGCGAGAATGGATTTCGGTTGCTGTTGTAAAGCCCATGGGAACGATCCTGGATGCTATTGGAATTGTATGAGTGAATGTTTGGTCCCCAAGGGCATGGGGATGGAATAACCTTCGAATAATATTTTAGTGGCCTTCTGCTCCGATATTCCCTTGATTTGCTCCAGCGTTCTCTTTGGACTATGACAAAGATTAGACGAGTGATCGACCGTTGACGTGGTATGGTGACAGGGGAATACGTGTAAGCTACCGCCTCAACAGTGTGATACCCGCCATCCATCAACAATTTGATATCTCTTGCCGTTAGGCCATTTGCACCCTGTGAATATTAGACGAGCCTGCGATTGCGATGGTGAAGGATTGAACGTACCTCCAGGGCGGTAACTGGGGTAGGGGCTCCAGGTGTTGCAAGGCTCGCATCTTCATAGTCCCCGGAATCCTGTCCAGCCATCATGTCCCCGAAGCGTTATATTACGGTTACGTGGAAGTCGTTTTCTCTCATCCGGCAATGCTATCAAGCGGCATAAAGTAAGGAGTATGGAGAGTGTTTTGTGGCTAGGTACTGAGTACTCTGTATCCTGTACCCCGCACTCCGTAAAAGCAATGTGGATTTATTTGGGACTGTTAGACCTCTGTATGTATTATTATTGACTGAAAATCGCGTCAGACGCGACAAACAAAGTTACGGGTCTTGGCAAATGAGCTACAATTAGTCAGCATGATGGTGGGGCAGCAGGCAACCAAAATATATAACCAGGTCAAGGAAGGAATAATTAGGTAGCTTAGCTTTGCTAAGGAGCATCTCAGAACACAACATCTACTGGTTTCATATCGGCGGTTTGACTACCTACATACACATTTAGGTATTCTGCTAGATAACCTATAGCCCGTATATCTCTCCCAATTTTACCAACCCTTGAAACAGCTCACCCCAAATTATCCCCACAGGTTGCATTTCAACCATGGGGTGCTTGCACTTGAACTCAGCAGAAGTCAAGCCTCCCAGGCATAGTCAATCTGTTTATAGAGAAGACTGCACTCAATGTTTTGACTCTGTAGTATGTGTGGGCTGAGGTGAATTATTTCTCCTTCCATTACTGATTTTTCTAAAGGATGACCCGACTGGATTAAATGTCTGCCTTACTTGCTTTAATGGAGGCTGTACAGGAACCAGAAACCATGCTGCACTTCATCATTCTCAATCAGGACACCCACTGGCTCTCAATATTAAAAGGAGGCGCAAGTTTATCAAGGTCTGATTGCTTCCTTATCAAGCACCTGATAATCAAGCTAACTGTATGTGATTCAATAGCGCGATGAGCCCCCAGCAAAGATGTCAAAATTGGCAATTGCTCCAGTCACAGAGGAGGATCGCTACGACACTCTCACAAAGGTAATATGCTATGAGTGCCACGATGACGATGTTGATTTCACTTCAACAAAGCTAGTCGAGGCTGTTGGTGGAGTGATGAACGCACTTACATTTGCCCGAATGGAAGAAGTGAAGGCCTGGGAACTGGAGCTCACTCCATGCGAACATACCCTATGTCTGTTACAAACTGAACGGGGGTCAAGAGAAGCTGAGGGTATGGCTCCTCTCTCACACATTTTCCCTGCCCGGGGCAAACCTGATACTGTTCCAGGACTATCTCAATGTTCTCAATGCGAAATGCGAGAGAATCTTTGGCTTTGCTTGCAGTGTGGCAATGTCGGATGTGGTCGAAGCCAATTTGGAGGCATCGGTGGTAATTCGCATGCCCTCTCACACGCGCAGGACTCCACGCATCATGTTTCTGTCAAACTAAACTCCATTACCCCCGAAGGATCAGCGGATATATTTTGCTACGCCTGTAACGAGGAAAGATTGGACCCTGATCTACCCACTCACCTAGCGCATTGGGGAATCTTGTTGACGGATCAGACAAAAACAGAGAAAAGTCTCACTGAAATGCAGATAGAACAGAACCTGAACTGGGATTTTACAATGACTACAAATGATGGCAACGACCTGAAGCCGGTATTTGGTCCCGGGCTCACGGGCCTCAAAAATCTTGGCAACAGCTGCTATCTTGCTAGTGCACTTCAGTGCCTCTTTTCTTTGCCAGATTTTAGGAGCCGATATTTTCAACCCCAGGAACCTCCACCTGAAACCAGTCATCCAGGGGAAGATTTCGAAACCCAGCTTAGGAAAATGGCGGATGGACTCATATCAGGTCGCTACTCTATCCCTAACTCCCATGTTGCAGCCACCACGAATTCTCAGGATATATCACATCAGCTGGGTCTGTCCCCGGCAATGCTCAAACATCTCCTCGGCCGCGGTCATGAAGAATTCTCAACAATGCGTCAACAGGATGCATTTGAGCTTATTCAACACCTCTTCAAACTCATCAACCTCAATAATACTCCTGCCATTCCGAACCCTGTGGACTCTTTCCGTTTCGCATTGGAACAACGGTTACAATGTTTGGCCTGTGGGGGAGTTCGATACAAAGTTGATATCCAGGATAATATCTCGGTGCCTGTTCCAGCTCGTCGTGTCCTAGGTAAAGGGGATACCAATTCTCAGGGAAACCATGCTAGTTCAGCCCAGTTTGAACGGATATCGCTGAAGGAATGCCTGGACCTCTTTACTACCGAAGAAATTGTTGAGCTGACCTGCACCGGCTGCGGAAGCAACAATGGCTTTCGGAAACAGTCTCTATTTAAATCTTTTCCCAAAAATTTGTTGGTGAATGCAAGACGATTTGAACTAGTGAACTGGGTTCCAACAAAGCTGGATGTTCCTCTCGAAGTAGGTGAAGAACCTTTAGATCTAAGCCCCTACCTCTCTCGCCGCCCCGATGAAGGAGAGTTACTATTAAAAGATGTGCCTTGCTCAGAAGAGACCGAATTTCATCCAAACTCAGAGGCAATAGGCACCTTAGTCGGTATGGGTTTTCCCGAAAATCGCATAAAGAAGGCACTCAAATCTACCGGGAATAGTGATGTGGATGCAGCCTTGAATTGGCTACTTGAACATATGGATGATACTGACATTGACGATTCTGGCTTCGGACAACCTCCCAACGACTCGGATGCGTATCTAGCAGAAGTCGATACAATGGTTGATATGGGGATTGACCGCCCCAAGGCTCAAAAAGCACTTCTTGAAACGGCCGGAGACATCAACAGGGCTCTAGATTGGGTCTTAAATCATCCTGACGACCCGGGATTTGGACCAGATGAATTATCTAGCCATGAAACAGAATTTCCTGGGTCCAGTAATACACCTGCTCATTTTCATCTGCAATCTATCATCTGTCATAAAGGAGCCTCTGTTCACACGGGGTAGGTGTATATTCCCCCCACATGCAGCATCAATAACTAACGTTCTAGGCACTACGTCGCGTTTGTTCGGAAACGACTTCATGAGGATAAAGAACCTGACTGGGTGCTTTTTAATGATGAAAAAGTGGTATTGGGGGGGAACATTGAAGAGATGAAGCAATTCGCTTATATTTATTTCTTCACGAGGATACAGTAAGTTCGAAATCCTTCGGCTGGGATCTTGTATGTACTTAAATATCGTTCACCGCGCCCTAGTCCGTAACAAAATCAATCAAGAAAATACGCATCTCATTCTATCGTCAATGCCCAAACTTCTAGTACCTGACGGTATGGATGTATGTACATACATACGTGCATATACGACCCACTGGCACCCAGTGACATTTTTGTCTATTGGGCGTGATCATGGATTTTGAATGTTTAGGTATCGGCCAGGTTAATGTCTGGGTATCATTGCCATTTTTTAATCGATCGAAATTACGTCCAAATTCGAGACAGTGCCCCGAATCTCTTGGCTTGTTGCCGAAGGTGTGTTTGTTGGACCTCTGGTAGTGTTGTCGGCGTGACCATTAAGAGAATCAATTTTTGGCCGATCAACACCATCATCCTTATACGTGGACCTTCGGGATAGGCTATTCGCATCCGCGATTGGATTGGTGATCCTGTCATGAGGAGTCTGCAGTTGAGCTATGTGGGATATTACTACCCGGTTGATTTCAAGAACAAGGTTGCCAGGATTTGCCGTATTAGCAATTGCGCCCTGGTCCAACCCTCTCCACCCATCGCCACGTGAGTTGTATATTTGATCCTCAAGGGCTTGTTCCAAAGCATGGTGTTTCAATTTTTCTGGCGCTAGGGTTGAATTTTGAAGTAACCAAACTACATGGCTCTTCCTCCGACTCGCAACGAAGGTAAAACGAAACCGAATACTTGGGTATCTGAGTTGAAAGAGTTTTGCGCCGTGAGCAGTAAATTGAGGTTGAATAGACGCCTCATTTTGCTTCTGGACTTCCGCACACACCTGTTCTAGAGCACTGAGCAATGGGAGGGTCATTTCGAGAAGTTCAAGAGCCAGGCTAATCCCGTCCTTGTAAAAGTTGAGGATGGCTGAAAGTGGTTCTTTGATGCGTCGATGTGGATTTCGTTGATTGAAATCCATGCTCATATAAGGCTGAACGGTCGGAAGAATATCTGCTGACGGGGGCATCAATGAAGTGGCAATCCGAGAATTGTAGGAAAATTTAATGGTTCCTCTTAGCTCGCCGTGAGATGTATAGGAGAAACCTATGCGCGATGGTGATAGGGACAGGATTCTGAACCCTTTGGTTTCGATTAACTTTGAGACAAAGATGAGGTTGTCAAGTTGTTGCAACCTTTCAATCAAAGGTGAAATGATACTCGAGCCGACTGGTGTAGAAAACACTAAAGAAAAGGTTTGTTGGTTCTGCTGAAAAGCGATATTCTTGTTTAGTTTTGAATACAGAGAGCCTAGGTTGTCATTTGTGAGTAGCCGTCCATGGACAACTGTTGTGGCTAGACCGGAAAGTTGGTCAATCCCCTTGTACGATATGCGAAACTTTTCGTCTAAGAATGGCTGTTTGATTCTCTGATCCCGAGATGTCGAGTGAAGTCGGCAAAGCAGTGTACCACAGGGGACAAATATGTAGATATTTGGGACACGATGAGAAGGCTGAAGCAGTAGGCCCGTGGATGGCGGGAAAAATGGAATAGTAGCCAGCCATCCTAGGTATTCGCTATTCGACTGCATCACAATTATGCCAAGAAGAGCATTCGCGAGCGTAGAAAACTGGGGAGGATGAAAACACCCTGGCCAACTTGTGAACCAGCCAGTAATAGGCTCTACCCCTGAGATCTCAACGGGATGTCCGGAACATGCCAGAGCGGTCGTAGATGGGCTCCGTAATCGAACAGTCCACCATTTATCTCCCTCAACGTCGCTAGTGAAACCAAGGAGCCAGGACGGATCCCACGATTCCGCCCGGAACAATTGAAGGGAACGAAGAGTGGATGGTGGAAAAGTTCGCTTGAGAGAATCGGGGCTCACGCGCCTCAGATTCAGTGGAATCCAGCCAAAAGCAGCGGCATGGTATTCAATTTCCCCCAGGACAGTCGCGCAGCGAAGCCTGGACACTCTTTCGACGATATCATTGACTGTCGGCCGGTCGATCAACACTTCGGTGTCAATTCTTGTTAAAGGTGAGGGTATCACTCGGAAAACAATGTCACCGGAGACGGGTTCTAATATGATGGTCAAATAGCTTGCCTTGGTGAGTTGCACCCTCAGGGAGCAGTCTCCAGGTTCAGTTGAGGACGATGTCAAGCTAAGAGAAAGCTCCCCGCCTTTGTATAGTGGTTTTTTATGCAAACCATCGAATGTCATTCGTAGGATGCGCGTTATATGTAAAGAGATCACGCTCAAGAGGATCGACTCAACGTTGAGTAGGCTCAAGTTAAAATCCACTTCCGACGAGCTAACTTCTTCGCTATCACGAATCCAACGTATGTTTAGGTAGGAGGACAAAGTTCTCCTTGTTTTATCTGGCGACGATGAACCGCTGCGAATGGCGATCTCAATCCAGCTTTTGCTTCCAGTCTTTTTACACCAATATTGGATAATTAGCGTGCGATGGAGGAGTTCCACACGGATGTGCTCTGCCCAAACACTCCGAGTAAGCTCGACGGCCTGCTTGAATAGAACAGTGATCTTGTGCGTCAGGACAAAATTGTGTAGCAAGCTATAGCACCCAGCAAGCCCTGCAGATAGAAGAGTTGCGTTTATTTTTTGGTCAACCACTGCTCTTAGAGTGCCTGTTGGGAAAGTAGTAGGCGCAAATAGGAATCTCATGTCCACGAAAAAAAACTGCGCCGAGATCTGTTCAGATGCAATGGATAAATCGATCTCGAACTCTTCGGGGACGGCGAAAGTGACCCTTCCGTCATGGATAACGTATTCACGAAACTCATTTGGCAGATTCTCACCAAAGGTCAGGCGTAAATTAAGGAGTTTGTTAATTTTCCGGAGTAATTTAAGGCTTCGACCGGAGCTTATCCTCCCAGGTGAAATGAACCCAAACTGCAAGAATCATATCAGAAATGTGAAAAGTTAACCAAGAGATGCAGGACGCTAACCAGTGGTGTGGCCTCCGCTTCCCCGTATTTTAGGACGTGCAGAGCAGTTGTAAGATCTGGAGTGGCCAATTGAGCCCCAACAAGATTCTGCTTCATGTTCCCAATGCGAAGGAGAGATGCCCCGTAAGCTTCGCTTCGCATTCGAATGAAAGCCTGTATGTCAATCAACCTGCTAACTTCGCCGGCTTGCCGGCTCCACTGAGAAAGGACAAGAAGTTTGATAAAATCGGTCCTCTTCGACTGGAAAAATTCGAGAAGTTGAAGTTTCTTCCACGAGTAGTCGGAAGATTGTTCCCCACGACCCTTACCACCAATAATTCCCTTTATCGAAGTCGTCGAAGTTGGTCGACCGATCTGAGGCGTTTGGGTATTTCCCAAATCATTTAAGAGGTCACTTAGCTCGTTCCACGAATGCTGAGATACTCGGCTGATCAAGTGAGCCAAGGGAAAAAAGCCGAGTGTGATGTGAGCAAGCTCCGGAGGCAAGTCACCCAAAGGAGATGCAGAGCGCCCATCCAGCGCAAGAGGAAATGAAGAAGGCATCTTCCCGGCCCCATTGATAGAGGTTATTCCATTGGATTTTCCTGATATGATTGAGAGACCAAGATCGGAGCGTACTTCTGCACCAGTACCAAAACCATCCATCGCAACGCCCGGCATTGCTTGGAAGGGAGGAAAGGGAAACGCTCAAAATAATGGTGGGATCACCTGTCCGACGATAAGATCAAGTGTAAACAACTTCGGAGCTGCTACCTATCTTCAGTCGCAATGGAACAAAAATAGGTGCAGAGTATTAGGCAGGTTAGTCTGGTAGTATGTAAAAGCTTGGATGAGCTGTATGATGTCCATGTGGTAGTTGGGTTGAATGAGATCAGTGTGCTTCGTGCAGAATAGCTTTAGGTGAGTATGAAGTACTCCATACAGAAGATACCTACCTATGCATGTATGTACTGTATGTACATACATTACATACATACTGTATTGTACAATACAAATATATATGGAGTACGGAGTACTCCGTACTACCCACATGATCATAAAACTTGCCCAGATACTCCATACGTAGTAGCAAGATTGAAATGAATATGGATTACATACAGAGTACATAGTACTGTATGTATGTACTGTACAGTATTGGATACATCCATTACACTCACGAGTTTTGTGCGCTTAAGTGCTTAACTTAGCTAATTTGTTAATCTGAAGTTAGCAAGTTAGCAGATTAGCTAAAATTACTCTGTAACTACTCTGTAGATTTCACCTGGCTAAATATCCATCACCTCCCAATAACAGTAATAATGCAGGCAACCACCTTACACTCTTACACCTTATATTCCGGGTTTTCCACTTCATTATGATCTTGTGATTATTTTAAATGTTCTGGGCTTGAATAATTCTTCAATCCCTGTGGTATTCCTTTCTGTGTCCATCATCACGACTGCATTTGCTTTGCCTCCTGATCCCCTGCCCACCCTACCACCTATCCAACCTCCAGCACAAGGAAGGCTGGATATACCCTTTCCCTACCATCTTTTGTTCGGCCTTAAAGTATATCATCGTGTTGGACAGGGAAATCGAGAGAGAAGAAAATCAGAGGACTTGTTTGTATGTGGCCTTGGCATTGTGGTCACTTAGTTCTTTACTCTTGATCTCTTCAAACTTGTATATTCAATATATTCAAGAAATCTGTTTACCCTTCAAAACCCAACGTCGTTTAGTTTCAACATCCTTTGAACATCCAATCAAGTCTATTCAAATTCCGCAAGTTATCGGTGACCTCCGTCTACTCGACGGCTCCCTTGTTTTGCTTTCCTTTGCAACATTTGTGTTAGGACTGCCATTTTGGAACAATTTAATATTGTCGAAACCATGACCTCCTCTATCCATTTCAAATTCAAGTCTCAGAAAGAACCCTCCAGGGTATCATTTGATGGGACTGGAATCTCTGTCTTTGAGCTAAAGAGAGAAATCATCAGTCAGAATCGGTTGGGTGATGGTTCGGAGTTCGATCTTGCAATAAACAATGAGGATACTGGAGAAGGTTTGCTTCCTCAAGTCGGAGATGTTTGACTTTCATCACGTTCAAAACTAAGAGATGTTTAGAATATGACGACGATACGACGATAATTCCTCGGTCCACCTCAATAATCGCGCGCAGGCTTCCAGCATCCCGACCTGGAAAGGGCTCTGCGACTCGTTACATTAGCGGGAAAATGCCTCTATCTGCGCGTGCTTCCTCACGTATTGAACCGAATGCTACTAACCGTCCTATAAACGGCGACGGCCGTCTGGAAACGGATTTAAAAGGAGCCCAGTCGGAGGAAGAAAAGATTAAAGCCGTGCTAAACCTCCAGGAATCCCGATGGAGGGAACAGCAAGAAGATATGGCTACGTAAGTCCTTCGTCCTACTGGACTCGCGAGAGGAGACATTTCGCAGTATTTTCGCTAACCGTTCTCATAGTGCCACCCCTGTATCATTCAACCGGAGCCGCATGACACCC
This sequence comes from Nannizziopsis barbatae, assembly GCA_014964245.1. Taxonomy (NCBI): domain Eukaryota; kingdom Fungi; phylum Ascomycota; class Eurotiomycetes; order Onygenales; family Nannizziopsiaceae; genus Nannizziopsis; species Nannizziopsis barbatae. The sequence continues at coordinate 4,609,986 of JACVYH010000004.1, forward strand.
ACCGTAGTCCCCGAACATCCACCACCTCCGGGTTACCTGTGCTATCGTTGCCGTGAAAAAGGTCCGTCTACCCAATCCCGCTAGGTACCACCTACCGGACACTAACGAGGCCTAGGCCATTGGATTCAGGCATGCCCTACGAACAACGATCCCAAATTTGACGGTCGTTATCGTGTAAAACGCTCTACTGGAATCCCTCGATCTTTCCAAAAACAGGTGGATAAACCAGAATCCCGTTCACTTGACGGTTCCGACGAGGACCCGAAGCTTTCCGGTGTTATGGTCAATGCAGACGGCGATTTTGTAATAGCACAGCCAGATAAGGCGTCCTGGGAGCTATATCAAGAGAAAGCAAGTGCCGCAGCGGCGACCGCAGCAGAACTCGCCGCGATGGAAAGTGGCCGGACACTGCAATCCCGCAATCTTCTTTGCCCCATCGACAATCGCATGTTTCTAGCACCGACTAAAACACCGTGCTGTAGTACGACTTATTGCAATGATTGCATCACGAATGCCCTGATTGAAAGTGACTTTGTTTGTCCTGGATGCAATGCCGAAGGTGTTTTACTCGACAACTTATCTACTGACGAAGATGCTATTACAAGAATCAAGGATTATGAATCCGAGCTGAGTGGTGAAAATCCACATGAAAAGCATCCAGTTGCCACCATAAAAATGCCCCCTGAAAATACCCCCAAAAAATCTCTGGGGCCATTAGAACCGCCTCGGTCGGAAAATACGAAAAAGCGGCTCGGAGGAGGCCGAGAGCTTGCAGACGAAAGCCATGATGGTACAAAAGCAAAAAGGCAGAAGGTTGAAGCCCATTCGGACCATGCACCAGATAGTAATATATCTAAATCAGACCGCGTCCATCCAGCTCCCAGTGCATCATTTGGCCAGTCTTTCCCTTCGTTTCATTATGGCCCACTACCAGAACAATTCCAAGCCCCTCCACTACCTAGCCAAGGCTTTCCGACGTTCAACCCTTACACTGCCACAAATAATACATGGGATCAGTCACAGACTATTGACCAGAATGCCTCAACATCACAAGGGCTATTTATGGCCAATGTGAACATGCCTGTTGTTCCTATGGGTGCCCAGCCTTCACCGGGTGTATTTCCTGCTCAGGGAAACATGAACTTTATGCCTTACTCAACCCAGCTGTTCCCTCAATTCTCTCTTCAAACATCCCAAGAACCACTCACTTTCTCTAATCAGCAGCGAACAGCATTTAGTGAACCATTTGCAAAAGAGGAGGATAATGCCTATTTCCGACAACCAGTTAATCCACATCGGCATCAAGGAAAGCAAAGGAGGCTTAGGCCTAGTGACTACAGAGAACTTTAAAGTGCTTATTGATGTTTGGGAATCAAATCCTACAGAATAATAACATGATATCTATTCTTGACCAGCTTTAAGTTGTTATTGTCAAGGTTAATTGGGCACATGACTAGGGTCATTCATGAGCTGCTCTACTCTGTAGTTGCAACTTCATGTGTGAAAATTAGAGACAATGAATAATCTTTTATGTATGTACGTACATACATGCTTCATGATAATCTAATTTTTTGCGTGTTCATATATATATATATAGGATCAATGCATTATTACCGGATGGTAGTCATTAGACTTGCACTATGACTTGACATCATGTACTCCATGCGGAGTATCTAGAATGGTATGGATAGGTAGCTCACAGGGGATCATGGTCATACATCCTTGGCTGAGCACTGCTTTTGGCCATACGTATTAGGAGAACTTTCTGAACTGCAGGGCAGGTCTTACTTCCATGGAGAGTTTGATTATGTCAAATAGGCATCATAAGTTGATGCACTCCCTACCTCACCCCACCACAGTGACGACGAGAAGCCCCGCATCAAAATTCCACCCCACCTTAAACCAGAATACAATATAAGGGATAGATCACCCCAACTACCTTAGGTACCTAATCTTTTCTCAACCCCTCTTTAGCCCAATTAGCAAACCATTCCCATATAATTCGATCCGACTCCGCTCTCAAGATGTCATTGACTAATAAATTATCCATAACCGACCTCGACCTCAAAGGGAAGAGGGTTCTTATCAGGGTGTGTATAAGTTGACGGGTTTCTCCTATAATCTCCTACATGGCCTGACTCTCCAAATTATAGGTTGACTTCAATGTGCCATTGGATGAAAATAAAAATATCACAAACAATCAACGAATCGCGGGCGCCCTACCGACTATCAAATATGCAATTGACCATGGCGCCAAATCCATCATTTTGATGTCCCACCTTGGTCGTCCGGACGGCAATCGCAACGAGAAGTACAGTTTGAAACCTGTTGCCCCTGAACTGGAAAAATTGCTGGGAAAACCAGTCACTTTTCTTAATGATTGTGTCGGGTCTGAAGTTGACTCTGCGGTGAGAACCGCAGACAATGGCAGAGTCATCCTTCTTGAAAATCTTCGATTTCACCCGGAAGAAGAAGGCAGCTACAAAGACCAGGAAGGAAAAAAGATCAAAGCGGATAAAAGCAGTGTTGATGAATTCCGAAAAGCTCTGACCTCGTTGGGAGATGTGTATATCAGTAAGTCTTTCCATTCCAACACCGGCCGGTCATAGCTCAAGGACGTCCTTTAGATGACGCATTCGGGACTGCGCACAGGGCCCATAGTTCAATGGTTGGAATTGATCTACCTCAGAAAGCATCAGGATTCCTCGTCAAGAAAGAATTGGAGTATTTCGCCAAAGTATTGGAAAACCCCGAACGTCCTTTCCTGGCCATCTTAGGAGGCGCCAAAGTTTCAGACAAAATCCAATTGATTGATAACCTCCTCAACAAAGTCAACATTCTGATCATCAGTGGTGGGATGGCATTTACATTCAAGAAGGTGTTGAAAGATATGAAAATCGGTAATAGTCTTTTCGACACGGCTGGCAGCCAAACTGTCAGTAAAATCATGGAAAAGGCCAAGAAAAACAATGTCCGAATCGTACTCCCCGTGGACTTCGTGACCGGCGACAAGTTTGCTGCTGATGCCAAGGTGGGCCATGTCACTGACAGTGAAGGTATTCCAGATGGCTGGATGGGGCTCGACTGCGGTGAAGCGAGCGTAGAGCTTTTTAAGGAAGCTATTAGCCAAGCTAAAACCATCCTTTGGAATGGGCCTCCTGGCGTTTTTGAGATGGAGGCTTTCGCAAATGCAACCAAGAAAACACTCGACGCCGCGGTAGCAGCAGCCAAATCTGGAAAAACTGTCATTATCGGTGGTGGGGATACAGCTACTGTCGCCGCGAAATACGGTGTCGAGCAGGAATTGAGCCATGTATCTACGGGTGGGGGAGCATCTTTAGAACTACTTGAAGGTAAAGATTTGCCTGGTGTTTCAGCCCTTTCGAATAAGTGAATCGGCTATGTCCATTTGTAACAAAATTGCTCAAATGGCTGTGAATTCACTCGATCCGTACACATGAATATTTAATATAATCAATCCGCTTAGATGCGCTTCCGGTTTGTCCATCTAAGGGCGATGTTTATAATAGGTACATGCGCCTAGCCCCCAAAAACCAGGAGGTCCGCGTAATCGACCACAGAAGGTAAATTTCATGCTCGTGTCTGGTCTTTGACATTGGGACAGTCCAGGAGGTTTGGAGATCTTTGACAAGGTAACAAGCCTTACAACATCAGCTAAACCAGGGCCGTTGGGTCCAAAGAGCATCTCATTCACCCAGCATATACCTGTATGTGTGGCAAAATTTGCAGGGAGATCGGAGGATGATTGGACACCTAGAGCGAGAGAGAAGTGGGTGTGCAGATCAAACCAAGTCAGGCATATCGCGTTGGTATTGTATGAAATGATTTTGTGGTCTTGCACCGGCAAATACAGTCGGAATGCGGCTTATTGTGCTTTGGATCCTTCCACTTTCTTTAGTTCATCCCTTAAAATCGATTAGTCAGAAGCACTTAAGATACAAACAAACAAGCTGGAATTCACATACTTCAGCTGCCTTGAAAACTCCTCAGTATTGTCATCATCATCCCAGCTTTCTTCCCACAGATGATGGTTGCTTGTCCCGTTAGTTCCGTGTGCCTCGGTGTCTTCCTGAGCCCAGTCTAAATAGGAGAGTCAACAGATGAGGAATTGCGGGTGTGTGGGACGCCTTAAGTAAAGCGGCGATGATGGTTAAGAGTGGGCGGAAAAGTACCTTCAACTGGAAAATCTTCGAATTCATCATCCTCTTCTAATGTAGCTGTTGGCTTATCGACTTGAGACAGATCAGCATCCTGAGTTGAAGTGTCAGGCTGAGATGGAGATGTGACTTTTGAATTTGACATCTTAATAAAGAGTGTTGTTGTGTTAACTTGAGTTGCAGCTCAGAAATGAAGTATTGCAGTTGTTGAAGAGAAAATCAGTACACATGCTAACAAGATGAATGATTCTGTGATTAGATATGTGAGCGCCAGATTGGTTAGCTAATCAGTCATATGCAAAAAGGATGAGAGTTCTTGGCACTGAAAGCAAGGGTTATTTTTTGGGAATTGTTACATAAACACCCCAAGTTGTTATAAAAACACCCCAATTTCAATACCACCCATTTTGCCTGGGAAAGGACTTGAAATTAATAAATAGCTACTTGATTTAATAGTTAAAGTCTTTAGAATAGGTAGCTGATAAATCTAAAAGCAAGTTATTCTTATTTTATTGCTAAATCTATGTATAAGTAACTCTATTTCATAAATGTGATTTATTTACTAAATTACTTATAAATTTAACTATAAATTTATCTACAAGAGAATTCAAACTAATTTAAGCTGACTGTAAATATGAATATATTTATTTCTTAATTTCATTTTTTTTTATTTTTAATTATACAGATATTACAAATGTTTATAAAATATAATAAAAAAATAAAATAAAATAATATAATATAATTTTTCTTTTTAGTATTAAAATTTTTTTCTAAAATAACTTATTATTAATACTAAAAATTAATATTATAAATAAATTTTAATACTAAAAAGAAAAATTATTTTATTTTATTTTATTTTATTTTTTCTCTCTAATTGTATAAGAACTTAATAGCTTCTTGAAATGAATTTATCTTGATTAAAACAGTATTAATTATTTTGTGTATTGTTAGAAAAGGTTAAAATCATTAGCAAGTGAATGAAATCATGAAATGGTGGATTACATTACCTGAGGTGGCAAGGTGCTTCACATTGACATAACTAGTTAATAACTTCAAGATCTGTAACCATCAACTCTTTCCTAATTAACTATCAATGACTTAATGAACATTTATCAAGATGATAAGCAGAGGACAGGCTACAATACTAGACACACTGAATAAATGCTACATATATGGCTACGCTGTCAGTTCACTCAAAAATTCACTTACTCTCATTGACTGCAATCTCAAATCTAGTGGTGATAAAAGCTGATCTCCTCACTAGCCACTCTTGCATGTACTCTTGTTCGCCCTGGAAATAGCTGTTGCAATGCGGCTAGCTGCAAAATTCAACACTTATTATGCTGAAAGACCAGGTGACCCGCCTTGAGCTGCCTTAGAACCTCAAAGTACTAAGTCTTCTGATAGTTTTAACAACAATGGTCACCAATGCTGTCAGATGCCTTACCCTATATACTGCTGTTGGTCCGATTGTATTCTAATTTTCTGCCATTACAGGTTCTGGGTGGAATCGCAGATACCGTTGCGCAATCGATCACGGCGATTCGATCCGGGCAAAAGTTTTCCCAAAAGCCAGAGGATAACTTGATAGAAATAGAGTCTCTAAACAGGGGGAAAAAGTTTCCCATCCCTGAGCTGGCATCGACGAAAGTGGCACATCTTCCTTTCGACTTTGAACGTCTCACACGATTTATGGCCTACGGCTTTTTTATGGCGCCCATCCAATTCCAGTGGTTCGGTTTCTTGTCCCGTGCTTTTCCAATAACGAAAACCCATTCGACTTTCCCTGCCCTGAAACGGGTAGCATTGGATCAATTTATATTCGCCCCGGCCGGTACATTGTTTTCTTTATGCAGCAAATATTCTGGTGCTAATTGGTTTTAGGTCTGGTTTGTTTTTTCACGTTCATGACAGTTGCTGAGGGTGGTGGTCGCAGGGCGATTACTCGAAAGTTTCAGGAAGTATATATTCCTACACTGAAAGCCAACTTTGTGTTATGGCCACTGGTGCAGATCCTAAACTTCCGGTTAATTCCCATTCAATTTCAAATTGTAGGTTTTTCTTTCGGTGTCTCTACAACAGCAAGCTAATTGTATTTAACCAAGCCTTTTGTTTCTTCGGTTGGTATTGCATGGACTGCTTACTTATCGCTTACAAACTCTGCGGGGGACGATTGAAGACTGGGCTTTTTCGAACTTGGATGGCATTCATTGTTGAAGGCAATACCCATATAACCTCCTACCTAACTCAAACCAAGAAGGTTGATATCCCAAACTGCAAGACAAATATATACGTGATTGTTGATTAACCCGCACAAAGACCGCTGTACCATTCCCGGGAATTCAACGCGCATCTTGTATATTTAGAGCGAGGTGGGGTCAAGTAGAGTTTTCAGGCTACGAATCAGTCAAGCTAGCTGATTGAGACTTCTGGTAGATACTGTATTCCGATCGATTCTTGCGTCTCCAAATCTATGATTTTGAGGGTTTTTAGAAGTTGGATGCCAGATACGAACGCTGACATGGGCAATCGTTTCTGGGAGCAGGACCGGGGAAATAAGGGGCTATATCACGACAGTTAGCAGAAATTCGACGAATGACAAGGGTTAAAAATGACATATCTAACCTAAGGCTAACATCCTGATGCATGGGCAGTAACCCTATATCGTAGAGCGTTGCCGCATGGCGTGTCATTGATAACATGGCGGCCTCTTTAGCCACAGGATCCGCGAAAGCATTGGGCATTAGCAATGATGGACCTCCTTGCAGTATCAGCGAACGGTCAATGGGCTCCATAGAAGGGGGAGCTGCAACGACGGCTAATTTTCGAATTTGTTGGGACCGATTGACAGCAGAAATTTCGAGGTCAAAAGGGTGAACCAGGCCATTATGCGTGGGACTTGTGAAAGATACATACACCCCATTTCCCTTCGAAAATGGTGTCGTGCACGACGCAATGGGTTCGAGGGCGCATTTGGGTCCTGGCATTGCATCCCATCCATGTAAGCCCGAATTTTGACTTAATTCCTTATTGGATAGAGGCTGTGAGCCACTTAAAAAAGAGAAATCCACGTTTGTTTTCCAATGCGTTAGCAGTTTGCGTCGAACATTCCCGGAAACTAGTACAGAAGCATGAATAACAATATCCAGAGCGGAACGAGTTGGAAGGGATTCCGTTGGAGAGCGCCTTTTCCCGCTGGCAACTAGTTCAAAAACGAAAGTGATATCGTCCCCAGAACGACACGAAAAAGATGTTTCAAGTGTCGGGCCCTGGCCCAAGGCCCTGACAATACCTCCAGCTAAGTTAAGGTCCATTAAGTCCAAGCTCACTTCAAGTACTGCAGCTGAGGTCACCTCATATTCTAAGATGGCTTGAATCGAGATGTCATCGTGAAGATTGCGTTGGGAATAGCTCATCGTCAAGTTCGACACAAAAATAATGCGAATCGGGTTTTCTGATGATTGTGAAATGTTGATGACTCGCTCTTCACCAGTAGCTGTGGGGGATACGTGTAGAAGCCTCGATGCAGGAAGATACGGTCGTTCGTGACTGATGGGAAATGAGGTTTTGAGGGGTTGGAATACATTTAAAGATGCGGGAGTGAGGCGCGGAAGATAATCATCCTCGATAGCCTGATTTGATGAAAGGGTTTTGAAGCTTGCAGACGCAATGAGTAAGAGATAGTGATTCTGCTGATGAGTTTGGGGGCGTTCTGGCTGTCATTAGAAACTGCCCGACGGGTATTATTCGAATAATACGTACGCAAATGAATATGGACCTTCCATATCAGGAATATATGGTCAATGGCAGACTTATCATGGTTCATACAATGAACTGTAATATCTGGATCATCAACATTTGGCACCGACGTGGAATAGATAAGATGCCTCTTTGGGGTATCTTTGGGAGTAGTGGCATCTGGGGAGTGTATAACAAATGCATCGAGTTGAACTGATGCATGCCGGAGTAGTGATTGTAGCTCATCACAGCATCTTGACTGACTGACAATATAGACAGTAACCAGCTCATCTGCAATTCATAACTGACAGTTAGAATCATACTGCTGGGAATGTGCAGGTTCTTACCGAAAAACAACAGAGTATGCTGCTGAATTTTAGGGTATTGGTGAAATGCTTGTAGATGTGAAACAAGTGTGTTTTCAAAATCAACTTCTGCTCCAGTAGGGATGAAAGTGTCAATAGATATATGATCTGGGGAATCAGTTGCTGCCATCTTTTGGCAGTCTAAAGCCTGTCTGTTCTTTAACTCTCATCTAGTATTAAACTGACCAATATCACATCTTATACTCTGTAGCTACTTGCAAAGATCTAACCTGACTGAGGTAGAGATGGAACTCAAGTTATTAACTAACTTAATTCACTTCAAATGATCTTCTACTTAGTAATCTGGAATCTTAATTTAATTACTTTATTTATCTTTTGAATTTTGGTAAAATAATTGATAAAAAAAATATGAAGTATTTTATTTTAATAATATATAATGCTAATAAACTAACTGCTAGAATTAGAAATTTTTATTTCATTCTTATTTTCACTTAAAATGAAACTAAATCAGAATAAGAATGAGATTTTTAAATTAATAATTAATAAATATTTAAAATTTTACTTTTAAAATAAAAGTTATAATTTTTAACTTTTTATTTATTAATTATTTATATAAATTTTATATAAGTTTTTAATTTTTTTATTTATTTTATTTATTTATTTTTTTTAATAATTATTAAATTTAGAAATTATGTAGAGAAACATCTCATGTTACTTAGCTAAATATTCTTACTACTTATATAAATATTTTTTATCATATCAAATCTGAAAAATTAGTAAAACTAATTAGAATCTAGAAAGAGATTATGTAGAGAAACATTCTGTATTACTTAGCTAAATATTTTTGCTGCTTATATAAACATTTCTTATTATATTAAATTTAGAAAATTAGTAAAATTAGCTAGAATATTTATAAATTTAGTATTACATTTTATTAAATTTATAATGTTATATAAATTCTTATAATTATATATATAAAATCTGATTATACTATTAACTAGTTTATTATTTATTATGAAATTTCTTTATTAAATTACTTTAAAATAATTAATAATATTTCTTAATTAATACAGCTAATTCTGCTTGCTAATTTTAGTTTTTTTATAATTTTTTTTAACATGAGAAATGTTTTTAATAAGTATTTAAAGACTTAGAAATTCATGATTATTATTTTCTGTATTAATAAGAAAAATAACAAGCTAATTTATTATTATATGTATTATAATTATTCTGGAAAGATTATTAAGCATGAATAATGTTATATAAATTATATTATTTGCTAAATTAAGTACTTATTTAATTTTATAATTAGCTATTTAAAATATTTTAATTACTAGTTTATTTATATTTATAATTCTAATTATAATTATAGTTTTTTATATTAAATTCTTCATTTTATTTTTTATTAAATTAAATTTAATAATTATAAAGAAAAAATTAAAATTATGATTAAAAATAATATTATACTGAAAGATATGCTAAACATTCTTTTAATTAATAATTCTAAAATTAAATTTTCTTATTATGATATTAATAATCATATGAGAATTAAACAGATTAAATTTCTTAATAATAAAACTTCTATACAGATTTTTTTAATCTTATTTTATAATAAAGCAGAATAAATTCATGCATATTATAATAATAATAATAATAAATTAACTAGTCTATTCTTCATGCATTATAACTTATTAAAACTAATTAAATACTATTCTAATATACTTTATATAAATATTACATTTAAAATAAATTACTTAAAAATGCTTTTTTTAAATATAATCAAAAATATAGCTTTAAATTAAATTTTTTTTATAATATTTTACTTTATAATTCATTAATAAGAAGAGAATTTCTTCTAGATATTTTATTAATTATTTAAGATATATATGAATTATGAAATTAACTTTTTATATATAATTTTAATTAATAATAAAAAAACTCTTTATAATATTATTAAAGCTAAATAATGCTTGATTATAGTTTTTTATTATTACTAGCATATTTAAATAAATATTTTCAAGTATTATTAGCTAATATTTCATAAGAAATTACTAAAAGAAACTGATAAGAATTAACTAAATATTCAGACTATTATAAATGCTATTAGTTAATATTAAAATTTCTTTCTTTACTTATTTAATAAAATAATTCATGCTTAAATTAAATTTGTATTTTATAAATTACTTAATTAATTTAAAAAGCAAATTAGTAAGAAATATTCTAATATAATTTTTTATATAAAAAAATAATAAATTATAAAAAGAAAGTTCTTCATGCATATCTGAATAAATAAGTATTTATACTTCTGCAGTATAATTATATTTAAAATTAAAAATACTTATTATTTTTTAAAGAATAATTTATAAAATTTAAAGCATAATTTTAATAATATAATTAATTAAATAAAATTAATAATATTATAAATTAATAAGCAGATTATTAAAATAATTAAATAAACTTATATAAATATATTATATTTATTTATAACTTTTTTATTTTATAATATTTATAAATTTATCTTAAATTATGCATTACATTATGTATAAAAAATAATTAATTATTATTTTAAAATTTTTACATATCTTATTTATTACATGAATATGTTTAAATTTATTATAAAAATTCTTTATATATATTAATTTTAGAAAATCTTTTTTTAAATTAAATATATTTATAAATATAAAATTTTCATAAATAATAATAACTTTAAAAATTTATTAAAATATTAAATAATCTAATTCTTTAAATATATAAGCTACTGTTTAAAATAGTTACTAATTTTAATTAGTCTTATAAAATATCTAATCTTTTATAAGATATTATTAATAATTAATAAGATTTTTTTTAATTTAAATAATCTAATTTATTCTAAATTTAGCATAAATTAATTATAAGATACATGAAATTATAAGATATAAATATTAATAAATAATATAATAAGAAATTTAATTATTCATATATAAAAAAGAGATTCTGATAAATATAAAAGAAAATATAAATAAGAAAAAGCTTTAATAATTATTATTATCTAATTAAGTAATGAATTTTCATCTAATTAAAATAAAAAATAAGTAATAATAATACTAAATTTATATATAAAAAAAAATCTGCTTTCTTTTTCTTAGTTTTTATTACATTTTTAAATGAATTAGCTAAATTAGCTAAATTTATTAAGTTTATTAAATTTAATGATAAGTGACACAGAATAACAGAATTGGATTTACAAATGTTCTGTCTAGATTTTCAAATGTTCTAATTAGTTCTACTAATTTTTCAGATCTGACATGATAAGAGATGTTTATATAAGCAGCAAAAGTATTTAGCTAAGTAATATGAGATATTTCCCTACACAATCTCTAAATTTATTACTAATTTTATACTATTATTAAATTTATATTTAGTTATAAATATTTATTTTATATTTATTATTTTTATTTATTATTTTTATTTATTATTTTTATTTATAATTAAAAAGTTTAATTTTAATTTTTCTAATATTATTATAATATTAATTAAGAATTTTTTATTATTATATCTTAAAATTATAATTTTTTTAATTATTAATTTTATAAAATATTCTTAATACTAAAAATATATATTTTTATAAATAAATAAATAAAAGAAATAAGAATGCTTTTATTTAATATATTTAAATATAAAAAAATTATTTAAAAAAAATTTATAATTTATAATTTAGTATATTTTTATAGCTTTTAGCTTAGAGCTTATTAAAATGATAAAAGTAAAATACTTAGTTAAAATATGGAATAATAAAATAAAAATATATTTATTAAGAATTATAAAACATAAAATATGCAGTTAGTAAATATAAAACATATAATACATGATTAATATATGTAAAATAAAATAAAAATATATGATAATAATTAAATAATAATATTAAATAATAATATTAAATAATAATAAATAATATAAAGACATGTAAATTAGAAGAAAAAATAAAAAAAAATAATTTATTTAATTATATTAATCTAGAAACTATGTATAATAATAAAGCATGTAATGAAATGATAAAATAAAATAATAAAATAAATTAATAATCTAAAAAATAATAAGAAAATAATAATAACAAGTATTTAATTTTTATATATCAGAAATATTAAGAATAATAATAATAATTAATTAATTAATTAATAATTATTACTTATTTTTAATAATAAAATATATTTATAAAATAATTTAATTAATAAGTTATATATAAAATAATTATTAAACATGCATATTTAGATTAATTATTAGTTTTTATATATTTCTTAATGCATTTAAATAATATAAATTTTTTTTTCTTAAATATTATGTTTTTTTAACATTTTTTAATTTTATCTTACATGTTATTATCTGTAATTACTACATGTAAAACATTTAATTAATATCTAGATTATTTTATTAATATTATAAGAATAGTAAATATATCTTCTAATATTAATAAAATATAAAAAAAAAGCAAGTTAAATAAAAATAATTAAGCATATAATTATAGCAGTCTGAAGCTTATATTTTTAATTCTTATTATATATTAAATATTATATTTTATAATATTAGATTCTTTAATTAAATTTATTAAATTCTGTAATTATAAGATTTTCTAACTTTATTAAATAACTTTAATTAACTAATTTTATAAATTATATAAGTTAATTACACATGTAAATTCTGCTATTTTTTTTTAAATAAGCTTTTTTATATCTAGATTATTTAATAATGAAATATTATTTTTTTCTTTTATTAATTACTTATATTAGATTTATATTATAAAATATTAATTTTCTAATTAATTAAGCAGAGAATAATTAAATTTACTAATTAAATTTTTTAAATATTATTTATAAAAAAGTTTTATTACTTATTATTAGTAATTCTGATATTAACATGAATCTTATAATTGTTAAAAATATTATTAATAAATTACTTAATAAGACTAGTGCTTATCTGATTTACTTAAAAATAAACATGAAAACATATAATAAGTAGCTTATTATAACTTATTCAGTAGAATTTAATAACATTTCTGCTGATTTTTACTCATTTATATAATTATAAATTATAATTACATTTTTTAAAAAAAAATAATACTTAATTTTTATTAATACTTATATATAAAACATGTAATTAAGATAAAATTAAAAAAGAAATTCTCATTTCTTCTAATTTATAATCTTTTAATTATTAAGTTGGAAACTTTACATAAATATATTATTATTATATTAAATAAAAAATGAATTTTCTTATTAAAATTATCTGCAGAAGCATTTATATTATTTATATTAAAGAAAAATAAAAATTTAAAATTTTATATAAATTATAAATAATTAAACTGCATTATAATTAAGAATAAGCACTTATTACTATCTATTACTAAGAGTCTTAATTATTTTAATAATATAAAAATTATTTTAAAATATAATTTTTATAATATTTATTATTATATAAATATTAAGTAAGAAGATTACTAGCTAACAGCTTTCTAAATCTAATATAATTATTATAAATTTAATATTATATTTTTTAATTTTATGAATACTCTAGCTATATTTCAGATTTATATTAATAAAATTTTTACTAATATTTTAAATAATTTTATTATAATTTATCTAAATAATATTTTTATTTTTTTAAATTTAATAAAAAAATATATAAAACATGTTTAAATTATTATAAAATATCTTAATTATGCTAATTTATATTATATATAAAAAATAATAAGTGTAAATTTGCTATTAATAAAATATTATTTTTAAATTTTATTATTAAATCTGATAGCATATTTATAAAACAAGATTAAATTCAAGCTATTTATAAATAATTTAAGCTTAAAAGCATTAAGAAAATTCTTATTTTTTTGCAATTTATGAATTTTTATTATAAATTCATTAAAGTTTATTTAAAAATTACTTATTCTTTTTATAAGCTTATTTAAAAAAAAGAAAAAAATTAATAAAAAGTATTATTTTACTAGTTAAATAATACTTAGAATGCTTTTAATTATCTTAAAATTATTTTTATTACTGCTTTATTTCTTGCACATTTTAATATTTTAAAGAAAATTCTTCTTAAAATTAATATATTTATCTTTATTATTACTGAAATTTTATTACAAATAGAAAATAATAATTTTTAATATTTTATTATTTTTTATAACTGCAAACTTATTAATGTGAAAACATGTTATAACATGCATGATAAAAAACTCTTAATAATAATTACTTTTTTTAAATACTAAAAATATTACTTAAAAAAAGCTAATATTTAGTAACTGTCTTATCTAATCATGCTAATTTTTAATATTTTATAATAATTAAAATATTAAATAAATATTAAATAAGATGAGCAGAAGTATCTAATACATATAATTTTATTTTCTTATATTATTTAAATAAGTTAAATCTAATAAATATATCTAGTTATTATATAAATTATATTAAATTTTATTATAATAAGATAATGCTTTTTATTTTATAGAAAAAGCTTTAACATGAAGTTAAATTAGAATAATTAATTAAAATTATAAAATTACTTTAAATTTTTACTAACTGCATATAAATGTATGATAAAGAATGTAAAATATTTTTTTATATTTTATTATTTATTTTTATAAAAAGCATGACTTAAGATAAAAATAATAATATTTCTTTCATGCTAAAAGCATATCTTGCATGCTATTATTAGCTTATTACAAGTATTAGAATTTCTTCTAGAAATCTCATGTTATAAATATTAATTAATATTATATTAGTATCTGAAACAGCTTATTTTAACTTATCTAAATTTCTGATTTTATTTCTTACTTGAATTTAAGATTTTAATTCTTTTATTATTACTTTTAAAAAAAAATTATAAACTTAGATAAAGAGTTTAAAGCTAGTAAATTAATATAAATAATTAATAATTACATCTTTATCTTATAATAAATAATATTAATTATTAAAATCTTACATGTAAATTATAATAATTCTTAAGAAGAATATTTTAATATTAAATAAATTATATAATAAATTAAATACTATTTTAATACTTAAATAATTATTTAAAATTATTTTCATAAATTTTATTATTAGTTTATTAGTTAGTTTATGAAAAGAATTAGCATATAATGTCATTCTAGTTATTATTAATATTTTTATTAAGTTCATTTTATATATTTCATGTAGAAAGAAATATATAATAAAAGATTTAGCAGAAATCTGCTATAACCATATTTTCACAGTTTATAATATATTTAAAATAACTAGGAATTTGGTTTAATTCTAAGCTTTCATTTAAAAAACATGTGAAAATAAAAATAACTGCTACTGAGAGAATCTTAAATCAATTATTAAAACTTTTAAATACTGAGAAAGATTTATTATTTCAGGCAATGAGACAGCTTCATATTGCCTGTATTATTTTTTTATTTTTTTTTATTATTCATTATAATCTTATGCAGTCTGTAACTAAGAAGATTATCTGTCTAAACAGAATTTACTAGTTATTACATACATTTAAATATAAGAAAAATACAAATAAACTAGGCAAATGAAATATCTCCTCTTCTCAGAAATGAAAAATATAACTTTTTTATCTCTGGGCATAGAGGTCCTGGAGCTAGGTCCTGGAGTGAGATTTTTGAAGCTTAGAATGAGATTTTTTAGAAGCTACTTCAGGCACTTCATGCTCAGAGCAGCACCTAATTGCTTGTATTATCTTAATTACTAATTATAAAGTTTTAGTTTAGTAAAATAATTAAAAATATTTACTAAATAAATATAAGAAACTGTAAAATAAAGCTCTTAGAAAAATATTAGATGCTTTTAAAACTACTTTTATTTATGTCATGCAGATTAAGATCTTAATTTCTCTAATAAAAGTAAGATTTAATAGAATTTGCAGAAATTATGCTGCCAGATTATTAAGAATATCTAAATTTCATGTGATAAGAAAAAAATTATTATCTGAATTTTAATCTTATTCTAGTAAAATAAAATTAGATTAAAGAAAATATTTAAATTAAAATTAATCTGAATATAATATTCAGTAAATTAAGCAGACTCCCAGCAGAAAAAAGAGGAAAAAATCTAAAAAAATCAAGAAATATTCTTCTTAAATCTTTAGATTATGCTCTTTACTTTCAGAATAATTATTCTTTCTAAAATTAGAAAAAATTAAAATTAAATGAAATCCTTCATGATATTCTAATTTATCAAATTTATTAAATATTCAGACTAAGAAAATTTTATAAGTTAAAATAGATTAGAAAACTCAGCTTACTATAAAAGAAAAATATCTTAAATTAATAAAAAAATTATCATTAAATAACTTGATTATATATTCAGATAATTCAAAAGCTGAAAATAATAATACTAGTACTGGAATTTATATTTTTCAAGAAAATATAAGATATTTCTGAAATCTGGACAAGCAAATGAAAGTTTTTAATGCTGAATTATTTATTATTTAAATAGCTTTTTAAAAAGCTAGTTAAATAATTTCTAAATCTGAAATTATTTCAGAAATTTTAATTTTCTCAGACAGTTAAGCTGCACTTTAAAGACTGGAGAAAAATAATCTAAAATCTAGCTTATATTATATAAATTTCATAAGAGATCTCCTGAAAAATCAGAAATATAATAATATTAAATCTCATTTATACTGAATGCTAGCTCATGTGAAAATTCATGAAAATAAGAAAGCTAATAAAGCAGCTAAAAAAACTACTTAATTATAAGAAATCTTTTCAGAAAAATATATTTCTCATTTCTTTATTAAAAGAAAAATTCATGAATAGTCTCTGACTGAATGACATGAGAAAATTTTTAATAAAGAAAAAGAAAATAATTTTTATTTTTAATTTAATTTAAGAATTAAATAAAAAGCATCTAGATTAAAAATATTAAAGAAAATCTAATTTACTATTACCCAGCTGAAGCTGGAGCATGAGTATTTTAAATCTTATTTAAAAAGATTACTAGATTATTTAACTGAAAATTATAATTCTTATAATTTAAAAGAAACTCCTGAGCACTTACTTCTCAATTGCTCATTGAATAAAGAAAAGAAGAGAAAAATTTAACAGAAATTAAATATTTCATTATTATCTTTAAAATTCTTATTTCAGACTGAATTAGAAGTAAAGTTTCTGATTTCTTAATTAAAGAAAAACAAAGATTACTACTCATGAGTGAATATTACAAAATCAGTAGCTTTTAAAAATTCTGAAGAATTGATTAAATTATTTCTTTTATTAATTATTTTCTATGTTTGAATTATTATTTCTGTGAAGAAAAGATATTTTATTTGCCTGATTTATTTTTAAATTTATTATTTAAATTTTTATATTTATATTCAGCTAGTAAATTCTGCTTTAACAGATAGTCTTCATAGTTACTAACTGCATGAAATTATAATGAATTAAAAAAATATATATATATAATATATTTAAGATTATTATTTCTAATTAAGATTTATTATTCACAAGTAAATATTAATTAATATTATATTTTTATCTTAATATATATTATAAGCTCTTTATAGCTTTTTATTTTCAGATAAATAATTAAATAAAATATTAAAATTAAATTCTAGAATATTATCTAAGATGCTTTATTAATTTTAATTAAGATAATTAATTAATGTACAGCTTTTTTTTTTTTTTTTTTTTTTTTTATTCATTATAATCTTATGCAGTTTGTAACTAAGAAGATTATCTGTCTAAACAGAATTTACTAGCTATTACATACATTTAAATATAAGAAAAGAAAATACAATTAAACTAAGCAAATGAAATATCTTTTCTTTCTAGTAATGAAAATATAACTTTTTTAACTCCGGGCATTGAGGCCCTGAAGCAGAGCTCAGATTGAAAGATGTCTCAAAATCATTTTCAGGACAAGTTGTCACAAGTGTTTTCTCTGGGTAGTGAAGCCCCGGGGCTAGGCCCCAGAGCGAGATTTGACCCCCGGAGCGAGATTTTTTAGAGGCTACCCCGGGCACCTCATGCCCGGAGCAGAGCTCAGATTGAAAAGTGTCCTAAAACCAGTTCCAAGACAGATTGTCATGAGTGTTTTCTCCAGGTAGCAGAGCTCTAGAACCAGGCTCTAGAGCAAGATTTTAATTTCTGAAGTAAGATTTTTTAGAAATAGCTCATAAATGCCTGAAGCAAAATTAAGATTGAAAAGAGTTTAAAATTTTCTTATAGAATGAATATTATCAGGCTGTTTTAGATCTGTAAAATCCATTCTCAGATAGCAATTCTTGTTTTTTTTAAATAAGAAATTAAAAATCTAAGCTCTAGCTCTATCTAAAAGAATAGCTTTAATAAAAGCAGTAGAATATTCAGTTCTTTTTAAAATTAATATACAGTTTTATTAATTTAGCATCTGCAGAAATTCTTATAAATTTTTATTTAGAACTTTAAGTTAATATTTTAAAATTTTCAAAATAATTTATTATAAAAATAATTAATTATATAAAAGCATTTGCAGAAATATAATAATAACTTATTATACAGCTAGAATTTACATGTTTATAGCAGAAATCTTATTATAATAAAAAATATATTCTTAAAAATTTTAAAATTAAAAATTTTATTATATTACATGTTAAAAACTTTAATATGCTATTTTTAGCTTATAAATTAAATTACTAACATGTCAGTTTATTTTAAATTATAAAGATTTAAGATTAGTAATTATATAAGCTTTGGTTATTACTTATATATAAAAGCATTTATTTTATTTTTCATATATTATTACTAAAAATATATAATTAAAGAAAAAATATTTTTATATTATCAGAATCAGAACTAGTTAATAATATTAAAAAATTTATAATTAAAAAAATTCTTAAAAGTAAGTAATAATAAGATTAAAAAAAATATTTTATTTACTAAGCTGATTAAACTCTAAAAAATAATACTTAAAAATTTAAAAAATATATTATTAATATAAAAGTACTTAATAATTTTCTTAAGCAAGAAGTAAAGTATTTAATATTTATAAACATGTTAAAAAAGTAATAAAAACTTAATAAATAATTATTTTATATTATTAGATATATATTTTTTTTTATAAATTTTTCTCTTATAAAATTTTTATAAAATTTTAATAAGATATTTATGCATTAAAAATATATTACTAATATAAAAAAAATTTTATTTTATTTTAAAAAATACTACTAGTTATAAAATTTTTTTAAAAAACACAGTCATGCTACATTATATCATGAAAAATACTAATATAAGCTTAATTAATCTAAGCTAATTAGTATTTAAATATCTGCATACTTATAATTATATTATTAAACTTATCTAAATAATAATTATATTTTAAAATTATAATTTAAAATTTAAATAAGATTTAATAAGAATTAAATAATTTACTATTCTCATATTAGTAATATTCTTTAGCTAGAAAAAATATGACTTGAGTAAATCTGATTTACTATTACTCAGTTAAAGCTTGAGCATGAGTACTTCAGATTCTATCTAAAAAAATTATCTGAATATTTAACTAATATTTGCTTAAATTACTAGTTAAAGAAAAATTCTAAGCATTTATTAATTAAGTACTAGAATCAGCAGAAAAAAAGAAGAAAAATTTAAAAAGAATTAGATATTTTCTTGCTCTTATTAAAGCTATTCTTTCAGACTGAATTAAAGCTTAAATTTCTAATTTTTTATTTAAAAAAAACAAGAATTATTATCTGAAAGTAGATTTGACAAGTCTAAAACAGTTTAATAATATTTACTTTTCAAGTAAACTTTAAAGAATTTTTAATTTTAATTTTACTTCAGGCATTCATGTCTGGAGTTACTTCTAGAAAATCTTATTTTAAAAATTAAAATCTTATTCTAAGATCTAGTTTTAGAGCTTTATTAATATAATATCTCATCTGATAATTTTATATATTTAATAATTTTAAACTATACTAGAATTACTCATGTTTAAATAAGTATTAAAAATCAGATATTTATTTAAATAATTTAAAAATTTCAGATAAAATTATTAATATATTAATAAATAATTAACTTATTTCTTTTTCTGAATATTTATAATAACTTTTCTATAATACATGATGTAAAAATAATGTTATTTAAAAAATAAATTTACTTATTTATAATAAATTAAGCTTTATTTTAAGTTTATAACTATAAAATTAAATCATAATATATAAGTAATTAATTTTAACTAGATTCTAAAATATTTTTCTAAAAAGCTTAAAATTAAGTTTAAAAAATAAACTTAAATTTTATAAAAATTAAATATTAAAAAATAAATAAATAAAATCATGTATAAATAATGTATAAATATATATATATATAATTAAAATAAAATTATATAATAATTTATTTAAATTAATAATATAATTTAAATATTAGAATATTTTAAAAATTTTAAAAATTATAATTTAATAAAAATATTTAATATTTTAAAATAAAAATAAAAATATAATATTTAATTATAATATTAAAATTATTTTTTATTTATTTTTATTAAATTATTATTAATATTAATGAAAAAAATAATTTTAAATAATAAATAATAAATATATACTTATTTTTTAATTTATAAAATAAATTAATATATTTTAAGAAATATTCAATAAAATTATTTAATAATTAATATTAATATATAATAATAATTTTTATTATTTTTATTATTAAATATATATTATTAATTAATTATTTCTTTAAATAGTTAAATTTTTTAAATTTAAATTTTATTTTTAATAAATTATTAGCTAAAATTTTATTATATTAAAAGTTTAAATAAGATTTTTTAAAAATTTTAATTAATTTAATAAATAAATAATAATAATAAAATATAAATATTTAAATTTAAATTTATTAAAAAAATTATATTAATATATATATAATTTACATTTTTAATTATTTTATATATAAATTTAAATTATTTTTAAAAAATAAAAATTTAAGATTTTCTGAAAATTAAACTTATAATATTTAAATTTAATATTTAAAAATATTATTTTTTATTATTTTATAAGTTATTAAATATTATATTTTTTAAACAAATTTTTTTAAAATTCTATTTTTTTAATATTAAATTTATATAATAATTTTTTAAAGCTAGATTTTTTATTAAATTTTTTATTAAAAATTTTCTTTTCATATAATATATTTTATTTTATTTTATGAATATAATTTTTTAAAACTTTTATAATATATAAAAAATAAACTAAAAAATATAAATTTCATATAATTTTATTAAATTATATAATATTTTATTATCTAAATAAAAAAATAACTTACTTTTATTATTTTATTTTAATTGCTTATGAGAAATTAAGTATATAAGTAATCTAGTATAATCTGATTTTATAAGAAAATATAATAAAAAAATAAATATATTATTATTACTTGTATTACTACTAATTTCCTATTTACTTAGTTAATTAGTAATTTATATACTACTAATTTCTTATAATCTAATCTCAGCTTGTAAGATCTAGTAAAGTTTTATAAAACTGCTAAATTAGCAGGCAGAATTTCTGCAGAGTCTTATGAAAATTCTATAAAAGATTTACTAAGATAGATTAGATAAGAAAGATTTGGCAGAACTGTCTGTAAGACTAAATCTTATATTTTTCTCTTTTTAAAATAATTCTATTCTTAAAATTAATTATTATCTAGATTCTTATGAAGATTAGAATATAAAACTAATAGCATGTGCTATTTATAATATTCTTATAATTATGTAAAATTTCTTTATAAGAGTAAAATCATATATAAAAAATATTTAATTTACAGTTATAATTTAGTTATGAAAAACTTATTACTTTTTTAAAATCTAGTAAGAAAAAGTACTAGATGTGAGAAAACAACTAAAATTAATTAATAGTAAAGTTTGTGATTAAATTTCATAAGCTGAAATCTTCTTATAAAGAATTTCTCTATTCTATAAATAATTATAACAGTTACTTATAAATATCTAGTCTTTTTAGTAAAGTAATTCAGTTGTTCTAGCTTTCAATTAGCTAAAATAAGTAATAATAACTTCAGTAATAGCTTGCAGACTTGTTATAATGAAAGTTTCTGCTTTATAAATGAGTTTTTTAGTTTTATAATATTATGCTTACTTATTTTAGTAATATTATTTACTTTTTCTTATTACTCATGAGTTTTTAGTTAGATTATGAGAATTTTAATTTCTAAAAAATATATAATTTTCTTTTTTTTCTTTTTCTTTTTTCTTTCTTTTCTTAAGTTTCATTTTTTTCTTAATTATACTCAAGTTTTTAATCATATCTTATAATAATTTTAGTTAAGTAAGTATAATTCTAGCTCATGAGCATCTTATAGTTTTTTTTCTATTTATTATTATATTTTATTTACATGCTGATAATTTGCAAGTATTTTATAAATTATAAAAAACTTAGAATTATCATTTGCAAGTATTTTATGATAAAGTTTATTTTTTTCTTAAATTATACTAATAATTTTATAGCATTCTTAACTTTTAAATCTTAAATTTTTAAGATATTTGTGCAGTTATATACTAATTATAACTACTATTAGTATAATGTAAATTTATTAGATTTATAAGAATATTAAGTTTCATGCTAATATAATTATAATACTTTTTAGTAGTTATTAATGCATGTGCTTCAGGCAATTACTTTAAAGCTTGCTAGTCTGAATTTCATAATTATTTTTATAAATAATACTTTAAGTATCAGGCTTTTCTGAGAAAAGGAAATGCCATGTTACATGAATTTATTTTTTATGAATTTTTAGATTTAAGCACTAGCTCTTTAACTATTTTCAGGCTTATAAGAATGATTTCTTCAGCTAGTTATTAAAGAATTTCAAGCATCTTATTTACTTATAATGAAGTAATAAGTTACTCTTCTAATTTAAATGTTTTCTAATAAAGATTTTCTAGCTTGTAAGCTAATTATTTTTCAGAATGTTAATTTAGCTGATTATTAATTATATTTATGAGTTTTCTTATTTAATATAAGTATTATTACTAAAAGTTTACTTATTTTATCTGTCTTGCAGATAGCTGTTTCAGTTTTAAAAATACATTATTTTCAGATACAGTTTTTCTGAGACTGTATTACTCTAGCTTTTTTTATTTCTTATGATATAACTTGAAATATTTTATCTAAGATTCTGAAATCTGTTACTAATTTACTTGCAGATTGCTTATCAGATTCTCTAATTATGATTTATAATATTATTTAAGTATTTCTAAATTTTAGTATTTCTAATTATAAGCTTGCATGAGTAACTTACTTTCTTCTTTAATTTACTATATTAATTAATAAATATGATATTAATTATATTTAGATTCATGAAAGTTTAATTATTATTTAATATGATTAAATGCTACTGCTAGATCAGATATGTTTGTAATGTCATAATCTTATTTCTTACTATGCTAAAATTTTACAATTTATCTCATATATATCTGAAGATCTTAAGCAGTGCTGTAATAATTACATTATAACTGCTATCATCTGCTCATTTAAAAATACTTGAATGAATTAGTTTTTTACAGAATTTTTATTTTATTTTTACCAGATTTCTCTTCTTATAAAATAACTGTGAGATTTTAATTTATATTTTTAAAAAAAATAAAATTAATTCTTTTATAAGAGAAGTTCTAATTATAACTAATTCTTCTTTATGAAGATTTTTAAATTTAATGCATTTAAATTAATCTGATAATACTGATATAATAATTTCTGTAAGTATTTTAGTATGCTTATAAATTCTTAAATAAACTCATCTTTATCTGAGTAATTTTCTTATTAAATTCAGTATTCTAGCTAATATTTTTTCTTGTAAGAATTAATGATTATCTTAATTATATACTTTTTTTTAGATTTTTTTATTTTATAAATAAAATAATAAGTTTCTGTAAAAAACTTTATTCATTTTTTAATAATCTGAGAGTAAGAAAATATGAAAGATATTATATATTTTTTGCAAATCTGCTAGCAGTTTCAGCTAATAAACTTACTTATTTATTTTTTCTGTAATTTAATACAAGCCTGTTTACAGAAAATTTAGTTTCTTATTAGAATAATTAATTTTAATATTATAGAGAAATAATCACATCTTATTTTTAATCATGTATGATTTAAGTATGTGTTTTTTATCATAATAAGTTTTCTAATAAACTTGTGCTTTTATAAAAAATTTTTTTATCTTATTATAAAAATCATAAATGATATTAGTTCTTTTATAAGCATTTAAAACCTCAGTAATATACTTATAAGAATTTGCAAGTGTTATTCTTAAATTCAATTCATATATCAGATAAAAAGATAATTAACTAATTAATGCTTGAATAAAGTTATTCTATGCAAATTTAGTCAGAAATAATTAGCTAATTTAGTTATTTTACTTATAAGAAATGAAACTTTATAAATACTATTTCAAAATATTATTTAGTTATTTAGTTTAATCATCTGATTACAAATGAAAGGCTATGCTGAGTAATTATTTAATTTAAAAAATTTAAAATAAATTTTCTTAGAAATTACTTGTAAAAAATAATCTATAATCTGAAATAATTCTTTTAGATAATTTATAAAAATAAATTATCTCATAAAGAAAAATCTGAGCTAATTAATTTATTATAAGCTTTTTAAAAATTAGTATAAAGTAAAATATCTTTATAAAATAATTTATTACTATCAGAATGCAGTCATATTCTATATTTTTAAAGCTTTTACTTATAAGAAGATTAGTGATAGCATTTATGCTGATTTTCTTTCAAGAATCTTATAAAATAAAAAGTAGTTAAAGTTTATTATAAAATTTTCTGTAAATAATTCTGCAGTTATAGCATACATTATAAGAATAATAATATTCATTTATTATTTTTTATATTTTAAGCTAAAAGTACTTTTATAAGAGTAGTTTATATATTTATTTAAAGATAAAATAACTTATAAGAAGCAAATTATGATATTTTTTAATAAGTTTTAGATAGAAAGATTTATTAGCAGAAATATAAAGATAATTATTATGAAAAAGCATTTTATTTTATTCAGTTCAGTGCTTTATAAACTAATTTACCAGATAATTATGAACTAGAATTACAAATTTATTAATTTATAATAAGTCAGAAATGACTGATAAAAGACTACAGGAATGAGATATTTCAGGTAAATTTCTAGATTTAAAGAATAATTCTCTCTCAGCTAAAATAATAGCACTTGCTCTTTCTAACTAAGATTATTCATCATGAATAATACTATTTATCAGAATCTTTATAAGAATTTTATATGAATATTTTCTTACTTATATAAATTTAGAAAAATAATTATAAGATATGTTTTTCTTTTTCTTTCTTTTTAAAAAATTTATAATTAATTACTTAAGCTTTATAATAAAATTTATAATAATTATTTATTATAAAGAAAGCATGAATTATAACTTACTTACAGCTTCTTAGTTTTCTAAGTTCTTATAAGCTGTTTTTTTCTAATAATCAGTTTTTTATAAAAATACATCTGCAGAATTCTTAACTTTTATAACATGCTTAATAGTAAATTAGTAAACTGTAAGTTTTTATGCTTACTAAACTTATTATTATAAGAGTTTTTTTACTATTATAAAGTATTATAAGCTATTATAATTAGTTTTTACAATGATAAATTTACAGAATTCTTTCAGCTAGTATTATTAATAATAAAAGAATTTAATTATAGCAAGTAACTTTTAATTATGAATGCTATAGTTAAGCTTTACAGGCTTTATCTTATAAGAATAAAAGATAATAAGAACTTATTATTAAATCTTTAAATTAAACTAAATAATGATTTTAGAAATTATAAATTCAGAAGCATTAATTTATAATTTAATTTAATATTTTAGATTAAAATAATAAAGCATAACTATGTTTATAAAAGAATTCTTCAGTTTATTAAAGAATTCATAAGCTTTATTCTTAAGAAAATTACTATTTTTAGTCTTATTCAGTTTTTTCTTTACTTATTATTATTTCTAATAACTTGATTTATAATTTTTTAGCATATTTATAAGTTTTAAAGCTAATTATAAGAACATATTAATGAACTGATAATAAAAATTATAAAAGTTAAGAAAAATCTGAATATTTTAAATTATATTAGATTTAGATTAAGTCAGAATGATTTAAACATGAGCTTAATTCATGAAAATATCATTTGTAAAAATTATATATTCTAGAAAGTTAATCTTGCAAATACTAAAAAAGCATTTTGAAAGCTTGTAATAAAGTCCTGCATTTATCAAGATAATTAGAATTTATCTGATATAATTAACATGATTTTTCTCATGTTAAGAATAAATCATTATATTATTTAAGTAAATAATTATAAAAACATTTATAAATTCTTATAAGATTTTTATAATATAAGACTGAAAAATTATAAAAGCATTTATTAACTTAAAAAGCATTACATAATATTTAAAATGATTAAATAATATATGAAATGTAATTTTTCATTTATTACTTTTTTTAATTTGCAGATGATGATAAGCATTCTTAATATTTAAATAAATGAAAATAATTATGCCTGTGAAACAACTAATCAGATTTTTAATAAGAAATAAGAAATATTAATTTTTAATTATCTTATTATTAAAATTTCTATAATTTACACAGAATTATAATTTATTATCTTTTTTTAGCATGAACATGATGAAAGCTTTTATAAAAAATTTAAAAAAATAAATAAAATTTACAGAAATTATTTTTACAAGATATTCTACAAGTATTTTTTTTTTATTTTCTAATAAGTAATATACTAGCATATAACTTAATTTTATTCTAAAAAGAAGTTCTATAGCTAAATCTTTTTCATGATAAGAAGCTAGCTGCTAGACTTTTTCTTTACTAAAAATATTAAATATGTTATAATATTTTATAAAAATCTCAAGCTCTTATAAATTAATTTCAGAATCTTTTTAAGAATTTATTAAATATACTAGCATGAGAAGAATAGATTTTTTTTTTATTATAAAATTTTTAAGATTTATTACTTCTGCATTTATAAGAATATTATATAATGTTTTTACAAAAAAAATAAGTTTATAAGAAATTTAATTAATGTCTGAATTAAGTTTAGCTAGTCATGACATGCTTAGTAGCATGTCACTCTTAATATCAGTTATATAAACTAATTCATGAAAAATTTATTAATATTTTTTATTATCTGTATATTTAAAAATTATATTTATAATACTCATGAAATTTAGAAAATTCTAAATTCTATCTGTGATTTTAAGTCTGACTTTCTTATCTTTTAATTTTAGATCTAATTATTTAGCTAGATTAAGGCTAATAACTGTAACACCTGCACAGCTGTTTATTCAGATCATCTAAGAATGCTTTGCAAACTTCTTACTAATTTAATAATATAGTTAAATTAGAAAAAGATTTAATAATAAGCTATTAGAAATTTACATTAATTTTATCATATATATAAATTCTCTCTTCTTATTTTATTTAGTATTTTTAATTTTCTTGAATTTTATGCATTTAGATGTGATATAATTATATTCTCTACAAGTATAGCACTTAAATTCTCATGAACTTTCAGATTTCTTGTTTCTTAAATTTTATAAAGAGTTATTATTATCTGAATTCTTATTCTTTAGCTTAAAAAATTTCTTATTTTATTATTCATTCTTATTATCTTTTTAATTTTTTATGAGATTAATTAAATTTAAATTTTTCTTTCTAGAAACTTGATTTTATAATTTACTCATGATAACTGTAATTTCATGAAAATTATCTAAAAACTTTTCTTATTTATTAAGCTTATTTCACATGAGTAAATTATAAATTCAGAAAAACATATTCTTATATCATGCAGTAATCAAGTTATATTCATTATTAATTTTCTAAGTTTTAATAAGATATTTACAAAGATAATCTTGATTTATCCTTTTTTTTTTTTTATGAAAGTATAGAATTTCTTTTCAGTTATTATAAATCAGATTCATAGAATCTTCAAGATTTTTAAGTAAAAAGATAATAAATGAATCTTAGTTATTCTTATTTAAATATTCTGTAATATAATTATCTCATTTCTTAGTCATGATATAATAAAGATCTATTTTTATATATATGATTTAATTTTCAGAAGAAATATTAAGAAAACTAGAATTATTATTTATCAGAATAAGAAATTTCTTATACTTAGTAAAATCTGAAGTCTTATAAATTAGTTTTAGAGCTTGTAATTTAAATCATTTATGATTTTTCTTCATGAGTGATTCAGAATTTGCATTTTTAAGAAATTCTAAGTATTAATACTTTATAAAATCATAGAATTTTTCTAATTTCTTTCTAATCTTCTTAAAATGAGTAATTAAATTAATTTAATTAATCATGATCTGAAGTTATACTAGGTTAAAAATTTGAATATTACTTGTAACTGTTATAAATGAGAAATTATATCTTATAAGTTATTTTAAATATTTTAATTAGCTTATAAATAACTTATCTGCAGATATTAGTTAATCTAATATAAAATTAAAATTTAGAAAGAATTTATAAGCATGATTTAGTATCTTGCAAGTTAGTTTAGATAACTCATAAAATTTAAGTTCAGTAATTCTTTAAGTTTTAGAAATTATAATTAATTTATGAGAGGAGAATGCCTGCTCTTCTTTATATTTAGAAGCAGAAATTATTTATAAGTTTTATTAAGAAATCATTATCAAGCATATTACTAAGAATAAGTGATAAAATATGAGAAATTAAGTATATAAGTGATCTGGTATAATCTAGCTCTATAAGAAAATATAATAAAAAAGTAGATATACTATTATCACTTGCATTGCTACTGATTTCCTATTTATTCAGTTAATTAGTAGTTTATATACTACTAATTTCTTATAATCTGATCTCAGCTTGTGAGATTTAGTAAAATCTTATAAGATTATTAAATTAGCAGGCAGAATTTCTGCAGAGTCTCATGAGAATTTTATGAGAAATTTATTAAAATAAATTAAATAAGAAAGATTTGGCAGAGCTGCCTGCAAGACCGGATGTTATACTGCTTTAAAAGATATATTATTATTTTAAATTTTAATATTTTTCAGAAAAAAATTTTTCTTGTTAAATATCTAGTATTAAATATTTTATGAATTAATTTTTATTATTTAAAATATATTAATTATGAAGTTATATTAATTATAAATTAATAAGTTAATATGAAAATTAAAATTATTAAGTATATGAAATTATCAGATAAAAAAGTATGTTATTTAAAGAAAATATCTGTATTAACTTATCTTAAAAATAATTTCAGAATACTTTTTAATCTGAAGCTTTATTTTAAGCATGAGATGTTTAAAATAATTTTTAAAAAAAAATCTTATTCTAAGCTTTAAAATCTTAATATCTGAAATTAAAAAAACTATATTTTTTAATTTTAAGAAGAAGAAATATTTCATTTATCTAGTTTATTTATATTTTTTTCTTAAATTTAAATATATGTAATAACTAGTAAATTTTATTTAGATAGATAATTTTCTCAGTTACAGACTATATAAGATTATAATAATAAAAAAAAAAAAATGACTTAAGTAATAAATACTTATTATTAATATTTAAAAGAGCTTTAATCTTTTTCTCTTTAACTGAGAAAATCTTAATATTCTTAGCTGAAAACTAAATGAATTTAAAACATAAATTTAATAATGAAAAATCTATTCATATAAAACTTCTAGTATTATTTTTTATTATAAAAGCTGATATTAGTATATATATTATCTGATACATTCACACATGAAGTTCTTAAAATATGACTAATTTTTATTCAAAATGAATAAAAAAAAATTCTGTTTAAAAGCTTCTTCTTTTCTTATTAAATTATAAAAATTTTAATGAAATTCATTCAAAATTAATTAAGATATTATAAAAAATAAGATATTATGAATTTTTAGCTAAAAACATCACATTTAGCATGAAATCTTCATACTTATAAGAGATATTAATCTTATTTTTTAAGAAATTTCTTTTCTCATCTGATTCTTTAATCTTCTTAAATTTCTTATGAATCTGATTTTTTTTCACTTCTCTCTCTTATAAAATATGATTATTAATTCTTTTAGAGAAAATTTTAAAATATAGCTTGATAAATAAGCTAATTAGAACTTTATTATGATTTATTAAGATACTAAGATTTAATTAAGCTTAGTTTAAGCTTAAACTAAATCTTAATCTAATCTTATTATATTAAATTTACTTAATAATAAAAACTAGCAGAATTATATTTTCACTTATTTCACTTTATTTTCTTACTAATAAATATTTTATTAAAATAATAAATACATTTTAAGAATTAGTAAATTAAGTTAATTAATATTAAGATGGGGAAAGTGAAATGCCTAGTTAAAATAAGCAATAGTGAAATAGGAATATGTTTGCTCATAGCTATGAAGTTTAAAATATGTAATTAGCAGATGTGAAATTTATAATGCATGATTAATATGTGTGAAATAAAATAAAAGTATGTAATAATAATTAAATAATACTAGATTGATAATATTAAATAATAATAGACAATATAAAAGCATGTGAATTAGAAAAAAAAGTAAAGAAGAATAATTTATATGATTATACTAATCTAGAAATTATATATAATGCTAAAATGTGCATGAAATGATAAAATAAAATAATAGAATAAATTAATAATTTAAAGAATAATAAGAAAATAATAATAGCAAGTATCTAATCTCTATATGCTAGAGATATTAAGAATGATAATAATAATTATTATTATTTAATAATCATGACTAGTTTCTAATAATGAGATTTATTTCTAGAATAATTTAATTAATGAGCTGTGTATAAAATAATTATTAAACATGTGTACTTAGATTAATTACTAATTTTTATATATTTCTTAATGCATTTATATAATATGAATTTTTTTTTCTTAGAGTATTACTTTTTTCTAACATTTTTTAATTTTATCTTGCATGTTATTATCTGTAATTACTACATGTGAAATGTTTAATTAGTATCTAAATCATTTTATTAGTATTATAATAATAGTAAATGCATTTTCTTATTATATTTTAATTACTTTCTATTAATATTATCTTCTGATATTCATAAAATTAAAATTAAAATTAATTAAACATGCAGTAAATTTTTTAAAAACTCATAGAAATAACATGTAACTTATCATGTGAAATGTTAAAAATAATCATATACTGTAAAACTTGTAATAAAAATATAATATTTAACTTAATTAGATAAATTAAATACTTTACATGATAGTAGAATATTAATTAATAATTATTATAATAGAATAGCTGTTTTTATTCATGTTCATGTTTATTTTAATTCTAATTAGAAAAGATTCTAATTAAGAACTTTATGATCTGAAAATTTCTGTTCTTTTATTTATTTTTAAGAATTTCTTTCTTCATGCATGCTTCTCTCATATTCTTATCTTTATTTTTTTATTATTTTATCTTAATCATACTCTTATTCTTTTTATTTATTTTACTTATTTTTTTTATTTATTTTACTTATTCTTTTTATTTATTTTTCTATTCTTTTTATAAATTTTAAAGATAATTTCTTCTATTACTTTAGTTACTTTCAGTATGTTAAATGACAGTTTCTGAAATAGAAATATTTACTAATACTTATTTCAGATCTAAAGACTTTATACTTTTCTAAATATTCAGCTTATAAGTATTCTGCATTTTCTTCAGTTTTAATTTATATTAGTAAGTTTTTTTAGTAATATTTTCATAAAGATTAGTTTTTAATAAGATTCTCTTTCTGATATGTTTTAATATTAGTATTTAAGAAGATTATTTTTATATCTGAAATTCTGCTATCTTTTATTTTGAATGTTTTATTAAATTTTATAGCTTTTATTAAAAATACTAATCTTAGTATTTTTAACAGTTTCAGAAATTATTTAAAGACTGCTAATATTAATTTAATCATGTTTTATAAGAATTCTAAATATTTTAATTATTTTTTTTTTCTAGCATTATTAATATTTTTCAAGTTCTTGCTAATCTTAATTATATGCTATTTTTTTTCTTATAATTTCTTTTTAATTTTTTATCTTTAACTAACATGTTCTAAATTCTTATTTAAATTCTGAAATTAAGATTACTATGCTTTAGCTTATTTTTTATTCTGATAATTTTATAATTTCTTGTATTATTTTCTTTAAATTATTAATATAAAATAATAATTATATAAAATTAATCTCATTTCTAATAAAGCATCTGCTTTATTAAAAATTTAAGAATAATTTTTCTGAACATGCTAAGTTCAAGAACTTATCTAATTTTTATCAGAATTTCATTTTTATTTTCCAGACTTATAAAACAATTTTCATGCTTTTTTATTCTAAGTATAATAATGCTAATAAATTATTTATAGAATATATTATAATTCTAAATAATTTTAATAACTTTTTTTATGATTTATATACTAATTACATATAAAATAATTATTCTAATATCTGTTTATTATATGCATATTTTCTTTTATTCATTTCTTATTATCTTTTCATATCTAATAATATTTCTAGATAAACATTTTAAATTTGTTATTGAATTTTTTATTTCTAAATGCTTTTCAGATATTTTAAATACTTTAAATTCATCTTTAAATTTTAGTGTAATTAATTTATTTTATTTTCTTCATTTTATTATTTCTGCTAATAAAAATATTTTTATTAATATTTTTAGCAGTATTATTTTTTTTTTTATATATAAGTATTATTACCTGTTTTTATTTATAAATATATCTTCTGCAGAAATTAATATTATTTTTAAAAAATATAATTATATTCATGCTTATTTCTGTAATATTATGAACTTGAATAAGATGTTTAATATTTAGTTTACTGATATTTTTTTCTTAATTTTTTTCTTATTTTATTTTATTTCTAGATAATTTAATTCTTATAATTAATAATAAAATGCTTTTTTTATTTATTTTTTATTTATTATTACTAATCTTATATTTATAATATATGATTATAATTTATGCTAGTAAATTATTATTTATAAAAATTTTTATTTTTCTTAAATCTTAGTTTATTATTATTTTAATTATGCTTTATTTTTATACTTATTAGTTTAATTCTAACTTTTTCTTTTCTTATAATAATTACTTATTTTTCTTCATATATGTTTTTTTTTATTCTTTTATTATTTAATTATTTCTAACTTGTATAATTTCTGATTACTTATTCTAATTCTTTAAAATAAAATTTAAGTTTAATATTTTTTTTTTTTCTAATTCTTATTCTAAATTATTTTCTTCTTTAGATACTTCTAATAGAAAAATACTTTTTATTACTTTTTCTGAAATCATTAACATTTCTTTTTCTTTTTTTTTTCTTTCTAATATTTTAAGCTCTCTTTCTTCTTTAAATGCTTCTAATATTAAGTTTAATTCTAGTTCTTATTTTAATATTTCAAGTATATTTTTAAGTTTTTACTGTATTTCATGTATTATTTCTAACTTATTTATTATTTAGCATGTATAAATCTTGATTATTTTCTTTTATTATTTTTATTTCATTCTAGTTATAAATATAATCATTTTATAAAATAATACTATTTATTTTTAAGTTTAATAATCTGATATGCAAATTATTCTGAACATTATTATATGATAATTATAAATGTTAATTAATTTTTTTAATTATATAATTTATTTTATAAAACTTCTTATATTTTTTCTAAATTAATTTATGAATTTATTTTCATGATATTTTATTACTTAATATTAATATTTTTTCATGTAAATTTACTTTTATCTCATGATTTATAATATACTAAAAATTTCTTTTATGTTAAGAAATTTAATATTTTTATAAATTTTTAAACTTTTTATGTTTTTTTAAATTCTCTTATTTATAAACTGAATTTACTTTAAATTTATTATTTTCTAGATTAGTTCTTTATTAATGCAGATTTTTATTTTCTTTTTATAAGTAATTAACTTGCATATTTATTATTTATTTTTCAGTCACATAATATTATTTCAGATATTTCTTATTCTTATTATTCTGAAATTTTTTTTTTATTTTCTACTTGCATGTTACTTCTGCCAGAAAAGAATTATTCTGAACTAGCTTTTTATGCTAATTATGTTTTTCACAGTAACTTTATTTATAATTAGTATTTCTTACTTTTATTTAGTTTTATTATCTCTTATTATATTTCATTTTAATTAATATTTCTTATTTAAATGCAGTATTTTTTTTTTCTAGAATAAAAACTCTTATTCTTAATAATTCTGTTTATAATGAATTAATTAAAATATTTTCTTATAACAGAACTTATATTAATGTTAATCTAGTAACTTCTTATTATAATTTTTTTATTTTTATTACTCATGATTTTGCATTGCTTGAATCTGATAATTTTTTTATTATTTTTAATAAAATATCTTATTTATATAATGCTATCTAATCTGCAGTAATAAGAAGTAATTATCATGATAACTAAGATTTTTCTTTTTCATTTTCATTCTAATTTAATTTATTTCTTTTCTTATTAAGCTCTTATCTTAACTTATTTCATGTTTATTTTCTCTTTTAAATAATTTTAAAAATGAAAATTCTCAAGTTATTTTTTAATTATATTACTGTTTTATATTAATTTATAATATTATTACTGTTATATTCTAATTAGAAGAAATTTATTTTAAAAAATTTTTATCATTTTTATCTTATTCTGAATTATTTTTATTGTTTTCAATCTCTTTATTATTCAAGTTATCATTTAAATTTTCATTTTTAATTTTCTTAATTATCTTAATAATCTTAGCACTTTATGTAATTCTAGTAATAATATTATCTTAACTTCTCATTCTTATTAGATATATTATTAATATTATTAAAATTATCTAAATCATTTCTAGAATAATATTTCTTAAGTTTATTATTTGTAACTATTTTTATAATCTGTGTATTATTTAATTTTTTAATTTAATAATAAGCATGTTACTTATTAATATTTATTATTTTATATGATTTTAATTAATAAAATTAAAACTTCTAAATTCTTAATATGTTCTTATTATCTTTCATGTAATGTAATAAAATAAAATTTCTAATATTTAAGAATTCATCACACATATCATGATTATTATTAAACTATTTCTTGTTTTTCTTTCTAGTTCATTTCACATGATTAATAGCTTCTTATATATCTTAATTATATTTTTTAATTTAATATGCTTGCATGATAATAAGATCTTGTGTTAAGTAAATCTTATTTCAGAATAATGTTTTTTAAGTTTTAACTTCATATTTTATTAGCAGAACTGCATCTTGATTTATTAAAATTTAATAAAATAATATATTTGTTAATTATCTTACAGTAACATAATTAATTATTAATATTACAAGTAAATATGCAATCTAACTTTTTCTAAAATTATCTATTATCTTTAAAAGCATGTCTTTAACTAAGTAATAATTTTATTTAATCATATTATTTGCATGAGAATTATAGAAAGAAATTTAAATACATTTAATCTTTTTTTTTTTTTTTTTTTTTTTTTTTTTTTTTTTTTTTATTCATTATAATCTTATGCAGTCTGTGACTAAGAAGACTACCTGTCTAAACAGGATTTACTAACTATTACATACATTTAAATATAAGAAAAGAAAATACAAATAAACTAGGCAAATGAAATGTCTTCCCTTCCCAGAAATGAAAATACAACTTTTTTAACTCCGGGCATTGGGGCCATGAAGCTAGGCCCCGGAGCGAGATTTTTGAAGCTCAGAGCAAGATTTTTTAGAGACTACTCCAAGCATCTCATGCCTGGAATACATTTAATCTTATATTATCTTAATAATTCTTTAGTAATATTTTTATTTTCTAATTTATTATTAATAATAATAACTTTGAATATTTCTCATCACATGATTATATTCTAATAAATAAACTGAATAATTTTCATAATAATAATATGTGATAAAAATTATGCTTTAACTCATCTGAATAAACTATCTCAAATAGTAATAATATATTCTTTTTCATTATTCTTAAGTTTATATATAATATTAATTCTAATTTTTTCTTAAGCTATTAAAACTTACATCAGATGTAATATTTTTTCTTATTAATTTAAATTTCTTATTTAATATGCATGATAAATTTAAATATATTTTTTAATATTTTTATACATCTCATATTAATAATAATGATTTATTAGTAAAATATGTATATTTTTTTAATTCTTATAATTAAATTTATCATGCAGCATTTTAATTATAAGATACTGTTATTCTTTATTATAAAATATTATTATTTTTTATCATTAATAATTCTTTTTAAGGAAATATTTTTATTAGCTTATTTAAATAATAAATTATTTTTTATCATATATTATAAGATCTTCTGATAAAACTTAGCATAATTATTAATAAGATTTTTTAGTTTTTAAAATATGATTAGATAATATATAATTTATTCAGATTTATTATTATAAGAATTATTAAGAATGCATAAAAAAATTTTATTATTATTATTATTTTTTAAGATATTAATAAGTTTAATGCAAGCATAATATATGCTGAGTTTTATATTAATATAATTATTAATATCTTATTTTTTAAACTCAGATTTATTATTAGAAGTATTAAATTTTTAAGAAAATGCATTAGTAATAATATGTTTTACATCAGAAATATACTTTATATTAAAGTTAAATAATCTAATTTAAGTAATCTAATTTATAATAAGTGCATCTGAAAAATTAGTAATAGTTTTATTTAATTATATAATAAGTATTTAAGTATTAACTTCTAACTAAAAGTAAATATTATAAATCTAATAATAAAACTTCTTAAGAATTTTTAGAATTATGTGATATTTTTACTTACTAGTATCATACTTGCTTTTAGTATCAGATTATATTCTAGAATTAAATCATGTGAAATATTAAGCATTTCTTTAAATTTACATAAGTATAATATCTCATTCTTTCTTACTTATATTAATTATGATAATAATAATTAATGATTTCAGAATATAATTAAGTAGTAAAACATATAAAAATATACTCAGCTTTTTTTTAAACTTATTAAACATATTATTTTTATTATTCTTTTATTTTTATTATACTTTTAATTACAGTAAGTAATAAAGAAATTTTGTAATTTAATAATACTTAATAATATATATCTAATAATATTTTATAAGATTAAGAAATTTATAAATTTTAGAAATATTTTATAAAATAAGTTACTTTAAGATTTTCTTTATTTTTTTTTATTAAGCTTGTAATTATTATAATCATAAACTTATTTAATGATTTTTATTTTAAGTATTATAAAATGTAATTTTTTTACAGAAACTACTTCTTTAAATATCTTACTAAGCTAAGATATTTTATTAATATTTTACAAGTATTTCATGATAAATTAACATATTTTAAATTTAATTTCTTTTTTATTATAATTAATCTTTATTTCTTTAATACTAATATTATCTAGAAATATATAATAAATATATAACATGATATTTCTAAGAATTTTTATAAGTATATATATAAATTATTTTACTAAATTTATCATGCTTATAAGTATTAAAATCTGATATAATAATTCTAGTAAAATTATTATAATAATTATATCATAATTTTTAAGATGCAGTAAGAGTTAATCATAATCTAAGAATTAATTAATAATTATAATAATAATTATTTCTGCAAATTTTTTAGTAAATTCATTAACATTTAAGAATAAATTTATATCTCATATCATGTGCTTATTAATGTGAATTGCAGAATTAATAATTTAATAATTAGATGTTTTCTTTTTAATAAGAAATTAAGAATTTTAATATAAATTATAGTAATATTTAAAGATGCTAGTCTTGATTTACTTTTATAATATGTTAATAATCTCAGCTTTTAATACTCATGAAACATGATAATTAGAAATTTATTATACTTTATAAAAGATTATTTATATTTTCTATAATAAAATAACTTTAAAATAAATTTTCTTAATATTTAAAAAATTCTAAGTAAGATATTCTTCATAATGTATTAATATAATTATAAAAATCTCTTTTTCTTCAGATATAAGTTCTTATTTACATGTAATTTTTTTAAATTATTCTTATATGAGTTTTTTATTAAGAAAAAACTTAACTAAACATAATTAAAAATACTTTAAATACTTATTAAGAAATATTTTATTAAATTTTTTTTTATTATATTTATTATTATAATACTTATTAATATAAGATTAAATTTAATTAATTAAATCTTCTAATATGCTTTTATTACTAACTTTTAATATAACTAGTTTTATCTTTTCTTCTTTATATTTTCATATTATTTTTATATTAAATAAATATTTTAATATTTTTTTATATTTTTATTTATATAATTGCATGTCTTTATCTTAAAACTTTTTTATTATTTTATATTTAAAGTTATATTTATCTATTATTTTTATTAAGAATTTTATAAATGTGTGAGAATGCTTTAGTATTATAATAAATTTAATTTATTTTAATTTACAGAAATTATAACATGTTAATAAGTTTATTATTATATATATTATTTTTATAAGTAATTTTTCTAATATATATATTTTTACAGAATTTTTCTTATTACTAGTAAATAAATATTCTTGATTATACTTATTTTTTAATTTAAAATATTATATTATTAAATATTATCATAATAATAATGTGAATTTTTTAACATGTAATATATCTTAAATTAAATAATGCAAAAACTATTAGCTGAATAAATATGTATAGTAATATTTCCTGCTATATTTATCTTATAATCTTATCAGAATTTCTACTACTAGAGTTTATTAAAAATGAAATCTTAATCATTATTTTTAATAATTATTAGTATAATATGAGTTAAGATATTTCTAATTTTAATAAATATATTATTATAAATTTCTACACATTTTATAATGTTTTTTATTTATATAATAAGAATAATATTATAATTATGACTAATATTAAGTTTAAGCTCTTCTGTAAGATTAAGATTAATATAATTAATTTCTAATTTATTAATAATAATAATATTTATTAGCTTAATATTAATGTTAATATATGTTTTTAGAATATTAATAATAAGAATTAAGTTTTTTTTTTTATAAGAACTAATTATAAGTATTTTACTTATACTATTTTCTAATATAAAATCTTTATTTTAACTAGCTTAGATTTTTTATCATTATAATTATTTTTAATAAGCAGAAGTATTCTAAACATGTATTAGTATATAATATATAATAATTCTAGAACTTCTTAAATAATAAGATTAATAATAAAAGTATTAAGAATTTTATTAATAATCTTTTTCATATTTATTGCTTTTCTGAGCTCTTTTAATATTTTTACTAGCTGGTAATAATTTCTATATTAAGATCTGAGTTTTAAGATATCTGTTATTTCTGCATTATTTATAACTGTTTCATTATTTATAAGTTTATTATTTTTCTTAACTTTCTTAATTCTTAATTAAAAATTATGTAATTTTTTTTCTTAAGATTTAACAAGTACTTAAAATTTATTTTCTGAAATCTAATAATTAGTAATCTAATTTTTCTTTAAGTAATTCTTAATTCTAACTAGCTTAAGCTTTCTAATACATGTTTTTTTATTTTCTAAAAAAATAATAATTACTCTTACATGTGTTTTACACTTGTTATTACTATTATTAGATTTTTTAGAATTATTATTTTCTGTTATATTTATTCTAATTCTGATTAATTATACACATGTCTAATAATCTTGTATAATTTCAGTATTTTAAAATTAAATAACTTATTTTAATATTAAGATATAATCTTTTTTATTAGTAATAAGAAATTAATTAATTTAATATCTTTAAATAATATAGTATTATAATTCATCTTAAGTAAATTATAAAATTAATTCATTTTTATCCAGTATACTTACTTAAAGCTTTTAAATCTTAGTATTAAAATAGCATTTCTTTTATATAATATTATTTTAATATATTAAACAGTTTACTTTATTATAATTATTTTTATTATAATAAAAACATGCATTGTTAAGATTATAAAATGTGTATTAATCTTAATTTTCATAATTTTTAATTATTACTTAATTATATATAAGTATTAGTAAAATAGTATAAATACAAGTTTAGCTAGAGCTAATGCTTAAGTTATCATGATATAAAAATCAGTTCCAGTAGCAAGTGCTTATAAAAGTAAAATAAAGATTTTCATGATTTAAGTAAGACTTTTTATTTAATTTTTTATTTTATTATTTATCTTACTTAAAATTTAATTAGCACATAAAGAAGAAGAATAATTACACATAAAAGTAATAGAATTCTGAGAAAATTAAACTATTTTTTTCTCAGTTTTTATGTTTATTTTCTTTATTTTTTTTCAGAAATTTTTAAGAGATTTTTTAATAATAATATTATTAATCATTTCAGCTGCAGCTATAGTTATGTAAGAATTCATGATTTTTTTATAATTTTAAAAAATAATTTCAAGTTCTTTATTATCAGAATCTTATGTATGTATATGAATGCTTTTTTCTTTCTTATTAATAAGATTTTTAATCATGTTCTTAAGTATATTTTATTTTAAACTTTAAAAATTATTCTAATTAAGATACTTTTCTTAATATATCTTATTTATAAGTTTTTCAGATAAGTCTTAAATAAATATTCTGTAATATATGAATTTATTAATTTTATTTTTCTTATATATTTTTTTAAATACAGAAATATACTAATAAATGTATGATTTAACTTCTTTTATATTATACTTTTAAAGTTTCTTAATGAAAATCTTAAAATACTCATGATTATAAATAAGCTACTCAGTATTCTGATAAAAGAATTCTTTTTTTAATTTTTTCTTT
Organism: Nannizziopsis barbatae; assembly: GCA_014964245.1. Taxonomy (NCBI): domain Eukaryota; kingdom Fungi; phylum Ascomycota; class Eurotiomycetes; order Onygenales; family Nannizziopsiaceae; genus Nannizziopsis; species Nannizziopsis barbatae. The sequence continues at coordinate 4,651,094 of JACVYH010000004.1, forward strand.
ATTTCAGATTAGTCTTTATTTTATACTTTAAAAAGACTTTAAATTCATATTTTATTATTTAACTAATAGTAGTTTGCAATGCATAATATCATATAATAATTATTTAAAATCATTTTATAATTTTCACACATCTGCTCATACATGTGAAGAAAATAAATAATATTATTATTATTAAATGCTAATACTCTAATTTATTTAAAATATAGAAAATTCTTAAGATATAAAATAATTATCAGATTTATGATTAGCAAGAATATGATACTTTTAGTTACTGAAATTTTAATTAATAATTCTAATTTTAAGAATATAACAGTTATAGAGCTTAGGTTCTTACTTGTATTAGTTTTTTTAATAATATCATAATCTGAAAAAAGACTTGATATTCTAGATAATAAAATAAATATTAATAATTTTTATTTTTATTTTTATTTTTTTTATTCATTATAATCTTATGCAGTCTGTGACTAAGAAGACTACCTGCCTAAACAAGATTTACTAACTACTACATACATTGAAATATAAGAAAAGAAAATACAAATAAACTAGGCAAATGAAATGTCTTCTCTCCCTAGGAATGAAAATACAACTTTTTTGACTCCGGGCATTGGGGCCCCGGAGCTAGGCCCCGGAGCGAGATTTTTGAAGCCCGGAGCGATATTTTTTAGGGGCTACCCCGGGCACCTCATGCCCGGAGCGGAGCCCAGATTGTAGAATGTCCCAAAACCATTTTCAGGACAAGTTGTCACAAGTGTTTTCTCCGGGTAGTGGAGCCCCGGGGCTAGGCCCCGGAGCGAGATTTGACCCCCGGAGCGAGATTTTTTAGGGGCTATCCCGGGCACCTCATGCCCGGAGCAGAGCCCAGATTGAAAGATGTCCCAAAACCATTTTCGGGACAAGTTATCACAAGTGTTTTCTCCGGGAGGTGGGGCCCCGGGGCTAGGCCTCGGAGCGAGATTTGACCCCCGGAGCGAGATTTTTTAGGGGCTACTCCGGGCATCTGGTGTCCGGAGCAGAGTTCAGGTTGGAAAGTGTCTCAAAACCAGTTTTCAAGACAAATTGTCTCGGGTGTTTTCTCCAGGCAGTGGAGCCCCGGAGCTAGGCCCCGGAGCGAGATTTTGACCCCCGGAGCGAGATTTTTTAGGGGTGGCTCCGGACATGCATGCCCGGAGCAGAATTGAGGTTGGAAATTCTTCCAAGATACACTTGAGAAATGAATATTATCAGGCTGTTTTAGGCCTGTAAAATCCACTCTCGGGTAGCAATTCTTGTTTCTTTTAGGTAAGAAATTAGAAATCTGAGCCCTAACTCAGTCTGGAAGAGTAGCTTTAATGAAAGCAGTGGGATATCCAGTTCTTTTTGAATTTTTCTTCTCTGTTCCTGATAAATTAAGCACTTAATTAATAAATGCTCAGGATTCTTCTTTGTCTGACAAGTCAAGCAAGTATCAGTTAGATAATCAGGTAATCTCTTTAAATAAGATCTGAAGTACTCATGCCCAAGCTTTAACTAAGTAATAGTAGACCAGATTCTTTTAGGAACTTTTAATCTGGAAGCCTTTCATTTAATTCTCAAATTAAACTAGACATAATTACTATTTTCATTTTCTTTATTAAAGATTTCTTCATGCCATTCAGTCAGAGATTGCTCATGAATTTTCCTCTTAATAAAAGAATGAGAAATATATTTCTCTGAAAAGACATCTTTTAATTAAGTAGCCTTTTTTACTGCTTTATCAGCTTTCTCATTTCCATGAATTCCCACATGAGCTGACACCTAATATAAGTGGAATTTTATATTCTTTAATCTCTTATCTTTTAATAGAGTCTTCAGAAAATTAATATAATATAATCCAGATTTTAGATCATTTTTAGCAAGTCTTTGAATTCCAGCTTGACTGTCAGAAAAAATCTAAACTTCCAGAATTGAATTTGATTCAGAGATTATTTCTAAAGTCTTTTGAAATGCTTTTTTAATAGCAAATAACTCAGCATCAAAAATTTCCAGATATTTTCCCAGATTCCAGGAATATCTCATATTTTCCTGAGAAACATAAATTCCCGCACCTGCATTTTCATTTTCAGATTTGAAATCATCTGAATAAATGACTAGATTATTTAATGGCAGATTTTTTATTAATTCCAGGTGTTTTCTCTTAGAATCCAACTGCAATTCCTGATCAGATTCTGGAATGCTTTTTATTTGAAAATTAATTAAATCAGATAAATTAGAATACCAGAATGCATTTCATTTGATTTTAATTTTTTCTGATTTTAAAGAAGGTAGTTGTTCTGAAATTAGAGAGCATAATCTGAAAACCTGAGAGGGAAATCTCTTAATTTTCTTGGATTTTTTCCTTTTTTTCTTGCTTGGTGTTTGCTTAACATGCTGGATATTATATTCAGATTAATTCCAATCCAGAAATTTTCTCCAGTCTAATTCAATGCTATTTAAATAAGGTGGAAAGCTTGAAGAGACCTGCTTCCTAATCACATGATTTTTTGAGATTTTTAGAAGTCTGGCAGCATAATTTCTGCAAATTCTATTAAATCTCACTTTCACTGGTGGAATAGAAGCTTTAATTTGCATAGCATAAACTAGAGAAATCTTAAGAGAAATCTTAAAAGCTTCTAGAATCTTTCTAAGAGCTTTATTCTGCATTTTCTCATATTTATCTAGCAGATATTTTTGATTATTTCACTAAATTAGAACATCATAATCTGCAACTAAGATTATGCAAGCAATATAAAGCTATCTCATTACCTGAAAATTCAAGCCTTTTTCAGTATTTGAAAGTCTTAATAATTAATTTAAGACTCTCTCTGCAGCTGTAATCTTAATTTCCACATGTTTTTTAAAAGAGAGCTTGGAATCCAACCAAATTCCTAGCCATCTCACTAGATCTTTTGGTTTAAATTCAAGATTTTGATCTGGAATTTAAACTTTATCATTTTCTGAATATTTGAAAAAATGAATAAGTTCAGTTTTTTCCATATTAAATTGAATTACCTCAGATTCTTGCCTTTCTAGCATGATTTTCAAAGCTTTATTTAGCAGCTGACAATTTTCCTCAATTAAAGAAGTAGTAGCTATTAAACCAGTATCATTAATATAACTTGGAACTCTTATTTTCTTTAGAATCTCATGATTTCTATTCTGAAATAAAAGAATGGTATAAATTGAATATAAGATTGAAGAAAGTGGAGAGCCTTGGGGAATTCTAATGTTAATGATATTAGAATCTTTTTGTCTTTCCTCATTAAAAATTAGACTAATTTTTCTAGTTTACATAAACCAGAAAATCCATTTAATTAATGATTCAGGCATCTTTAGATCTGCTAAAATCTTAAGCAATCTATTTGCAGAAACATAATCAAAAGCTCCCTTAATATTAATAAATAAAGCTGATGTTTTCAGCTTATTTGCCTTAGCTAATTAAATATCATGCACCAGGCTTAGTGCCACATCCACTGCATCAAATTGCTTTTTACCTTCTAACTAATAAAAATATAATAATTCAGTTATGAAGGCTCAGAATGAGAGTCTATTTGCAATGATTCTCTTCATCACTTTGCCTAAGCAATTCAACAGTAAGATAATGCAGTAGGATTTTAAAATGAAAGAATTTCTATTTGATTTTTTTAAAATCACTTCCATAGCTTCTCTCCAGATATGTGAGTGATAGCCTGTTTAAAATAAAGCCTGATATAATCTAAAAAATCTATTTTTTAAAACTGAATAGATCTTTTAAAATATATAAAATAAAATGCCATCTGGGCCCATAGCACTTGTTTTAGAACCAGAAAAAATAGCTTTTTTAATTTCAGTTTCAGTTAAATCTGGTCATTCTCATTCTGAATTCTGAGAAGTTGATTGTAATTCATTCCAGTTAAATTTAGAATAATTTAGAGGTTTTCTAAAAAGAGTTTTAATATAAGCATTGCATTTTTCCTCAAAGAAAATAGCAGGTTTTAGCTCATTATTCTCATTTAAGTAATTAAGAATAGGAGTTTTTTCCACCCTGTTATTTTTAGTGTACTTATATGCTTTAAAAATCTCTTTTTCTTCTGAATTTTCAAGAAAATTATTCTAATGAGTAGCTTTAGCTTTTTTAATTAAGAAGAAATAATCATTTCTTTGCTCAGAAAATTCCTCATAAGTGAGATTATTAGCTTTATAATCTCTAAAAGCTTTGATCATTCCTTTTCTCTTTATTTTTAAATCTGAATTTCATTATGATTTAGATCTTTTCATGATTTTCTTCTTAGAAATGCTTTCATTTATACAGATTTGAATTAAATCTGTCAGCATTTTTGCTTCATGTTCCAAGACTTCATGAGTTTTAAAAACAATTAATTATTCATACATTAGACTGTTAATTTTCTGAATAAGAAGATCATTTAGTTTTTTTTAATCTGCTTTCTCAAAGTTATAGAGATTAAAATGTAATGAATTTTCTACTAAATTCTCCTCATCTAATTTAATTGTAAATTGAATGATTTCATGATCTGAGCCTGAATGAAGCTCAGAATTAATTCACCAGTTCACTAATTTATCAGTTAAATCAGAGGAAATAAATAATAAATTAATAATAAATTTTTGCTGTAGATTTAGCTGGTGAAATGTCTCAATATCTTCTGAATTTATCAGTTCATAATTCAAAGATTCCAGCCAATCTACTAGCTTTTCAGCTCTTAATGAGGTTATAATTAAGAAATTCCACCAGGGATGATGAGCATTAAAATCCCCAGCTAGAATTATATTTTTCTCAATGTTTAAGTTAATTAGATCTCTTTCCACAGTCCAGAGATTATCATTTTCAGCCAGTGATTTTTCATTATAGATATTAATCAGTTTTAAAGTATCAAACTGATTATTTTTATCTTGAATATCTAGAATGATTAAATCATTGCTTGAAATAATATCAGATCTTAAGCAAGCTTGAAATCTAGATAATTTTCTTATAAAAACAACTACTCTAGATCTTAAAGTCTTATCTTCAGGTAAGATGCAAAAATAAGAGCTATGAGAAATAGTAAAACTATTATCTGAGCTGATTCAGAGTTCTTGAAATAGAATAAAGTTAATTTTATTCTCATTTCCAATACCTAAACAGATATGCATTGCCATTTGATTTCTATTCACATTATTCTGAAAAAATGTGATTTTTAAAGAATTATTTAATTGTTTTTCTACCATGGAGAAGGAGTTGAGGGAATTTGAATTTCAATTCTTTTTCCATTGATTTGAGTTCTCCTTTCTTCTTCAGAATCAGATTCTCTAGTTCTTTTAAGCTCCTGTTTAGATTTAGATCTAGATCTTAAAATTATCTTAGATTTAGCAGATTTAACTGGAGTCCAGTTTTCCTCTTCTGAATGAATGGAAATCAGCTCATTTTGAAGCTGAGTTTGACTTTGATTTTGATTTAATTCCTCAGCTGGAGAGATATCACTTTGTTGATTTTGATTCAATTTTTCACCAGCTTTTTGACTGGATTTTTGCACAGTAGATTTTAGCTTGTAAAAGATACAATTGGTGCTTGCGGGTTCATGATTTTCACCATAATTTGCACATTTTTTCTGAGAATGAGAGCATAATTTACCTTAAAGCTTGCAAACTATATACTTATATTCAGAAGTTAAATGATTTTCTGCACAGATATCACATTTTGTATTTCTTTTACAATTCCAAGAAATATGATCATAAAGCTGGCAATTATGACACTGAGTCATGAATTTGAATCTGTTTTTTGCTGAGTTATATTCAGAAACTCTCAGAAAAATTCCAGCAATTGAAATGAATTTCAGTTTTTTAGCTTGTTCAAGTGATTCTATAAAGAATAAAGCAGAAGCATGAGATTTTTCTGCTCTATTTTCTTTAGATGAGAGCTAAATTAGCTGTTTTTTCAGAGAAATATTATTAAATATTTCAGCTTCAAATTTAAAAAGCTCTAGTTCATCTTCCTCATTAAAAATTTCAGTAGAAATGCCATGAACTATAAAACCTCCCCATTTCTGATCATTATGAACAGCTGTTTTTTTAAATGAGATTTGAGTGAATTTCTCTAAAGCTTTTTGCCAAATTATCTGATATTCTTTTAGAAAATCAGCTGTGAAATCAGGTGTTGTGGTAAAAATCAGAGAAAAACCTCTGAAAGATTTGAAAATTGAAGAAATAACTGGCTTGATAGTTAATTTCTCCTGAATGAAAGTATCATTCAACTTGTTGCGAATTTGAAAAGCTTGAGAATGAATTTTCTCAGCTATTTCAGCTGTAGTTAGAAAAAGTAGTCTTTTTTTCAAATAACTTTTTGATTAAGAAATAGGAGTTTTAGCAGCTAGATTTGGATTTGATTTGGCAGCAATATTTGCCCAGGTTTTTTGAGTATTTTTGGAATTTTTTGGAATTTTTTGAGTATTATTTTGTGAATTTTCAAGGGGATTTTCTTGGTTTTTTTGATTTTTCTGATTTTTTGATTTTTCCAAATCCTGAAGTCACTTCTCTATTTTTTGCAAAGCAGATTCCTCATTTCCAATTTCAAAGCAGGTTAAATTCTTTTCTTTTTCAAAGAATAAAATCTTATTAAGACTGAGAATACAAGAATTTAGTTCTTTTTGAATAAGGGAATGATTTTTAATTTGACAAGCATTTTCAAGTATTTTAAGAGCTTGTTTAAGCTCAGAAGAATTCATTCTAGCAGAAATAGCTTCAGATGAAGAAAACTCAGTCATAACTGCTTAGAAAGTGAAATTTTTGTCTTTACTGATAGAAATTTCAAAAAACTAATTTTATTTTTTTGAGGAGAAAATAGAAAACTAATGTGAATTTTTATTTAGAACTACTCACTGAAAACAAACTGAGATTTTATTCTCATCTGAAAGGCATTTGCTCAGTTATCTCAGAAATATGAATAGAAAAGAAAAAAAAATTAGATTAAGAAAGCTTTAGAAAAGCAGACTTAATAGTAATTTTTGAAGAGAATCATCTGAACTAGCTTACTTCTTTATGTGAAAAGTAATAAAGATTTCTCTAATTTCAAGCAAGTGAAATTTCTGAATGAATTAGAATTAAATCTACTGAAAATGAGTAAATGTGCAAGATTTTCTTATTTTATCTGAGAAGTTAAAAACAGGAAAAAAGCTACTTTCTTATTTTTAAGTAAAATAAGAAAACTTTATAATTCTTTTAGAGAATAAATATTCTTAAAGAAAAGTAACTTAGCTTTAGTTTAATCTAAATTTACAGTTCTTTATTAAATCTAAATATTTAAAAAATAAGTAGATTTAAAATTCTAACTGCAGAAAAGCTGGAAATATCACTATAATATATAGTAAAAAGTCTTATTCTTTAGTAATAATTACACTGGGAAACAGTATGTAATAACATCTATAATAAAACAGTCTTAATTATTACTGTCTGATAGCTGCAGGAGTCTTGATGACATAGCTAAATTACTAGATATTAAGCTGTCCAGATCTGCTGAGAAAAGAAGTTAAAAATTAGTTAATATCTTCATGAGTTTTTAAGATATGCAAATTTTATGAATTATAGGTGAATGTTTATATTATTATAAGTATTTTAATATAATTTTTATTTAATTTAATTAAGAATTAATTAAGATATTGAGAAAAAGAAGATGAGAGTAACAGATAATGAGATTAAAAGCAGATCATATTCTTTAAGTTCTTAGAATATTTAAAATCTGAGATTTACTGGTTGTTTATCTTAGTTTTTCAAGTAATATGATATATTTAACAATTTGATAGCTTGCTTATTAATAGAAGAATGAGATTGCAGGTAGTAGGATATAGTTTATTCTTTATGAATTTAATGTGATATGATAGATATAAAGTTTGAAATAAGCTTTAAATAAGCTTAAGTCAATCTCAGAAACTTAAGTATTATTATTTAAGACTTAATCAGTCTTATTAAGCTCATATCTTAAATTTTCACAAGAATTTTTTACAATTATATTTTTTATCATAGCTAAATGAACAGTATTTATAAGAAGATAAAAATTAGAAAAAGATTTAAATATAATAAAAGAAAAAATTTCTGAAAATTTGAAGTTTATACTTCTTATAATTATAAAGATTTCACATTAAATGTGATGTTTTTAATTAAAGATTCATAACATCTTATTTCTCATGATATTTTAACTAGTTTTAATTAAATTTTATTGAAAATTTCACAGTTTAATAAGAAAAAGAGAAGCTTTTAAATGAATATCCTTTCATTTAATTTGGACAAAAATTAGCCATGTTTTAGAAATTCTGTCACTGAAATAATTTTTATTAATGAGAGCAGAACATGAAATTCTTTTTAATATTTTAACAAGTTCATTTCATAATACTAGAAATGAATTAATTATGCAGTTAGTTTAATTGTATTAATTAATTATATAATTATAATAATAATAATTTTAATTTTTCTTATTTAATTAAGAATAATACTAATGCTGTTATTTTTTTTATATAAAATAATATATAATTCTAAAATATTTTTCTTTATAATAACAGTATAATTTACTCTTGCAACAGTAAGCATTTTTATTAAGCAAGATAAACTTTTCTTTCTACTAATCAGAAAGTTTAATTAAATCTCTCATTCTTAATAATTTCTAACTTTAATAATTCTGTTAATAGTTTAATTTAATTTTTATCTTAGCTTTTTATTTTCAGTTAATAAGACTTAATGTCTTAATAAATGTGTGAATACTTCTTTATTTTTTTAATTAAATGCTTTTACTCTGCTAAGATTATTAAGATAAGATGAAAAAAATGAAATATCTAGTTAAAATAAATGATAATGATAATAAAAATATGTTTACTAATAATTATAAAGCTCAAGATGTGTAATTAGTAGATATGAAATATATGACACATGATTAATATGCATGAAATAAAATAAAAGTATATGATAATAATTAAATAATACTAGATTAACAGTATTAAATAGTAATAAATAATATAAAAATATGCAAATTAGAAGAAAAGATAAAAAAAAATAATTTATATAATTATACTAATCTAGAAATTATATATAATACTAAAACATGCATAAAGTAATAGAGTAAATTAATAAAATAAATTAATAATTTAAAAAATGACAAGAAAATAATAATAGCAAGTGTCTAATCTCTATACATCAGAAATATCAAGAATAATAATAATAATAATAATAATCATAATCATTTCACAGATGGAATTCCCAAAACATGGCTAATTTTTATCTAAACTAAATAAAAAAATATTCATTCAAAAGCTTCTCTTTTTCTTATTAAACTGTGAAATTTTCAATGAAATTTAATTAAAACTAATTAGAATATTACAAGAAATAAAATGTTATAGATCTTTAGCTAAAAACATTATATTTAATATGAAATCTTCATAATCATAAGAAGTATAAATTTTAAATTTTTAGAAATTTCTTTTTTAATTATATTTAAATCTTTTTCTAATTTTTATTTTCTCATGAACATTACTTATCTAGCTATAATAAAAAACATAGTTATAAAAAGCTCTTATAAAAATTTAAGATATGAGCTTAATAAGACTAACTAAGTCTTAAATAATAACATTTAAGCTTCTAAGATTAATTTAAACTTATTTAAAGCTTATTTTAAACTCTATATCTATCATATTACATTAAATTTATAAAGAATAAATTATATTTTATTATTTATAATCTCATCTTCTTATTAATAAGCAAGCTATTAAATTATTAAATATATCATATTACTTGAAAAACTAAGATAAACAACCAGCAAATCTCAGATTTTAAATATCTTAAGAACTTAAAAAATATGATTTACTTTTAATCTCACCATCTGCTGCTCTCATCTTCTTTTTCTTAATATCTTAATTAATTCTTAATTAAATTAAAAAAAAATTATACTAAAATACTTGTAATAACATGAACATTTATTTATAATTCATAAAATTTGCATATCTTAAAAACTCATGAAAATATTAACTGATTTTTAATTTCTTTTCTTAGCAGATCTGAATAGCTTAGTATCTGATAACTTAGTTATATTATTAAGATTTCTGCAGTTATTAGATAATAATAGTTAAGATTATCTCATTATAAATATTATTACATATTATTTTCTGATGTAATTATTACTAAAGAATAAGATTTTTTACTGCATATTATAGCAGTATTTTCAGCTTTTTTATAATTAGAATTTTAAATTTATTTATTTTTTAAATATTTAGATTTGATAAGAAACTATAGATTTAGATTAAACTAAAGCTAAGTTGCTTTTCTTTAAGAATATTTATTCTCTAAAAGAATTGCAAAGTTTTCTTGTTTTACTTAAAAATAAGAGAGAGGTTTTTTTTCTGTTTTTAACTTCTTAGATAAAATAAGAAAATCTTGCATATTTATCTATTTTTTTAGTAGATTTAATTCTAGTTCATTCAGAAATTTCATCTACTTAAAATTAGAGAGGTTTTTACTATTTTTCACATAAAAAAATAAGCTAGTTCAGATGATTCTCTTCAAAAATCATTATTAAGTCTGCTTTTCTAAAGCTTTCTTAATTTAATTTTCTTTTTTTTCTTATTTACATTTCTAAGATAATCAAGCAAATATCTTTCAGATGGGAATAAAATCTCAGTTTATTTTTAGTAAGTAATTCTAAATAAAAATTCATATTAGTTTTCTATTTTCTTCTTAAAAAAATAGAATTAGTTTTTTGAAATTTCTATCAGTAAAAGCAAAAATTTCACTTTCTAAGCAGTTATGACTGAGTCTTCTTCTTTATCTAAGATTATTCCTGCTGGAATGAATTCTTCTGAGCTTAAACAAGCTCTAAAAATACTTGAAAATGCTTGTTAAATTGAAAATCATTCTCTTATTTAAAAAGAACTAAATTCTTGTATTCTCAGTCTTAATAAGATTTTATTCTTATTTAACTTATTTTGAAATTGGAAATGAGGAATCTGTCTTGCAAAAAAATAAAAAAGCAAATTCAGAATTTGGAAAAATTAAAAAATTAAAAAAATTAAAAAAATCAAGAAAATCCCATGAAAAATCTGTAAAAAAATACCTAAAAAAACTCAAAAGACATGGGCAAATATTGCTGCTAAAACAAATTCAAATTTAAATTCAAATTCAACTGCTAATGCTCCCAAAATTTCTTAATCAAAAAATCATTTGAAAAAAAGACTACTTTTTTCAACTACAGCTGAAATAGCTAAGAAAATTCATTCTCAAGCTTTTTAAATTTATAATAAGTTAAATGATACTTTCATTCAGGAGAAATTAACTACCAAGCTAGTTATTTCTTTAATTTTTAAATCTTTCAGAGATTTTTTTCTGATTTTTATCATAATATCTGATTTCACAGCTGATTTTCTAAAAGAATATCAGATAATTTAGTAAAAAGCTTTAGAGAAATTTACTCAAATCTCATTTGAAAAAATAGCTGTTCATAATAATCAGAAATGAGAAGATTTTATAATTCATGATGTAGTAGAAATTCAACACTCTCTGGTATCATGTGCTGGAATTAGATAAATGTTATTTTAAGATAGTCTCTTAATATGCTTTCTGTTTTTAATCTTACTTTAATATCATCTTATAACACATGTATGCACGCACATGAGCTTTATTTTATATAATCTAATTTTCTTATATAATTACTATTACTACTGAAATTTCTTCTAATCATTTGAATGTATTCATCTCATCTTCACAGCTAGCTAATTAAGTTTCAGTATTAATAACACATGCTTCTTATCTAATATATTAAATATATGAATTCATTCTTTTCCCAGCTTTAAATAATAATTAAGCTAAAATCTCTTCTTATGACTGTGTGTAAATAACTGAGCATAAATTTACATAAATGCTTCTGAGATTATAAAGTGAAAAAGTATTAAAAAAAATCTTATACTAAGTGTGAAATCTTAATCTGTATAATATGAATCATGTTTAGCACAGGCTAAAACATTTACTGAGAAAAAATAATAGCACTAGATATCATTATCTATAAATATCTGAGAACTGCTGAAACTGCTCTGTTATGTGCTATGATTAGCAAGAGTAATTAAACTTAACATTTTACAAGCCTGTGTGAAGTTCATCAAGATTATATAAGCTTATTAGTATTATACTAAGAAACTGAATATATATATGCTTATTAGTATCATAATTAAGAAGAAGAAGAAAATATTAAAAATTAACTGAAGAAAATATCTGATATTATCTTATTATTATATTTAACATTTATAAAGAACTGAAAGATAATGTCTGCTTCTTTATTTAAATTCTTTAGTAATATCATGCTTATACTAATTATCTTTATAAAAGAGCTGCTTGCTTAATGCATTATACTTGTAATGCTAATATTAATTTCTAGCTTGCAAAATGCACTGTAGTTTAATAAGAAAAATGTAATAATTTTCATGAATTATTTAAAATAAAATATGTAAGAATCATAAGATCTTGAAGAGAAAGAAAATAATGAGATATATAATCTGATATTATAAAACATGAATTAAAGAATAATTAAAAATCCTAGAATTATTTAAAAAAAAAAATTAGAAGAAATTTATTACAGAGATTTAATATGAATTTTATAATCAGAATATATTATATAAAATCTATTATAAAGACTATTTACATGCACTGATTGAGAAAAAATAAGAGTAAAACTTAAAGATTAAAGTATATATTTGCAAATACATCATCATTATCATAGTTATAAAAGAAAAAAAAAAACTGAATGATTATATGATAATTGTATAATTTCTAAAAGAACTTCTGAAGAAATTATATATAAAGATAGTTAAGCATGTAAAGCTTAATTTATCTGATTATTTCATTTCTGTTAACTTCATTAATATTATAACTCATATTAATAAGCTGATTAAATGTTAATAAGATAATCATGCTATCTTAAAGAAGAATCTTATAAATAAGAGTAAAATGAAAAATCTGAGTAATAAATATAAGTATATGAATAGACTGATGAACTGAAAGATTTCAGAAGAGCTTAAAAAGAAGAAGAAACTCATGAAAACAGTAATACAGATGTAACAGCAGATAGCTAGCTGAATAAAGAATGTAATTAAGAAGCTAACAGAATAATTTACTAATTTTATCATGATTATGAGAGTTTAGTTAAATTAAATCTAATTAGCTCTGCTGATCTTGCTATCATAATCCCAGTATCCTATTTATTAAAATATTATATAATAATAATTATATTTAAATTTAAATCTTTCATAAGAAGAGAATCTAATAATTGAAAAATAAATGATATATTATTACTGTAAAAAAGAAGAATATTATTAGAATTAATATGCTAAATACTTAAAAAATATGCAGGCAGAATACTGCTATCTTAATAAAAATAATTATTTTTATATAAGATTAGCTAATTTCAGATACTAAATTATGCTATAAAATAATAAAAGACTAAAAATACTAACTATGAGATTAATGAGTAAGTAAAACTGAGATAATATTAATGAAACTGCACTGGTAATTCAGCCTTAATTAAATATAATGCTCTAGCTTAATGTGCAGGTAAATAAGATTTCTTTTTTCTCTTCATGAGTTAATTCAGATTCTGATAAGTTAGATATTAAGATTAGTATGCATACTAAATTAATAGAGATTAATACAGAAAAGACAGCTAATAAAGCTTGACTGAGTGAGAAGAAGTTTATCACACATGATTAAATTATAAGATTTCATATATACTAATATGAAGATTATATGCCTGATAAGTAAGTGTGTTTCAAGAAGAAAATAATATAATTTCAAGAGATAAATGATAATGAGATTATGAAAGAGACTTCTTTAATAATTCTGTTTCTTAAAATACTAATAAATATTAATAATAATTATAAATTCTGAGTATCTTGCTATTCTTTAGAAAAATTATCAGCTAAGCTGAAGAATTTAATGTGTGTAGATATCATTATGAATTAGATTATAAATAGCAAGATTAAGATATCTGTTAAGAATCTTATTAAATTATTAGCTAAGCTATACAAGCTTTTTTTTAGAATAGAATTTTTATATACTTTTTTTTTATTTAAAGTATATAAAAAAATTAAGATTTTAGAGCTTGTTATTATTATATAAATGTTCTTAATGCAAGTAAAAAAAATAATTTCAGAATTAATAAGAATTATTAGCAAGAAGATATATGCAGCAAGTATTATATACACACTAGTTACTATATTTAGAATAGAGCTAATAATGATGATTAATACTGAATCTGAAATTAATATAATATTTCTTAAATAGATGAAGAATCTGAATGTTAAGATAAGTTCTAGACTAAAGATTTTTATGTCAGAATTAACTGATAAATTAATACTTTGCATGAGAACAGCAATGAATTTATTTATATAAATTAAGAATATCATAACTCATATATATTTTCTAATTTTTAATAATATAAAAAGTAAATTTATTCTAGAATAGTTATGATAAATAATTATGAGATATGAATGCTGAATAAATGCAAGCAGGAAGATTATATATGAGATTTATAATAAGAAACAGTTCTATTATCTAGAATTTATAGAATATTTGCTTAGCTCTGCTATTATAAAAATGATAAGAAACATGAATAATAAAAATGATTTAAAGAAATAAGCAGATGCTATATCAGGCAGGCATCTGCAGAGAAAAAATCTGATAAAAATTCTAAATTATGTGAGAGAATAGTGCTAAATCTGATTAGATTAATCAGTATGCTGGTGAATTAAGCTGTTTAATCACATCATGAGAACTGCTTTATAATAAGAGAAATCTGTAGATTTTATTTCATGCTAGTTATAATTCTAGCTAAAAATTCATACATGCTCAAGCATTTATATAATCTTGAAAAAAACATGTAGAAGAAAGTAAATATAATAAAATGTAATATTTTATAAAAATTATATTTTTAAATAATTAATAACAACAGCTGAAATGCAGAACTACTGAGATAAAATTTTTCTATAATATTAATAATATATAATTTGCTCAGATAAGATATTATGAAGATATTTATAACTTATAAAAAAAAGATAAATAAGATATAATTAGTAGCTTTATGTGAATCTGACAGTAGTAAATTTAGCAGATTAAATAATTAAATTAAAAAATATCTAAGAAAGTATTATTTTATTTTCTTGCATGTGAAATTTTCATGTAAATTTAATAACATTCTGTAATCATGACTAGTAATATTTCTAGTTAAATAATATCTGATTTTTAAATGTTTAAAGAGGCTTAAAATTAGCTATAAATTACATTTTACTGAGAAAGAATTACTTTTAGCTATATTATACAAGCAGAAAAGCATACTCATGTAAAAATTCAGTAAAATAAGTAACATTCATTCTGAATGTTTTTCATCTCATGAGATAAAAATGATGAAGCATAAAGCATAGCAGTTTAAAAATTTTCATATTTTCTGAGCTTTTTATAATGTGTTAATTAAGATTATTTAAAACAGACTAATAACAGAAATGTTAGAATTATGTAACAGATTATACATGAATTTCTACTTTCTTATTTTAAAGAAATAAAAGAAAACATACTAACTAATTAATGTGATATATTTATATAATTAAGTAATCATCAGAAATGCTTTTATATTACTGAATGTTAATAAATATATGAAGAATTTTACTGAAATGATGATAATTAATTTATGTAATCTTTTCTCAGATTATAATAATTTTTCACTAGCTGTATACTGCAGAAATATAACTGCTATTATAATGCTCATTAATTCCTTTAAGCACATCATGCTGGTATAAAAAATAATGAATTTTCTAGCTCAGTCATAATAGAGCATCATGCAGATTATTAAAGATTTATTTTCTTATTTTTATCATGTTTTTATTAATGATATAGAAGTAAAAAAACTGAAATCATGTTATAATAATAAAAATGCTATTAATTATTCAGATATATGATAATTCATGTTAAAATATCTGATAAACTTAAATAAAGTAATGAAATAAATTAAGATTACTGAAATAAAGATAACAGAAGATAAACTGCAGTTATGCATGAAAGAAGTACAGATTATTAGCTGAATGTGTAATTATACTAGCTGCTAATCTGAGAAAAGTAAGATAGCTAAGATCTTGAATTAACCTGCACTGTAGAATGTTTTTAAAGTTTAAGAATTTACTAGTCTGTGTGAATATTCCTGAATTATAATTAAGCATTATAACTGAATTACTGAATTTTTTTATTATCTGATGAGAAAGAACTTAAAGTAGAAATAAGAAAAGAAGTAATAAGAAATCTTTTCACATCTTAAAAAAATAATGTTAAGCTTTTCTGTTATGTTACTTATTAATTATAAGCTAGAGCTGCTGGATATTATTACTGTTATAAATATAAGTAATTTTAAATAAAAAAATGTTTAATTTAAAAAAAAGAAAATATATAGCATTTTATGAGATATAAGTCTAGTGTATAAAATAACTTAGAAAAGAAATATGATGCTAGCTAGTATGAGTGCTGTGTAATCTTAAAAATATTCAAAAAGTTTTATTATCATATATATAAGATTTCATTTATATTAGAAATTAATATAAAAATCTTAATAATGTAATTAAACTGAACTGTTACTAATGTTTCTGAAGTTTTGATAAATAATTAAATTATATGAATTTGCTTATTTAACTTCATAGTTAAACATGTTTCTGGAAAGAAGCATTTAATAGCTGATGTTTTATTTCATTATCAGTTGAAAGA
This sequence comes from Nannizziopsis barbatae, assembly GCA_014964245.1. NCBI lineage: Eukaryota > Fungi > Ascomycota > Eurotiomycetes > Onygenales > Nannizziopsiaceae > Nannizziopsis > Nannizziopsis barbatae. Next base: position 4,667,822 of record JACVYH010000004.1, read on the forward strand.
AAATGAAAACATTAAGAATAATGAGAAAGAAAATTTATTTACATGTTTTAATTTCATTTATATTCTTATTATACAGACAATTAATGATAAGAAGCTTTATATACTTAATTCTAGCTATTTTAAAAAATCTAAAAAAATAGCATAATGATTAATCATGTTAATCTGCCTGACTAATCTTAATAAAAAAAAATTTGCTATTTTTAAGAAAAAGTACTTGAAATATATTATCAAGCAGAATCATTTTTTTCATTAAGTAAATAAGAAAGTTTCTTTCTGTTACATTGTAAATGATAAGAATTAGCAGATATTTATTATTACTTAATTACATGATGAATTAAATTACTGAGAGTAAGAAGTAATATATATTATTATTAATACTTAATATTAATAAAGTAGACTTTATATCATGATATTAATATATGTATAAACTTGCTCTAGCTGTTAGTTTTATAATAAAAAAAGAAAGAAGAAAAAGCTACATCTCATCTGAATATTAACATGCTAGCAGAAGATTAAGATTAATATAAAATACATGCTACTATACTAAGAAAGAAATTATTTAGTAATAATAAGAAATGATTTCATGAATTAAATAAAGATCTAAGTCTTGTGAAATGCTACATTAAAGACTGTTACACTGTTACTATCTTTTTATATGAGAATGTAATTATATAATAAAATATTCTGAAATAATTTATTATAAATGAAGAACTGAAGAATAAAAATATGATTAAGAAATTAGCAAAAAAATATAAAATTAATTATGTAGTTATCTCTCTATATTATTCACCTGCTAATAAAATGGTAAAAGTTAATTACAAATTTCTGATAAATGATCTGGTAAAGACTACAGCAGGCACTGGAAAAGATTAGCTTGCTCATTTTTTATTAATATTAATAGCTAATTAAATAATAATTAAGACTAGCACAGGTTAAATACTGTATTAATTACTAATAAGCTAGAAAGTTATTCTGCTTATAGAGCTAGAAATTTTTACATGATAAATACTTTCATAAAGTACAGTCTGAATTATAGAAAATCTTCTTATTTTACAAGCTTAGTAAATAAAGAAACATGATAAAAATGTTAAAGAAGTCATGCTGTATTAGCAGTGCATGAGATTAAAGAATAAAGATTATTTCAATGATAATAATAACATTCATGAGAAGTTTCTAGAATCTGATAATCTGATTTTATTACATAATATTAAAGAAGAATAAGATATATCATGCAAGTATATCTTATAATTTAAATAATTAGATTCATACATTATTAATAAATGCATTAAGAAAAAGAAATCTTATTATCTTATTAAATTTAATAATACTAAATTAAAAGAATCTGTAAATAACAAGCAGCTAAAGTAATATTATTTATGATTAGAAACTAGCAAGCTAATTATGAATATTTCAGATTAAAATGAGATGTATAAACTGCTAAGAATGTGTTAAATAATAAACATATCAGTTATTTCAGAAAATAAAATGATTGAGAATGAAGAGAATATATCTGATAACAACTTCTCAGTTAGCTTAAACTTGAATAAAAAAGAAAAATATATTTCTGTGAGACAGAATTTTGCAGTAGTAATATAAAAAATGAAAGTAATAATAGTAGTAATAAAATTAATGAAATGAATGATAATTTAAGAGATTAAAAAAAGAAAGAATAAACTGAGATTTATTTTATAAAAGAAAAATTATTATAGCTAGAGAACTGTAGAAACTTCTGCCAGATACACAGAACTTGCTATACTGCAGCTAGTTTTCTAATATAAAAATACTATCATAAAAAAAAATTTTTTTAATATTTATGTTTGAATTTTATTCTGTAATTAAATTATTATTTCTTAAATATTATATAATATTTATTAATAAATATATAGAATATCATGTTATACTCTATAGCTTCTTAGTTTTCTAATATTAGAATAAAAATACTAGTAACTGAAGTTGCTGTTAATAATAAAATCTTTTTATTATTACACTAAGTAATGAAGTATATTAAATAACAAGTACTTAAAGCTAGATATTAGATTTAAAAGAAGTTAATGAACTTATTAATAATAGCAGAAATAATAATAAAATTAATAATTATTATTTTTTATTACTACATGAAGAAAACTGAAGCATGATAATAAGTAAAAATATTAAAGAATTTTACTTCTAACTTTAAACTAGCATGAAAAATAGCTATTAATGCAGAAAAGAAAGCTTGAGAAATGAATAAAATATGAATTGTTCTGTGAGAAAAATATAGCATATATGAGACTGATGTAATTTGAGATTCTATTAATAATTTATAAGCTGCTCAGTATCTAAGACAAGTAATTAATGCATTATCAGATTAGAAAGCTTTTACTCATCTTATTAATATCTTGATTATTAATCATCTTTATAATTAGTCAGCTAATTACTGTTAAACTTTAAAATATATGCTTGAGAATTTTAATTTTATTTATGAAAATAATAATAAAAAGCATCTGAAAATAAGTGCTCACATATTAGCTTCTGCAGAATTAGAATATGAAGAATTAAAATTAATGAAACTTACTATTCTAGAAAAATTAATCTTTATAATATTAATTAAAATAACTGATGTAACTTCTTCATGATCATGATGCATTTTATTACTAAAACATAATTATTATGCTAGCATTTAAATGCAAAATGTTTTATTATTATTAGTAAAATTTCTAGAATTAATTTTTAATGCTTTGAGATTACATGCAAGAATTTCTTCTGCTACTTTAATTCTGTTACTATTAATTATTTCATTAAGAAAAAGAAATGTGCTAAGTCTGATTAGATTAATTAGCAAGCTGGTGAATCCTGCTAGCTAATTAGAAGATCTGAAACTATTTTCTCAGAAACTTAGCAAGAAACTCATAAAATTAACTGCTCTAGATGCTCTGTGCTCTGATTCTCTTTCTAAAGAAACTAAAGTTATTTTTCCTGCTAAAAGTAATGAGAAATTCTTCAGTACTAAACTGCAAGAAGAAATCTGCAAGTATACAAGCTTTACTTTATTCTTATTATATTATATTAAGTTAATAAAATTAGTATCTGATACTGGAAATGTAATAATGCTAGTTATTATATAAGAAACTTATATTTTATCAAGTATTAAAGCATACTTCTGCTACATGCATGCTAAACTCATATGCTTGAAACTTGATTTTTAAACAAGAATGTTAAAACATGATTAAATGATGCATTAAATTTAATATATTACAGAATATCAGAATGTAATTAATAATATTTATATAACAGAAAATATTTATTTCTGATTCTGTATTAACTCTTGCTTTACATGCTTAAAAAACATACTAAAAATATTCAAATATGCTCATGTTACTCAGATATCAGAAGTTGCATTCTAGTTTAGAAAAAAAATAATAATCAAGAATAATGTAACCTGTTTAACATGAATCACAGGCATCTCATGTAAGATAAAGACAGATTTACTTATAAATTAATAATAAAATACTAAGAATATTATACTTGCCAGACTCATAATCTTCTAAGTTATAAAAGAAAATAAAAAAAATTTCTTAAATATATGAATCAAGTGAAAATTTAATATGTATTTTTATTATTAGTATCTTCTTAATAATAAAAATAACTATGAGTAACTTTATATTATATATCATGAAATTAATCAGTAACTAGTGAGATAAGATTCTATCTACTACACTTGATATATAATGCTCTGCAAAAATCATGCTTATTAATTAATCTTATATATCTACTACATTAAATTTATCTAGAAAAAGAATTAAATAATTTTTTATCATATTAATGTAAATATTCTACATGTCATAAAGAAAGAAAGAAAAGCTAGAATAATACAGAAATTACTTTTTCTTATTTCAGAAATTATAAAAAATTACACTCAGATACTTTCTAAGCTATATAAACATTTTAAAACTTAATAAGAAAAAATAAAGAAGAGAGAACTTAAAATTAATAATTTTATTTATCACATTATCAAGCAGATGTAAACAATAGCTGATAAAAAGAAGTTTAATATCAGCTAAACTAATATAATCTGCCAGACAGGAGATGTATGAATTACAAGCCTGCTACTTTCTCACAGCACACATGAACTAATAAAACAAGAATATTGCATAATGCTATCTTGATATGTGCAAATTCAAGATAATTATGAGATGTTAAAAATTATAAAAAATAAAACTTAATTAAATCTTATTACTATATATTAGAATCTTATAATCAGATTATAAATATTATCAGATTACTTAAACAGATATAAAAAGATATCATATGCTTTTCTAATTATTATTCAGTTAACTGAATTAAAATCTATATCTGATATGTTAATTAGCCATGTGTGTTAAGATAATTCATTAATAATATGAGATCTTAACATTTTTTTTAGTAATGATATTAAGAAAATTACTGATTATATCACACAGTAACATTTAAACATGCTTAAAGAAGCACTCTGTATAATTAAAATATCTCTTAAACTAAAGAAAAAAATATTTAAGAAAAAGTCATGAGCATATAATATGATTATATACTCATGATTAGTTGCAGATTTTCTGCTTGCATTAAGATTAGATTCTGATATAGTTAAGACTAGAAATCATTACTAGAATTAAATGAGTAAGAGTAGCTTATTTATTTTGGTGAATTTAATTTCTTTTTAATCTTTTTAGTAAATTGGTTATCAAGAAATAATAATACTCAGAATGAGAAGAATTTATAATGGGAATTTAATACTTTCTGATATCATGTGCTGAAATTAAATAAATATTATTCTGAGATAGTTTCTTGATATATCTTCTGTTTTTAATCTTGCTTTAATATCATCTTATAACACATGTATACACACACACAAGTTTTATCTTATATGATCTAATTTTCTTATATAATTACTATTGCTACTGAAGTTTTTTCTAATCATTTAAATGTATTCATCTCATCTTCATGATTAGCTGATTAAGTCTCAGTGTTAACAACACATGCCTCTCATCCAATATATTAAATATATGAGTTCATTCTTTTCCCAGCTTTAATGATATTTTTACTGAAATTTTTAATGAGGAAAATGAACTAGAGCTTCTTAAATCTAAAGCTGAAATATTTAATAATATTTCTCTAAAAAAATAACTAATTTAGCTCTCATCTAAAGAAAATAGAGCAGAAAAATCTCATGCTTCTGCTTTATTTTTTATAGAATTAATTAAACAAGCTAAAAAATTAAAATTCATCTTAATTACTGGAATTTCTCTAAGAATTTCTGAATTTAATTCAGTAAAAAACAGATTTAAATTCATGATTCAGAGTCATAATTGCTAGCTTTATAATCATATCTCATGAAATTATAAAAGAAATATAAAATATGATATCTGTGCAGAAAATTATTTAACTTCTAAACATAAGTATATAATTTACAAGCTTCAAGATAAATTATGCTCTCATTCTCAGAAGAAATATGCAAATTATAATGAAAATCATGAGATCATGAGCACTAATTATATGTTTTACAAGCTAAAATCTACTATGTAATCTAGTCAGAAAGCTGGAGAAAAATCAAATTAAAATTAAAAATAAAATTAAAAACAAAAAGAAAAACAAAATGATATTTCTCTAGCTGAGGAATTAAACCAAAATCAAAGCTAAACTCAGCTTTAAAATGAGCTGATTTCTATTCATTCAGAAGAGAAAAACTGAACTCCAGTTAAATCTGCTAAATCTAAAATGATTTTAAGATCTAAATCTAAATAGAATCTTAAAAGAACTAGAGAATCTGATTCTGAAGAAGAAAGAAGAACTTAAATTAATGAAAAAAGAATTAAAATTCAAATCTTCTTAACTTCTTCTTCATGATAGAAAAATAACTACATAACTCTTCAAAAATCACATTTTTTCAGAATAATATAAATAGAAATTAAATGATAATGCACATCTGTTTAAATATTAGAAATGAGAATAAAATTAATTTTATTCTATTTCAAGAATCCTAAATTAGCTCAGATAATAATTTTATTATTTCTCATAGTTCTTATTTTTACATCTTATCTAAAGATAAGACTTTAAAATTTAGAGTAGTTATTTTTATAAGAAAATTATCTAGATTTCAAGCTTGCTTAAAATCTGATATTATTTCAAGTAATGATTTAATTATTCTAGATATTCAAGATAAAAATAATTAGTTTGATACTTTAAAACTGATAAATATTTATAATGAAAAATCACTAACTGAAAATGATAATCTCTGGACTGTAAAAAGAAATTTAATTAACTTAAATATTAAGAAAAATACAATTCTAGCTGGGAATTTTAATGCTTATCATTCCTGATGAAATTCCTCAATTACATTCTTATTAAGAACTGAAAAACTGATAAATTAGCTGGAATCTTTAAATTATGAAGTAATAAATTCAGAAGATATTAAGATATTTCACTAGCTAAATTTATAGCAAAAATCTATTATTAATCTATCATTTATTTCTTCTGATTTAACTGATAAATCAGTGAACTGGTGAATTGATTCTGAGCTTCATTCAGGCTCAGATCATGAAATTATTTAATTTATAATTAAATTAGATGAGGAGAATCTAGTAGAAAATTCATTACATTTTAATTTCTATAACTTTAAGAAAGCAGATTAAAAAAAACTAAATAATCTTCTTATTTAGAAAATTAACAGTCCAATATATGAATGATTAGCTGTTTTTAAAACTCATGAAGCTTTAGAATATGAAGTAAAAATACTAACAGATTTAATTTAAATCTGTGTGAATGAAAGCATTTCTAAAAAGAAAATCATGAAAAGATCTAAATCATGATAGAATTCAGATTTAAAAATAAAGAAAAAGAAAATAGCTAAAGCTTTTAGAGATTATAAAGCTGATAATCTTGCTTATAAGAAATTTTCTGAGCAAAGAAATGAGTATTTCTTCTTAATTAAAAAAGCTAAAGCTACTTATTGAAATGATTTTCTTGAAAATTCAGAAAAAAAAGAAATTTTTAAAGTATATAAGTATACTAAAAATAACAGAATGAAAAAAACTCCTATTCTTAATTACTTAAATGAGAATAATAAGCTAAAACCTGCTATTTTCTTTAAGAAAAAATATAATGCTTATATTAAAATTCTTTTTAGAAAGTCTTTAAATTATTCTGAATTTAACTAGAATGAATTATAATTAAATTCTCAGAATTCAAAATGAGAATGATCAGATTTAACTGAAACTGAAATTAAAAAAGTTATTTTCTCTGGTTCTAAAACAAGTACTGCAGGTTCAGATAACATTTCATTTCATATACTTTAAAAAATCTATCCAGCTTTAAAAGATAGATTTTTTAGATTATATCAGGCTTTATTTCAAACAGGCTATTACTCACATATCTGGAGAGAAGCTATGAGAATGATTTTAAAAAAATCAAATAAAAACTCTTCTATTTCAAAATCCTACTATATTATTTCACTGTTAAATTGCTTAGATAAAGTAATGAAGAAAATAATTATAAATAGGCTCTCATTCTGAGCTTCTATAACTGAATTATTATATTTTAATTAATTAGAAGATAAAAAGTAATTTAATGCAGTGAATGCAGCACTAAGTCTAGTGCATGATATTTAATTAGCTAAGACAAATAAGCTGAAAACATTAATCTTATTCATTAATATTAAGAAAGTTTTTGATTATATTTCTACAAATAGATTGCTTAAAATTCTAGCAGATTTAAAAATGCTTAAATCATTAATTAAATGAATTTTCTGATTCATGCAAACTAGAAAAATCAGTCTAATCTTTAATGAGGAAAGATAAAAAAATTCTAATATCATTAATATTAAAATTCTCCAAGACTCTCCACTTTCTCTAATTTTATACTCAATCTATACTATTCTTAAGATTCTGAAAAAAATAAGAATTTCAAGTTATATTAATGATACTGATTTAATAGCTACTACTTCTTTAATTAAGGAAAATTATCAGCTGCTAAATAAAGCTTTGAAAATCATGCTAAAAAGACAAGAATCTGAAATAATTTAATTTAATATGAAAAAAACTGAACTTATTCATTTTTCTAAATATTCAGAAAATAATAAAGTTTAAATTCCAGATAAAAATCTTGAATTTAAACCAAAAGATTTAGTGAGATGGCTAGGAATTTGATTGAATTTCAAGCTTTCTTTTAAAAAACATGTGAAAATTAGGATTACAGCTGCAGAGAGAGTTTTAAACTAATTATTAAGACTTTTAAATACTAAAAAAGACTTAAATTTTCAGATAATAAGACAGCTTTAGATTGCTTGCATAATTTTAGTTACAGATTATGATATTCTAATTTGATAAAATAATTAAAAATATCTGCTAGATAAATATGAGAAAATGCAGAATAAAGCTTTTAGAAAGATTCTAGAAGCTTTTAAGACTTCTTTAGTTTATGCTATGCAAATTAAAGTTTCAATTTCATTAGTAAAAGTAAGATTTAATAGAATTTGCAGAAATTATGTTATCAGATTTTGAAAAATCTCAAAAAATCATGTGATTAAAAAGCAGGTCTCTTTAAGCTTTTCATCTTATTCAAATGACATTAAATTAGATTAAAGAAAATTTCTGAATTGGAATTAATCTGAATATAATATTCAGCAGATTGAGCAAATACTAAATAAGAAAAAGAAAAAAAAATTCAAGAAAATTAAGAGATTTCTCTCTCAGATTTTCAGATTATGTTCTCTAATTTCAGAATAACTGCTTTCTTTAAAATCAGAAAAAATTAAAATCAAATGAAATGCATTCTGATATTCTAATTTATCTGATTTAATTAATTTTTAAATAAAAAGCATCTCAGAATCTAATCAGAAATTGTAATTAAATTCTAAGAAAAAACACCTGAAACTGATAAAAAATCTGCCATTAAATAATTTAGTCATTTATTCAGATGAATTTAAATCTGAAAATAAAAATGCAAATGTGAGAATTTATGTTTCTCAGAAAAAGATGAGATATTTCTGAAATCTAAAAAAATATCTAGAAGTTTTTGATGCTGAGTTATTTATTATTAAAAAAGCATTTTAAAAAGCTTTAGAAATAATTTCTGAATTAAATTTAATTCTGAAAGTTTGAATTTTTTCTGATAATCAAGCTAAAATTTAAAAACTAGCTAAAAATAATCTAAAATCTGAATTATATTATATTAATTTTCTGAAGACTCTGTTAAGAAATAAGAAACTAAAAAATATAAAATTCTACTTACATTAGGTGCCAGCTCATGTGAGAATTCATGAAAATAAGAAAGCTGATAAAGTAGTAAAAAAGACTACTTAATTAAAAGATATCTTTCCAGAGAAATATATTTCTTATTCTTTTATTAAGAGGAAAATTCATGAGCAAGCTTTAATTAAATAACATGAAGAAATCTTTAATAAGAAAAATAAGAATAATAATTATGCTCAGTTTAATTTAAGAATTAAATGAAAAATTTTCAAATTAAAAGTTTCTAAAGAAATCTGATTTACTATTACTTAGTTAAAGCTTAAGCATGAATACTTCAGATCCTATTTAAAAAGATTATCTGATTATTTAACTGATATTTACTTAAATTATCAGTTAAAGAAAAATTCTGAGCATTTATTAATTAAGTGCCAGAATCAACAGAAAAAAAGAAGAAAAATTTAAAAAGAATTACATATTTTCTTGCTCTTATTAAAGCTATTCTTCCAGACTGAGTTAGAATTCAAATTTCTAATTTCTTATCTAAAAGAAACAAGAATTGCTACCTAAGAGTGAATTTTACAAGTCTAAAACAGACTGATAAAATTCACTTTTCAAGTGTATTTTGGAAAATTCGCAACCTCAATTTTGCTCCGGGCATGCATGCCCGGAGCCACCCCTAAAAGAATCTTGCTCTGAGAGTCAAAATCTTGCTTCAGGACCTAGCTCTGGAGCTCCACTACCCGGAGAAAACACCCGCAACAACCTGTCTTAAAAATGGTTTTGGGACACCTTTCAATCCGGGCACTGCTCCGGGCATCAGATGCCCGGAGTAGCCCCTAAAAAATCTCACTCCTGGGGTCAAAATCTCGCTCCGGGGCCTAGCTCCGGGGCTCCACTACCCGGAGAAAACACCTCTCATAACCTGTCTCAAAAATGGTTTTGGGACATCTTTCAATCTGGGCACTGCTTCAGGCATGAAGTGCCTGGAGTAGTCTCTAAAAAATCTCGCTCCGGGCTTCAAAGATCTCACTCCGGGGCCTAGCTCTGGGGCCTCTATGCCTGGAGATAAAAAAGTTGTATTTTTCATTTCTGAGGAGAGGAGACATTTCATTTGCCTAGTTTATTTGTATTTTTCTTATATTTAAATGTATGTAATAGTTAGTAAATCCTGTTTAAGCAGGTAGTCTTCTTAGTTACAGACTGCATAAGACTATAATGAATAAAAAAAATAAAATAATAATAATCATTTAATAATCATGATTAATCTCTAATAATGTGAGAATCAGATCAGGAACCAGAACTAAAAACATATAATGAAAGCAGAACCAGCAGCTAATAATAAGAAATACTAGAAGAAAGTGTGTAGTGAATGTATATATAAATTATAACCAGAGCTCATTGCTAGAAAGCAGATAAGAATGGGGTTTTGTGAATTCTTATATAATAGAAGAGATCATGAGACTAAGCTAAATGAGAACTAGACTAGCTGGCATAATAATTACCTTCTTTCTAATAGGGAGTTGGCCTTAACAATTCTGAGATTTTAGTGAATTATACTAAAGCAAGCAGTAAATAGCACAGAAAGCAGCAGAGTAGTAGGATGATGCTATTATATGTTTATATAATGCTTGTTATTAGCATGAATAACTGCTTAAAGTTTATTTAGAGTAATGTAATTGCTATGAAGATTAGTAGATGAGTTCATGCTGTTATATTAGAATAGCATTATCATGTGTGATGTTTCTAATGCAGTTAGAGTAATATAAGTGAGAATAATATAATAATTTAATAATAGCAGCATTGTTGTTTTTCTTTCTTTCATCAAGCATTCTTAAAATTATAGAGTTAAAGTTCTTTCATATTTAAAATGTCATTTCCTGCTTTTGATAACATTATATATGTGCATGATACTCTTAATAAATAATCTGCATTACAGTATAAAACTTGTAAAATAAGCTATTATTAATAATATACCCTGCTTAAGATATTATTAGAAACAAGTCATTATTATTATGAGATTATATAGCTTTATAATAATATTAGATTAGTGCTGGTAACATAATTCAGAAAATAAATAAGTTGTTTTAATGCTTTATTAAAGCATGAGAGCTTTATAAAATTATTTAATGATTTTCTTCATTAAATTCATCATGATTTTTTATTAAATTTGTTGTAATTTTGCAATCTTCTTGTTGTTTTAAAGTAGCAGTCATTTTAATAAACTAATTAGAATGTTTACTTTGCTGAATACTCTTTGGTAACATTATACTAGCATGCTTTATTCTTTTTTTAAGCTTGGAATGTTTCAATACATGCTTTTGACATGATTTTACTATTACAGATGAGTGTTTTCTTGCTTAAGAATAGTATATTAACATGTTTATAATGCAAACTCTTACAAGTATTATCTTACTTATTTTAGTAAGCTGAGAAATGTTTATATGTCTTCAGACTGAAGTTAAAGATGTATTTAATATATCTAGCTTTAAAAGAAGTGTATGCTGATGAGTTTTTATTTGATTTTTTAAGCTTTTAGTAATATTTTTAATATTAATAATTACTATAGATGAGTTATCTGAAATTAGATGAATTATCTACTCTTCATATAACAGTTATTTTAATTAAAATTATTAGTAAAGCTTCTGGCCAGATCTGCCAGCATCTTACTAAGCTGATAAAAAACATGTTAATGCTAGAGTATTAACAGTAATCAAAGCATGTATATGCTGCTACTTTTCAGAATGCTGAGCAGTAATATATGACAAGAAAGACTCTTTATAAATCTCTTAATTAGCAAGAAACAGCAGTAAGCAGGTATAAGACAAAAGTCTTAATTATAATTAGCAGAATGAACTGAAAATGACTTCTGTAAGCAAGTAAAAATAATTTTCTGAATAAGTATTTTAATATCACAACTTTCATCAGGTAGCATATATGCTAATATTAGCTTTTATAATAAAGAATGATACCAGTAGTTTAGCATTTGATTTCTTCTCATTCTTATCAGAAAATGATATATCATTTTCTCAGTTTTTTACTAAAGAGATAATAATTTTTATTTCTAAGAAAATCATCTCTGCATCTGATGAGTTAGATATTAAAATAATTAATCTGAAAGCATTAATTATTAAGTCTTCAGTAAAAGAGCAGGAGATTAAAGCCTGCTTATTTACTAATATTACTTCTAGTAAGAAGAAGAAACAGAAAGTAATGCTTCTGATTCCAGAAACTATCAGTTTCTGGATTATTATTTCTGGCAAGTATGAGACTTGCTTACACTATATATATTTTATAATCTTTATTATAATTTTTAGTTATTATAAGCACTAAGTGCTAATATGTTTTGTAGCTGGTATAACTTCTCAGAAGTCAGATTTATCAGTTATTTTTTTAGAAAAGATGAAATAATACTCAGAAGCTTCTACTGAGCTGGACAGTGCTAAGACTGTTATTATAACATGAGTTAAGTATGAAGACTATAATTTTAATGCAGTTCTTCTTTAGTCTTTTTATAAGAAAAGACAGGTAATTACTAAGTATAATCTTATTTTAGAAATGCTTGTTATAAATTATGATAAATCTGAATAAGTATTAAAAAAATGTATGGCTCTGCTAGCTGCTGCTAGTAAAGATAAGAAGAATGAGTCTTAAGCTTATTTCAAGATTTTTATAATATAATGCAGCTTAGCTGTGATTTTAAAGCAATTTTATAACTAATAGTATTTCTTAAAGCAAAATAAAAACTTTTTCATGCTAATGATATATTTTTTATGTGTAGATATCTTATTAAAATTCTGTAAAAACTCTATAAGAGAAAAATTTATAAGAAAAAAAGTATATCTAATAATACAAGATAATTAACTGTTAAGCTTGCATTGCTTTTTTAATATAATTATAAACATTAAATACTTTACTTCTTGCTTAAGAAAGTTATCTAGTGCTTCTGTATTAGTAATATATTTTTCAGATTCTCATGTATCATTTTCTAGAGTTTAATTAGCTTAGCAGATGAGATATTTCTTTTTGCTCTATTACTATCTGCTTTTAAAAATTTTCTTAATTATAAATTTCTCAGTACTGTTAATCAGCTCTGATTCTAGTAGTATAAGCATGTTTTCTTTCTAATTATATATTTCTAGTAATAATACATGAAAAACAGAATATATGCTTGTGTATATAAGTAATAGCTGAAGTTTATATGATTACTTATCTTAAATCTTTATGATTTAAAATGAGCTTACATGTTAGTAATCTAATTTGCAAGCAAGATAAAGCATGTTGAGATTTTTAGCATGCAGCATGATAAAATCTTCAATCTTAAAAATTTTAAGAATATGTTTTTTATCATAATAAGACTTTTATTATAGACAGATGAATTCTAGCTGTATAGTAAGCTGTTATTACATTTCTGAGAATGTTTTTGCATGATTAGTTGCTTTTACAGTAGATCATTTCAGAAATTTTAAGATATTAACTTAAAGCTTCAGATGAAAACTCATGAAAGTCTCTGCAGGTGCTGAGTTAGTGAAGCTGTATGTTAATTAATTATATATATATTATATTATTAACAGCTAGCAGATTCAGTTATCTTGATTAAAATTAATAAAGCATCTCAGATAATATTCTAGAATTTGATTTTAATATTTTATTTAATCATTTATCTGAAAATAGAAAGCTATAAAGAGCTTATAATGTACATTAAGATAAAAGCATAATATTAACTAATATTTGCTCATGAATAATGAATCTTGATTAAAAATAATAATCTTAAGCATATTATAAACTATGAAAATATGCTCATAGTAAATTTCTACTAAGTCTTCTGCTGTACATTTCTTCCTGCATGGAATATATAAAATAAACTTAATGAAAATATTAATAATGACTAGAATAACATCATATGCTAATTCTTTTCATGAACTAGTTAGTAGATTAGTTATGAAATTCATGAAAATAATCTTAAATAATTATTCAGATATGAAAATAATGCTTAATTTATCATATAATTTATGATAATGAGACTTAATATGCTAACATACATTACATGAGTATATATAATTAATAACATTCTTTAAAAATTCATGCTAATAATACTTTTATTAGATTATCTTAATAATTCATTTAATATTAAAATATTCTTCTTAAGAATTATTATAATTTATATGTAGAATTTCTGTAATTAACATAATTTACTATAAGATAAAAGCATGATTATTAATGTGAAGAATATTATTATTAATCATTCATGTTAATCTGCTAGCTTTGAACTTGCTATTTGAGTTTATAACTTCCTCTTTTCAAGTAATAATAAAGAAATTAAGCTCTTAAACTTGAGCAAGAAATGAAGTTAGAAATTTAGATAAATCAGAATAAGTTATTTCAGATACTAATGCAGTATTAACTAATATCTGTAGCATGAAGCTTCTAGAAGAATCTTTAACACCTGTAATGAGCTGATAGTAGCATGCAAGATGTATTTTTAGTATGAGAGAGGTGTTATTACTTTCATTTTAAGCTATGTTTTTCATGAGAAAAGAAGATAAGATATGAGAGAGTGTTTTATGCTCTTTATCATACATCTGTATATAATTAATAAGAATTTAAAGTAATTCTATAATCTTAATTAATCATTCTGATTTAACTTCATGCTAAAGCTTTACCTGTAAAGTAGAAAGCATTATTTTATTATGATAGAATTTAATGTAATCTGTGTGATAACTGAATGTATCTGCTAAATTTAGCTTATCTGAATAATGTAAGAGAATGAAATTATATGTATTAAGTATCTCTGCTTATCTTATCTGATATTTATTTAACATCTTAATCATTATAAAATATTAAAGATTAGTATGATTAGATAAGATAGTTACTGAATATTAGCTTTCTTTTAAGTAATATCTTTAGTATTTAAAAAAAGTAACTATCATTAAAAGCTTCTTATCATGCATATTATAGCATGTTTTTATATTAATAAGCTTATAATTATAGAAAATAATAAGATATTAGAAATTATCATCTTATAACTGTAATAGAATTTCAGTAATAGTAAAAATAAATGCATTAATCTTGAGAAGAATCTTTCTCTGAATATTAAAATGCATGAGAAGTAAAGCAATAATGAAAGTGATTTTAAAGCAGTTAAAAGCATTCTAGATGTCTTTTAACTAGTGAAATAGCACTTTCTGCTGATCTTTTTTTTCTTCTTTAATAAGCTTATGAAGAAGATGAGTAATCTTTAAGTAAGCTTTAATAAATTAGTAATAAAAATTCACAAACTCTAAGAAGATAAGAATCTTCTTAATGCTTTTAAATTCAGATTATTTGCTAATAGCTTTAATTTAATCTTGTTTCATAGATATGTTATCAGATTTAATAATAAAATCTAAGAATAATACTCTGTCAGTAGCAAATTCACACTTGCTGTCTTTTATATATAAATTAGCATAATTAAGACACTTCATGACAGCTTGAACATGCTTTTTATGCTTCTTTATCAAGTCTGAGAAAATGAGAATATTATTTAAGTAAATTATAATAAAGTTATTTAAAATATCAGTAAGAGCTTCATTAATGTAGACCTGAAATGTAGCTAAAGCATTTATAAGACTGAAAAACATAACATTAAATTTATAATGACTGTATTAAGTTTGAAAAGCTATCAGCTAGTAATCTTCTTGCTTAATATTTATACAGTAATAAGCATTGTAAAGATTGCATTTTAAGAAGACTTTCATGCTGTTAAGATAGTTAAGACTCTTGATAATGAGTAATAATAAGTGTCTGTTCTTAATTATAATGCAGTTTAACTACTTGTAGTTTACATAAAGTCTTAGATTTCTATTCTTCTTTAATACAAATAGTATAAGCACTTCTGCAGGTGACTTTAATGAGAAAATTCACTCTTTATCTAATACAGTAATAATGTATTTACACAGGACCTCTAATTCAGTAGTTAAAAAATTATAAATTAAAAGAAATGAGAGTTTCTTTTCTAGTTTCATCTTAATTACATGTTCTGTGTATGAGCATTAATAAGAATTAAGCACTATTTTCTTGAAAAAGAAATGTAATCATAATTACATAAATAAGTGAAAATTAGCAGATGTATTGCTGAATTTAGCTTAGTAAGCTGTGATAAACTGCTCATCATGTGTTTCTATGTTCATTTTTAAGTGAACTAGATAAGCACTAGCTTTATTAAGTAGCTTATTAATAGCATTCTGAGCAGTTATAAAATTCATGTTAATATTAGAATTTCTAGCAGTAAGCAGTGAGACTTTTTCAAGAATAGTATTTAAGAGATTTGACTGATAAATTCAGTCATTCTCTGCCTAGTTAATCAGAAGATTAATGTCTCATAACTAGAGAAAGCTCTGAAAATCATATTATAGTCTTCTAAATTAATTACTTAAAACTTATAAGAAATAATATGTGTACTCTTCTGATTATTAGTAATGCTAATATTAAAATTTATTCTACTAAAAATATGCACATGATGCTTACTCAAGACTTTAATTATTCTATATTAAGATGAGTTAATTTCTAAGCTATTTTTCTTTACTTAAATGTTATTAATAAAGTTAGTTTTAGCTCTAGAATTAATCAAGATTAGAATCATTTTCAAATCTCTAAAAATTTGAATTTAAATTATAATTAGGAAACTGAGCAGATTTTACTTTTTTTTATTAATTTCAAGAGCTACAGCAGTATTCAGGGCTCTCTTAACTAGTTTTTTAGCTTTTTACTATTTTTAGCTTTCTTCTCATCTGCAGCTTTTTAGCTTTTGAGAGTCTTATAATCTGAGATAGCATGTCTGTAGTGTTTATAATAATTACATCAGAAGTCTTTTCTGTTAAAATCTTTATTATTATCAGAATTAAATTTATGCTTTCTCTGTGCATTTTTATTACTATCAGCATTCTTTTCTTTTTAATTTCTGTCTTTTTTACTCTTATTATTGCTATTTTATAACAGTATCTGACAAGCTGAAATGTTATCTTTTTTTTTTTTTTTTTTTTATTCATTATAATCTTATGCAGTCTGTGACTAAGAAGACTACCTGCTTAAACAGGATTTACTAACTATTACATACATTTAAACATAAGAAAGAAATTACAAATAAACTAGGCAAATGAAATGTCTTCCCTCCTCAGGAATGAAAATACAACTTTTTTGACTCCGGGCATTAGGGCCCCGGGGCTAGGCCCCGGAGCGAGATTTTTGAAGCCCGGAGCGAGATTTTTGAAGCCCGGAGCGAGATTTTTTAGGGGCTACCCCGGGCACCTCATGCCCGGAGCAGCGCCCAGATTGAAGAATGTCCCAAAACCATTTTCAGGACAAGTTGTCACAAGTGTTTTTTTTTTTCCGGGTAGTGGAGCCCCGGGGCTAGGCCCCGGAGCGAGTTTGACCCCCGGAGTGAGATTTTTTAGGGGCTACCCCGGGCACCTCATGCCCGGAGCAGAGCCCAGATTGAAAGATGTCCCAAAACTATTTTCGGGACAAGCTGTCACAAGTGTTTTCTCCGGGTAGTGGAGCCCCGGGGCTAGGCCCCGGAGCGAGATTTGACCCCCGGAGCGAGATTTTTTAGGGGCTACTCCGGGCATCTGGTGTCCGGAGCAGAGTTCAGGTTGGAAAGTGTCTCAAAACCAGTTTTCAAGACAAATTGTCTTCGGGTGTTTTCTCCGGGCAGTGGAGCCCCGGAGCTAGGCCCCGGAGCGAGATTTTGACCCCCGGAGCGAGATTCTTTAGGGGTGGCTCCGGGCATGCATGCCCGGAGCAGAATTGAGGTTGGAAATTCTCCGAGATACGCTTGAGAAATGAATATTATCAGGCTGTTTTAGACCTGTAAAATCCACTCTCGGGTAGCAATTCTTGTTTCTTTTAGGTAAGAAATTAGGAATCTGAGTCCTAACTCAGTCTGGAAGAGTAGCTTTAATGAAAGCAGTGGGATATCCAGTTCTTTTTGGATTTTTCTTCTCTGTTCCTGATAGATTAAGCACTTAATTAATAAATGCTCAGGATTCTTCTTTGTCTGACAAGTTAAGCAAGTATCAGTTAGATAATCTGGTAATCTCTTTAAATAAGATCTGAAATACCCATGCCCAAGTTTTAACTGAGTGATAGTAGACCAGATTCTTTTAGGAACTTTTAATCTGAAAGCCTTTTATTTAATTCTCAAATCAAACTGAGCATAATTGCTATTTTCATTTTTTTTATTAAAGATTTCTTCATGTCATTCAGTCAGAGATTGCTCATGAATTTTCCTCTTAATAAAAGAATGAGAAATATATTTCTCTGGAAAGATATCTTTTAATTGAATAGCTTTTTTTGCTGCTTTATCAGCTTTCTCATTTTCATGAATTCCCACATGAGCTGGCACCTAATGTAAGTGGAATTTTATATTCTTTAATCTCTCATCTTTTAATAGAGTCTTCAGGAAATTAATATAATATAATCCAGGTTTTAGATTATTTTTTGCAAGTCTTTAAATTCCAGCTTGACTGTCAGAAAAAATCCAAACTTTCAGAATTGAATTTGATTCAGAGATTATTTCTAAAGTCTTTTGAAATGCTTTTTTAATAGTAAATAATTTAGCATCAAAAACTTCCAGATATTTTCCCAGATTCCAGGAATATCTCATGTTTTCCTGAGAAACATAAATTCCCGCACCTGCATTTTCATTTTCAGATTTGGAATCATCTGAATAAATGACTAAATTATTTAATGGCAGATTTTTTATCAGTTCCAGGTGTTTTTTCTTAGAATCCAACTGCAATTCCTGATCAGATTCTGGGATGCTTTTTATTTGAAAATTAATTAAATCAGATAAATTAGAATACCAGGGTGCATTTCATTTAATTTTGATTTTTTCTGATTTTAAAGAAGGCAGTTATTCTGAAATTAGAGAGCATAATCTGAAAACCTGAGAGGGAAATCTCTTAATTTTCTTGGATTTTTTCCTCTTTTTCTTACTTGGTGTTTGCTCAACCTGCTGAATATTATATTCAGATTGATTCCAATTCAGAAATTTTCTCCAATCTAATTTAATATCATTTGAATAAGGTAGAAAGCTTGAAGAGACCTGCTTTCTAATCACATGATTTTTTGAGATTTTTAGAAGTCTGGCAGCATAATTTCTGCAAATTTTATTAAATCTCACTTTCACTGATGGAATTGAGGCTTTAATTTGCATAGCATAGACTGAAGAAGTCTTAAAAGCTTCTAGAATCTTTCTAAGAGCTTTATTCTGCATTTTCTCATATTTATCTAGCAGATATTTTTTATTATTTCACCAAATTGAAACATTATAATCTGCAACTGAGATTATGCAAGCAATATAAAGCTGTCTCATTGCCTGAAAATTCAAATCTTTTTCAGTATTTGAAAGTCTTAATAATTAATTTAAGATTCTTTCTGCAGCTGTAATCTTAATTTCCACATGTTTTTTAAAAGAAAGCTTGGAATCCAACCAAATTCCTAGCCATCTCACTAGATCTTTTGGTTTAAATTCAAGATTTTGATCTGGAATTTGAACTTTATCATTTTCTGAATATTTAGAAAAATGAATAAGTTCAGTTTTTTCCATATCAAATTGGATTATCTCAGATTCTTGCCTTTCTAGCATGATTTTTAAAGCTTTATTTAGCAGCTGACAATTTTTCTCAATTGAAGAAGTAATAGCTATTAAACCAGTATCATTAATATAACTTGGAATTCTTATTTTTTTCAGAGTCTCATGATCTTTATTCTGAAATAAAAGAATAGTATAGATTGAGTATAAAATTGGAGAAAGTGGAGAGCCTTGGGGAATTCCAATATTAATGATATTAAAATCTTTTTGTCTTTTCTTATTAAAGATCAGGCTGATTTTTCTAGTTTGCATGAATCAGAAAATTCATTTAATTAATAATTCAGGCATTTTTAGATCTGCTAGGATTTTAAGCAATCTATTTGCAGAAACATAATTAAAAGCTCCCTTAATATCAATAAATAAGACTGATGTTTTCAGCTTATTTGTCTTAGCTAATTAAATATCATGCACCAGGCTTAGTGTCACATCTACTGCACCAAATTGCTTTTTATCTTTTAACTGATTAAAATATAATAATTCAGTTGTAGAAGCTCAGAATGAGAGCCTATTTGTAATTATTCTCTTCATTACTTTGTCTAGATAATTTAGCAGTGAAATAATGCGGTAGAATTTTGGAATAGAAGGGTTTCTATTTGATTTTTTTAAAATCACTCTCATAGCTTCTCTCCAGATATGTGAGTGATAGCCTGTTTGAAATAAGGCTTAATATAATTGAAAAAATCTATCTTTTAAAACTGGATAGATTTTTTGAAGTATATAAAATGAAATGCCATCTGGGCCCATGGCACTTGTTTTGGAACCAGAGAAAATAGCTTTTTCAATTTCAGTCTGGGTTAAGTCTGGTCATTCTCATTCTGAATTTTAAGAATCAGATTGTATTTCATTCCAGTTAAATTTAGAATAATTTGGAGGTTTTCTAAAAAGAGTTTTAATATAAGCATTGCATTTTTCCTTAAAGGAAATGACTGATTTTAACTCATTATTCTCATTTAAATAATTAAGAATAGGAGTTTTTTCCATCCTGTTATTTTTGGTATACTTATATGCTTTAAAAATCTCTTTTTCTTCTGAATTTTTAAGAAAATCATTCCAATAAGTAGTTTTAGCTTTTTTTATTGAAGAAAAATAATCATTTCTTTGCTTAGAAACTTCCTCATAAGTAAAATTATCAGCTTTATAATCTCTAAAAGCTTTAGCCATTTTCTTTCTCTTTATTTTTAGATCTGGATTTCATCATGATTTAAATCTTTTCATGATTTTCTTTTTAGGAATGCTTTCATTCACATAAATTTAAATTAAATCTGTTAGTATTTTTACTTCATGTTCCAAGACTTCATGAGTTTTAAAAATAATTAACTATTCATACATTGGACTGTTAATTTTCTGAATGAGAAGATCATTTAGTTTTTTTTAATTTGCTTTCTCAAAGTTATAGAGATTGGAATGCAATGGATTTTCCACTAGATTCTCCTCATCCAATTCAATTATAAATTAAATGATCTCATGATCTGAGCCTGAATGAAGCTCAGAATCAATTCATCAGTTCACTGATTTATCAGTTAAATCAGAAGAAATAAATGATAAATCAATGATAGATTTTTGCTGTAAATTTAGCTGGTGAAATATCTTAATATCTTCTGAATTTATCAGTTCATAATTCAAAGATTTCAGCTAATTTATCAGCTTTTCAGTTTTTAATGAGATTGTAATTAAGGAATTCCACCAGGGATGATGAGCATTAAAATCCCCAGCTAGAATTATATTTTTCTCAATGTTTAAGTTAATTAAATCTCTTTCCACAGTCCAGAGATTGTTATTTTCAGCCAGTGATTTTTCATTATAGATATTAATCAATTTTAAAGTATCAAACTGATTATTTTTATCTTGAATATCTAGAATGATTAAATCATTACTTGAAATAATATCAGATCTTAAGCAAGCTTGAAATCTAGATAATTTTCTTGCAAAAACAGCTACTCTAGATCTTAAAGTTTTATCTTCAGGTAAAATGCAAAAATAAGAGCTATGAAAAATAGTAAAACTATTATCTGAGCTGATCCAGGGTTCTTGAAATAGAATAAAATCAATTTTATTCTCATTTCTAATATCTAAACAGGTATGCATTGCCATTTGATTTCTATTCACATTATTCTGAAGAAATGTGATTTTTGAAGAATTACTCAGTTGTTTTTCTACCATGGAGAAGGAGTTGAGAGAATTTGAATTTCTATTCTTTTTTCATTAGTTTGAGTTCTTCTTTCTTCTTCAGAATCAGATTCTCTAGTTCTTTTAAGATTCTGTTTAGATTTAGATCTTAAAATCATCTTAGATTTAGCAGATTTAACTAGAGTTCAGTTTTTCTCTTCTGAATGAATAGAAATCAGCTCATTTTGAAGCTGAGTTTAGCTTTGATTTTGGTTTAATTCCTCAGTTGGAGAAATATCATTTTATTTTTCTTTTTATTTTTGATTTTGATTTGATTTTTCTCCAGCTTTCTGACTAGATTGCATAGTAGATTTTAGCTTGTAAAAGATATAATTAGTGCTCGTGATCTCATGATTTTTATTATAATTTGCACATTTCTTCTGAGAGTGTGAGCATAATTTGCCTTGAATCTCATAAATTATATACTTATGCTCAGAAGTTGAATGATTTTCTGCACAAATGCTATACTTTATATTTCTTTTATAATTTCATGAGATATAATCATAAAGTTGACAATTATGACACTGAGTCATGGATTTGAACCTGTTTTTTGCTGAATTAAATTTAGAAACTCTTAGAGAAATTCCAGTAATTAAGATGAATTTTAATTTTTTAGCTTGTTTAATTAATTCTATAAAAAATAAAGCAGAAGCATGAGATTTTTCTGCTTTATTTTCTTTAGATGAGAGCTAAATTGGTTGTTTTTTTAGAGAAATATTATTAAATATTTCAGCTTCAGATTTAAGAAGCTCTAGTTTATCTTCCTCATTAAAAATTTCAGTGGGAATGCCATGAACTACAAAACCTCCTCATTTCTGATCATTATGAACAGCTGTTTTTTCAAATGAGATTTGAGTGAATTCCTCTAAGGCTTTTTGCTAAATTATCTGATATTCTTTTAGAAAATCAGCTGTGAAATCAGGTGTTGTGGCAAAAATCAGAGAGAAACCTCTGAAAGACTTGGAAATTAAAGAAATAACTAGCTTGATAGTTAATTTCTCCTGAATGAAAGTATCATTTAACTTGTTGTGAATTTGAAAAGCTTGAGAATGAATTTTCTCAGCTATTTCAGCTGTAGTTTGAAAAAGTAGTCTTTCTTCCAAATGACTTTTTGATTGAGAAATTTTAGAAGCATTAGCAGTTGAATTTGAATTTGAATTTGGATTTATTTTAGCGGCAATATTTGCCCATGTTTTTTAAGTATTTTTGGAATTTTTTGGGTTTTTTTAGGTATTTTTTTGCGGGTTTTCCATGGGATTTTCTTGATTTTTTGATTTTTTCAAATCCTGAATTTGCTTTTCCATTTTTTGCAAGGTAGATTCCTCATTTCCAATTTCAAAACAAGTTAAATCTTTTTCTTTTTCAAAGAATAAAATCTTGTTAAGACTGAGAATACAAAAATTTAGTTCTTTTTAAATAAGAGAATGATTTTTAATTTGACAAGCATTTCCAAGTATTTTTAGAGCTTGTTTAAGCTCAGAAGAATTCATTCCAGCAGGAATAGCTTCAGATGAAGAAGACTCAGCCATAACTGCTTAGAATGTGAAATTTTTGCCTCTACTGATAGAAATTTCAAAAAACTAACCTTATTTTTTTGAGAAGAAAATAGGAAACTAATGTGAATTTTTATTTAGAACTACCCACTGAAAACAAACTGAGATTTTATTCCCATCTGAAAGATGTTTGCTCAGTTATCTCAGGAATGTGGATAGGAAGAAAAGAAAATTAGATTAGGAAAGCTTTAGAAAAGCAGATTTAATAGTGATTTTTGAAGAGAATCATCTGAATTAACTTACTTCTTTATGTGGAAAGTAGCAAAAACCTCTCTAATTTCAAGCAGGTGGAATTTCTGAATGAATTAGAATTAAATCTACTGAAAGTGAGTAAATGTGCAAGATTTTCCTGTTTTATCTGAGGAGTCAAAAACAGGAAAAAAGCTACTCTCTTATTTTTAAGTAAAATAAGAAAACTTTGTAATTCTTTTAGAGAATAATTATTCCTAAAAAAAAGTAACTCAGCTTTAGTTTAATCTAAGTTTACAGTCCTTTATCAAATCTAAAAATTTAAAGAATAAATAGATTTGAAATTCTAACTGTGAAAAAGCTGGAAATACTGCTATGGCATGCAGTGAAAAGTCTTATTCTTTAGTAATAATTGCACCAGAAAACAGTATGCAATAACATTTATAATAAGACAGTCTTAATCATTACTGTCTGATAGCTGCAGGGGTCTTGATGACACAGCTAAGCCATCAGATATTAAGTTATCTGGATCTGCCAGGGGAAGAAGCTGGAAATCAGTTGATATCTCTGTGAGTCTTTGAGATATGCAAATTTCATGAATTATATGTGAATGTTCATGTCATTGCGAGTATTTTAGTATAGTTTTTATTTAATTTAGTTAAGAATTAATTAAGATGTTGAGAAAAAGAAGGTGAGAGTAGCAGATGGCAGGATTAAAAGCAGACTGTATTCTTTAAGTTCTCAAGATATTTAAAATCTGAGATTTGCTGGTTGTTTATCTTAGTCTTTCAAGTAATATGATATATTTGATGATTTGATAGCTTGCTTATTGATAGAGGGGTGAGATTGCGGGTAGTAGAGTATAGTTTATTCTTTGTGAATTTGATATGATGTGATAGATATAAAGTTTAAAATAAGCTTTAAATAAGCTTAAGTTAATCTCAGAAGCTTGGATGTTATTATTTAAGATTTAGTCAGTCTTGCTAAGCTCACATCTTAAATTTTCACAAGAGCTTTTCATGATTATGTTTTTCATCACAGCTGAATGAGCAGTATTTATGAGAGGATAAAAATTAGAAAAAGATTTAAATGTAATAAAAGAAGGAATTCCTGAAAATTTGGAGTTTGCATTTCTTGTGGTTGTGGAGATTTCATGCTAAATGTGATGTTTTTAGCTAAAGGCCCGCGACATCTTATTTCTCATGATATCCCAACCAGTTTTGATTGAATTTTGTTGAAAATTTCACAGTTTGATAAGAAAAGGAGGAGCTTTTGAATGGATATCTTTTCATTCAGTTTGGACAAAAATTAGCCATGTTTTGGGAATTCTGTCATGACTTATGATGAATTTTAAACTTTAAAATACTGCATATGAAAATGTTATCTTCTGCATTAGAGAAACAGAAGATTAGCATTTTATAACTAAGAATGTTAACTTTTTCTAAGTATTTGTTAAATTTCATGTAGATTTTAGAAAGAATCTTCATGTAAAGATGCATTATCTGTTATTTTTTAATATAAAGTTTCTGCAATCAGTGCTTAAATATCTTTAGAATGTGTGTGAAGTCATGCATGCTTTAATTTTCATATTATTTAGCTTTTTTATACTGCATTTAAGAGATTTTATAAGCTTATTCTGAATTTATAATTTAATTCTTCAGCTAGTCCTCAAGCTGTGTCTAAGTAAATAATTTAAGTATGAGATTTATATAAAATTCTTATTTTTATAAAAATATAATATTAAAGTACTGCATAATTTCAAGCATTTTATACTTCTCTTATTTTATAAAGTACATGTAATTATATTTATAAAAGATGTAACTTGTTATTATGAAATCTTCTAATTTATGCATGTTCTTTACTTGAAATTTCTTCATATTCTTGTGAGATAGAGTCTTGTTAACTTTATTATTATAAAATAATAATCTTACTCATGCTAAATTCACATTCAGATTAGTTTAAGTATCTTTAGATTTTTAAGCTTTAGTTATAAAGATACTTACTACTTGAATATTATCTGCTAAGATTTTATAATATAATTTTATGATATAATTTATATATTCTGTAAAAAAGTTTCTGAGTGATAATTAAAACTGAATAAGAATTATTAACACATTTAGCACTGGTTATACTAGTATATGATATCTTAAGTAAGATATATTAGCAGAAACTACATAATCAGAATCAGAAGCAGATACTACACTCTTAATTTATTAATTAGTAGCTGCTAGTTTCTTGCAGAGTTCTTTAATGCATAGTTTATGCTGAGTAATCTTGAATTTCTTCATTAAAATATGTTTCTTCTTAAAATCATCATGCTCAGGCTCCAGAATAATCATCTCAGAATTATAGAATATACTACTTTTATTTAAGCTTTTAATCTCTTCTACACATGAAAGAAGCTGCTTTATTTATTTTAATAAGCAGTCTTATTAAGTATTACTTAATATGAAAGTAACATTAAAAAACTTATTTATCTGAATAGAATTAGAGCTATTATTATTATTAATCATAGTAAAAATAGCTTATGATACTTTTTCATAGAAGATAAGAAGAAATAATTAATTTTTTAATAGAATAAGAGATGATAAGATAGTAGTTCTCATGAGAGATTAAACATTAAAAATTCTGCTTCATAAATCATCTCTCTTTTAAAGTAATGAGAACTATGAGAACTAGATCAGAAACCAGAACTAAAGACATATAATGAAGGCAGAACTAGCAGCTAATAACAAGAAATACTAGAAGGAAGTGCATAGTGAATGTATATATAGATTATAACCAGAGCTCATTACTGAAGAGCAGATAAGAATGAGATTTCATGGGTTTTTATATAGTAAAAGAGATCACAAGACTAAGCTAAATGAGAACTAGACTAGCTGGCATGACAAATAATAAGATTCATTTCTAGAATAACTTGATTAATAAGCTATATGTAGAATAGTTGTTAAACATGTATACTCAGACTAATTACTAATCTCTATATACTTCTTAATGCATTTAAATAATATGAATTTTTTTCTCTTAGAATATTACCTCTTTCTAATATCTTCTAATCTTGTTTTGCATGTCATTACCTGTAATTACTGCATGTGAAACATTTAATCAGTATCTAGATAATTTTATTAGTGCTATGATAATAATGAATGCATCTCCTTATTATAATATCATGTTTTTAAAATTTAAATATATTTAAAATTAATAAAATTATAATTAGTTTTACTAATTATTTTTTTAAGTAATTTATACTTTAGTAACTTAATTATGTTATTAAAGCTTCTATAATTACTTATTTTAATAATTAAAATTACTTAATTATAGATTTTTCTATACTTAGAATCTAGATATAATAAACTAAAAATTAAAGTTTTTCATCTGCATGTCATAATAGTATCTTTAGCTTTTTCATAATTAAATTTCAGATTTAATTATTTAATTTTTAAATATTTAAATCTGATAAAGAACTGTAGACTTAGATTAAACTAAAGCTGAGTTATTATTTTTTAGAAATACTGATTTTTTAAAAAAATTGCAAAGTTTTCTTATTTTACTTAAAAATAAGAGAATGACTTTTTTTCTGTTTTTAATTTTTTAGATAAAAAAGAAAAATCTTACATATTTACTTATTTTTAATAGATTTAATTCTAATTTATTTCAAAATTTCATCTGCTTAAAATTAAAGAGATTTTTATTATTTTTCACATAAAAAAATAAGCAAGTTCAGGTAATTTATTTTAAAAATTATTATTAAGTTTATTTCTTCTGAAATATTCTTAATTTTTATTTCTATTTTTTTCTTTTTATATTTCTGAGATAATAAAATAAATATCTGATAATTTATTATCTAATAAAAATAAAATTTCAGTTTATTTTAATGAATTTTTTTAAATCAAAATTCACATTTATTTTCTGGTATCTTTTTAAAAATCAGAATTAGTTTTTTAAAATTTTTATCAGTAAAGAAAAATCTTTTACTTTCTAAGCAGTTATAACTAAGTCTTTATCATCTTAAATTATTTCTGCAGCCTGCTAAAATAAATTTTTCTAAGTTTAAATAAGCTCTAAAAATACTTAAAAATGCTTATTAAATTAAAAATTATTTACTTATTTAAAAAGAATTAAATTCTTGCATTCTTAGCTTAAACAAGATTCTATTCTTTAAAAAAGAAAAAGATTTAATTTATTTTAAAATTAAAAATAAGAAATCTGCTTTATAAAAATTAAAAAAATAAATTTAAAATTTAAAAAAACTAAAAAAATCAAGAAAATTTCATGAAAAACCTGTAAAAAAACATCTAAAAAAACTTAAAAAATTTCAAAAAAATTTAAAAAATCTGAATAAATATTACTGCTAAGTCAAATAATTCAAGTACAAATGCTTCTAAAATTTCTTAATTAAAAAGTTATTTAAAAAAAAATTACTGAAATAGCTGAGAAACTTTATTCTCAAGCTTTTTAAATTTATAATAAGTTTAATGATACTTTTATTTAAGAGAAATTAACTATTAAGTTAGTTATTTCTTTAATTTTTAAATTCTTTAAAGATTTTTTTCTGATTTTTTAGCTGATTTTCTAAAAGAATATCAGATAATTTAGTAAAAAGCTCTAGAGAAATTTACTTAAATCTTATTTAAAAAAACAGCTATTTATAATAATTAAAAATGAGAAGATTTTATAATTTATGATATTCTTACTAAGATTTTTAATGTGAAAAATGAACTAGAACTTCTTAAATCTAAAGCTGAAATATTTAATAATATTTCTCTAAAAAAATAACTAATTTAACTCTAATCTAAAAAAAATAAAGCAGAAAAATCTCATGCTTTTATTTTATTTTTTATGAAATTAATTAAATAAGCTAAAAAATTAAAATTCATTTTAATTACTGGAATTTTTCTGAAAGTTTCTGAATTTAATTCAGTAAAAAACAGATTTAAATTCATGATTTAGTATTATAATTATTAATTTTATGATTATATTTTCTGAAATTATAAAAGAAATATAAAGTAAAGAATTTATATGAAAAATTATTTAACTTCTAAGCATAAATATATAATTTATAAGCTTTAGGATAAATTATGCTCTTATTCTTAGAAAAAATGTGTGAATTATAATAAAAATCATGAAATTACAAGCACTAATTATATTTTTTTTAAATTAAAAATAACTGTGTAAAAATTCAGTCAGAAAGCTGAAGAAAAATTAAATTAAAATTAAAATAAGAAATAAAATGATATTGAGGTGGGGAAAGTGAAATGCCTAGCTGAAATAGGTGATAGCAAAATAGGGGATATATCTGCTGATAGCTATGAAGCTCAAAATGTGCAATTAATAGATGCAAAACATATGATGCATGATTAATGTGTGTGAAACAGAATAGAAGTATGCAATAATAATTAAATAATGCTAGATTAACAATGTTAAACAGTGACAGACAGTATAGAGATATGCAAATCAGGAGAAAAAGATAAAAAAAAATGATTTGTATGATTATACTGTAGTAGGAAGATGCATCCACTACTATCAGAGCACTAATAGAATAATCTAGGCACTGATTGAATGTTTTGCATGCAGTAATCACAAGTAATGACATGCAAGATAAGATTAGAAGACATTAGAAAGAAATGATACTCTAAGAAGAAAGGATTCACATCATTTAAATGCATCAAGAAATACATAGGAACTGGTAATTAGCCTGAGTACACATGTTTAACAATCATCCTACACACAGCTCATTAATTAAGTTATTCTAGAAATGAGTCTTGTTATTAGAGACTAGTCATGATTATTAATTAATCATTATCATTGTTGTTATTCTTGATATCTCTAGCATATAAAAATTAGATACTTGTTATCATTGTTTTTTTGTTATTTTTTAAATTATTAATTTATTTTATTATTTTATTCTATCACTTCATGCATGTTTTAGTATTATACATAATTTCTAGATTAGTATAATCATATAAATCATTTTTCTTTATTTTTTTCTTCTAATTCACATATCTCTATACTGTTTATCACTGTTTGACACTGTTAATCTAGTATTATTTAACTATTATCACACACTTTTATTTTATTTCACACACATTAATTATATATCATACATTTCATACTTATTAATCACATATCTTGAGCTTCATAGCTATCAGCAGACATATCTTCTATTTTACTATTATTTATTTCAGCTAGGCATTTCACTTTCTTTATCTCATCTTGATAATCTTGGCAGGATGAAAGCATTTAATTAAAGAAATAAAGAAATATTCATGCATTTATTAAGACATTAAGTCTTGTTAACTGAAAATGAAAAGCTAAGATGAAAACTAAATTAAATTATTGGAAAAACTATTAAAGTTAGAAACTGTTAAGAATGAGAGATTTAATCAGATTTCCTGATTAGCAGAAAGAGAAGTTTGTCTTACTTAACAAAGATGCTTACTGTTGCAAGAGTAAATCACACTACTATTATAAAGAAAAATATTTCAGAATTATAGTACTACTTCATATAGAGAAAATAACAGTATCAGTATTATTCTTAATTAAATGAGAAAAATTAAAATCATTATTATCATGATTATATAATCAATTAGTATAATCAAATCAACTGCATAATTAATTCATTTCTAGTATTATGAAATAAATCTGTTAAAATATCAAAAAGAATTTCATGTCCTGCTCTCATTAATGAAAATCATTAATACTTATTTAGTCATTCAGAATGTTAAGTCTTTCTTCAGATCATGATATTATTAAAGAAACTGATATGAATAAGAATCTGAGCTCTATAACTGCTGCATTCTTAAAACTGGAACTGTTAATCAAAACTCTGGCAACTGAAAGCATCATGTTCTTGTCAATTGTGAATCTGATAATTACTTTATATCTCAAGAATCTCCTGTATCCTGAACAGGTTAAAGCATCAGCATTTAATAATAATAATGTCACTCATTTTCTTCACATGTATAAGCAGATGTGTGAAAACTATGAAATGATTCTGAATAATTATCATATAACAGCACACATCATGAACTACTGCTAGCTAAATAATAAAATGTGAATTTAAAGTCTTTTTAAAGCACAAAATAAAGACTAGTCAGAAATGAAGAAGAAACTGAAGAAAGAATTCTTCTACCAGAACATCAAGCAGCTCATTTATAATCATGAATATCTTGAGATTCTCATTAAGAAATTCTGAAAGTATAATGTAAAAGAAATTAAATCATACATCTGCTAGTACATTCCTGCATCTGAAAAGATATATGAGAAAAATAAAATTAACAAATTCACATATTATCAAATGTTTATTTGAGACTTGCCTGAGAAACTTGCAGATAAGATGTATTAAGAAAAATATCTTAATTAGAATAATTCTTAAAATCTGAAATAAAACATGCTCAAGAACATGATTAAAAATCTTGTTAATAAGAAAGAAAAAAGCATTCACATACATGCATAAAATCCTGATAATGAAAAACTTAGAATTCTTTTCTAAAATTATGAAAAAATTATAAACTCTTACATGACTATAGCTGCAGCCAGAATGATTAACAGCATTATTATTAGAGAATCTCTTAAAAGTTTCTGAAAAGAAACAGAGAAAACAAACACAAAAACTAAGAAGAAAATAATTTAATTTTCTTAGAATCTTATCACTTCTACATGCAATTACTCTTCTTTTTCATGTGCTGATTAAATTTTAAGTAAGATGAATAATAAAATAGAAAATTAAATGAAAAATCTCATTTGAATCCTGAAAGCTCTTACTTTATTCTTACAAGCACTTGTTACTAGAACTGATTTTTATATCATGATAACTCAAGCATCAGCTTTAGCTAAGCTTGCATCTGTGTCTGCTTCTGCTACTGCCTTACTAATATCTGTGTATAATCAAGCAATGATCAGAAACTATGAAAATCAAGATTAATACATGTCTCATGATTCTAATGATGCATGTTTCTATTGCAATGAAAACAGCTACAATAGAATGAACTATCTAATATATTAAAATGACATTTTACAGAAGAGATGCTATTTTAATATTAAGATTTAAAAGTTCTGAGCAGGTATGTTAGAAGAAGATGATCTGATTTTATGATTTATTTAAAATAAATCACAATGCTACATCATTTAAAGATACTGAATTAATTAATCTCTTACTACTAACAGAAAAGATTACATCTTGATACTAGAATAAGCTATCTAATCTCAGAATATAAAAGTCATGCAAGATTATCAAGCATGTGTGTAGTTAATCAGAATTAGAGTAAATGTAATGAAAAATAATAATTTTAAAGAGTCTAGTAACAGTAATAACAAGTATAAAACACATGTGAAAGCAACTATTACTGTTTCAGAAAACAAGAAAACACATGTCAGAAAGCTCAAGCTAGCTAAAGTCAAGAATTACTTGAAAGAAAATTAGATTACTGATTATCAGATTTCAGAGAATAAATTTCAGATGCTTGTTAAATTCTAAGAAGAAGAATTATATAATTTTTAATTAAAAGTTAAGAAAGTTGACAGAGATGATGAACTCATAGATAATGAAATAATTGCAAATGATGCAGAGATAATAAATGCTTCAAAACTCAGATTTTAGCATAGAAATTATTAACAGCTAGTGAAAATGTTAAAGAAGCTCAGAAAAGTAATAAACATGAAAGAGATTATTAATAAAATTCTTGATATCTTCATTATTAATCTCACTATTTGAGAAGTTCTAGAATCATCATACATTATTTACTGATGCATGTTTAGAACACTCCTGCTTATTAAAGATAGTCATAATAATAGGAGATCAGAGCTAGCTAAAGTAAAGATTCTATACCAGAAGATAGTACAAGTAAAATACCTATGATTAGTTTCTATGAAAAAAGAAAACTTAATTCTTGCTGTTAATATTCTGAAAATGTATGTTAACATTAATGACAAGCTAATGAACATTATCATTAATAATGAATTAGAAGTTAATTGCATTAATCTTGATCTTGCAGAAGAGCTTGAACTTAATATTAGTTATAATCATGATATCATTCTTACTGAATAAATAAAGAACACTATGAAATGCATAGAAATTTATAATAATGTGCTAGTTAAAATTAGAGACATTTTAACTCATGTTATACTAATGATTATTAAAGATGATAATCAAGATTTCATTCTTAGTAAATTCTAGCAGCAGAAAGTCTGATGAGGTTATAAGACAGACATAACAGAAAACATTACTGCACACATCTATTTAGCTGATAATTCTTGCATTGTTTAATTTAAGATACATCACATGTTAAAAAACTTATATTATTATTATAATAATATTTAGCAGTACAGTACTTTAAATTAAAAAGCAGATATAATCAAAAGCATTCATTTGCTAGTAATAAAAAAGATTCTGCAGAGATACATATATTAGAAAGATTATCTGTAAAGATGATATATATAGTAATAAACTCATTAATATGTTATAATCTTTATAAATTAAAATGAGTTAGACTTGTTATAATGTTACAGTACTCTCACATGCTTGTAAAGTTCTTGATAAAGATATCAGATAAACATAGTTTTAAATATAAGATGATAAAGAAGCTTTAAGATGAAGACATGCAGTCATGTGAATGAAAATATGAAGAAATGTTAGAGTATTTATTCAGCATAGAAATAATGTGAAAATATAAAGAGAAGAAGATAAAGCTAGTCATGTTAGAAGTTAGTAATAAAAGCACATCAGGAGATTTAATTAATTAGATTCAGTCTTGCATTGATAAGTACTATGAAAATAAATATAGCAGAAAAGAATTTAATAAAATGTCTCTTAACAAGTATTTAAAGTACTTCTGATCATATCTGATTAAATTTTCTTCTAATAAAAAGCTCATGCAAGAATAACTTAAAAAGATTACATGTGAATAAGAGCTTATGCCTGAAGAAAAAGAAGTTTTTATGACTGTGTTAATATATCATGAAGGATATCTTGCTTAAGATTTCTCAGATATTAAGAAGATTTGCTCTGAAGTTACTTCATTATAAAGAATATGAACAGTCCCTCATAAAGCATGACAAATTTCTAATTATTATATCTCATGAGTACTAGAAGCTGAGATAATTAACATGTTATAAAAATAAATTAAGACTGGTATCTTTAAATACTGCCATGATTCATATCAAAATTCTTAATTTCTTATTAAAAAGAAAATGCCTGATTATTAAATCATTAATTCTGCAATTCATGTTAACAAGCATATAATATGAGATGTGAATTTATTTTCAAATGTTAATGAATTTGCTGAAGAATTTGCAGGAATAATCATTATCATAATTATTAATTAGTTTTCTGATTATAATTAACTCTCACTGCATCTTAAAGACTGTGATATGATTATCATGATAATTTCACTAGAATTATTATGTCAGACTTCAATACTCATGAACATGATAAATTTAATAAAATAATTTATACATGTACTTACAAAGATTCTTGATAATATCATGCTACATATTTATCACATGTTTCTAGATGATATTAGTATTAAAGAATTTAAGACTAATTATGATAAAGAAAAAATTAAATCTGAAATGTGATGATTTATCATGAAGCACTTGCAAAATATTAACAAGATACTTTAGCTTAGTAAGATATCTAGAGAAGTGATTTCTGCAGAAAAATCACACTTTATCATGCCTGGGATAGAAATTATTAGATAAGTCTGTAATTATAATGATTGCAAGCTTAATAGAAAGAAAGTCAAGAAGATCTTAAAGTAACTCACTTCACAGAATGTTTCTGAAATTCATGAGTTTCTTAATCTCATGAGATATTATCAAATGTATTATCAAGTATTATTAGATTACAGAATTTCTTTATTACTTGCTGTAATTAAAAATGTAATGAAGATGAAAAAATAATGAAAATAACATATTTAATGAGCTTAAAGAAAAGCTGAGTACATTTTTGTGTATCTTATTACTTAATTATACTCTGAAATTATTAATCATTATTATTATTATTAATATAAGCAAGAGAGAATAAGATGCTGTACTTATATAAATTTAAAGAGACACTTAATATTCTGCATAATTTAATTCTGAAGTATGATTTAATATTAAAAGCAAGTATAATACTGATAAACAAGAATGTCATGCAGTTCTAAAGACTTTCAAGAAGTTTTATTATTGAATTTATAATGTTTATTTTCAGTTAGAAGTTAATGCTTAAACACTCATTATATAATTAAACAGAACTGCTACTGATCTTCCAGATGCTTTTATTATGAATTAAATTACTTGAATTAAATTATTTAACTTTAATGTAAAGCACATTTCTAATGCAAAACATACTGCTGCTGACATACTTTCTTGAAGATCTAATATCTTTAATAATAAACTTAAGTTTAAAGAATAAGACATTAATAATTATATTAATATGAAACTTAGCATGTATCATGCTTATGTAGATCTCATTAGTATCTCAGAAAATAATAATAATAATAAAAATCTCTCATACATTCTTAATAGTTCTTATAGTAATGAATTCAAATAAATCACATGTTATCTAATCATGCTTTGAAAATCAAAGAATCTTGTTAATAGTTATGCTAAGTTTTGCTAGAAAATCTTATAACATGTGATAGAAGATAATCTATTATTTAGATAAGCTAATAAAAATATTCTCTTAAAAAAAGTTATTAATGATAAAGAATAACAGCATCTTGTGATTAAAACATTACATAATAAATTTAATCACAAGAATTAAGAAGATACACACATTTTACTAATAAATTATTATTATTAGTACAGGATGTATAAGAATATCAAGAAATATGTTTAAACCTGTCATGCATGTTAAATGAGAAATCTGAATTAATAAGAAGAAATGCTTTATCTGATGTGAATTTTAACAGCTTGAGAAAAGATTAAGGTTGATATTGTGTACATGCTTAAGAATAATGAAAAAAAATACATTATTATTACTTGAGATAATCTATTCAGATGAGTTAAAGCATGATCTTTATCACATGCTACTGTCATGAAAATTACTCAGTTTATTTACTAGAATATAATCATGCAATGAGAGATACTTAAAGTTATTATTATTAATGATGAATCAGAAAATAAGAACATTGCTAAAGAATTATTAAAATAATACAAGATTAAATGCATTCAGATTTCTTTTTATAATTCTTGCATAAATGATATGATTAAATGAGATTATTGCCTGATTAAAGACATGTTTTTAAAGATGACAGATGATTTTAGAAAAGATTAAGTCACACATTTGCCTGCAGTATTAATGACTAATCATGTTACTGCAAGATAATCAATAAATATGTTACTTTATTAAATTCTAATAAGTCAAGATGCAGTTCTTTCAATAGAATGTGAAGTTAGAACTTGGAAAATGTTATCTTGAAATAAGATTTGCTTAACATAAGATTTTATCATCATGTGAGCATATCAAATTAAAAGATGTAATCAAGATATACAGGAAGCTGTTAGTCATGTGAAATGAACTAGAAAGAAAAACAAGAAATAATTCAACAATAATCATGACATGTGTGATAAATTCTTAAGTATTGGAGACTTTATTTTATTATATCACATGAAAAATGATAAGAATATGTCAAGAATTCAGAAGTTTTGATTTCATTAATTAGAATCATATAAAGTAATGAATGTTAATAAGCAACATGCTTATTATCAGATTAAGAAATTAAATGATATGCAGATTATGAGGACAGTCACAGATAATAGATTTAAGAAATATTATTCTAGAAATGATTTAGATAATTTTGATAATATTAATGATGTATCTAATAAGAATAAGAGAATGAGAGAAAATATTTCTGAGAGAAATCAAGATAATGTCATTACTAGAATCATATG
The DNA here is from genome assembly GCA_014964245.1 of Nannizziopsis barbatae. Taxonomy (NCBI): domain Eukaryota; kingdom Fungi; phylum Ascomycota; class Eurotiomycetes; order Onygenales; family Nannizziopsiaceae; genus Nannizziopsis; species Nannizziopsis barbatae. Next base: position 4,704,436 of record JACVYH010000004.1, read on the forward strand.
AAGCATTAAGACTGCTAAGATAATTAAGAAAATTAAAAATGAAAATTCAGATGATAACTTAAATAGCAAAGAGATTAAAAATAGCAAAAATAATTTAGAATAAGATGAAAATGATAAGAATTTTTTAAAATGAGTTTTTTCTGATTAGAATATAGCAGTAATAATATCATAGATTAATATGAAACAGTAATATAATTGAAAAGTAACTTAAAAACTCTTATTTTTGAAACTGTTTTAAAGAGAAATTAAACATGAAACAAGTTAAAATAAGAGTTTAACAAGAAAAGAAATAAATCAAATCAGAATGAAAATGAAAAAAAAAAATCTTAGTTATTATAATAATTACTTCTAACTACTGCAGATTGGATAACATCATACAAGTAAGATACTTTATCAAAAATAACAGAAAGATTATCAGATTTAAGTAATGCAAAATCATGAGTAGTAAAAATAAAAAGATTATAATAAGAAGTTACTTGATTAACATTAACATAAGTTTTACCAGGAGAAAATGTCTCAACTAATTCATTATAAACAGAATCATTAAGAGTGAGAATTCTTATTTTAAGAGAAGAAAATGCTGTATCTGAATAAGAGAAATAAATTAGAATAAAATATAATAAGAGATAATAGAACTGAATGAAAGCAAGAAACATTAACTGTAGATAAAATTGCTGTGAAAGACATAATTAGCACATGAAGCTAGTTCAGAATAATTCTTTTTTAGTAAAAGTAACATGCAAGTAGAAAATGAGAAAAAATCTTTAAAATAATAAGAATAAGAAATATTTGAAATAATATTACATAACTGAAGAATAAATAATAAACATGCATGTTAATTACTTGCAGAAAGAAAATGAAAGTCTACATTAATAAAAAATTAATCTAGAAAATAATAAATTTAAAGTGAATTTAGTTTATAAATAAGAGAGTTTAAGAGAACATAAAAAATTCAAAAATTTATGAAAATATTAAATCTCTTAATATAAAAGAAATCTTTAGTATATTACAGATTGCAAGATGAAAGTAAACCTGCATGAGAAAATATTAATATTAAGTGATAAAATATCATGAAAATAGATTCATGAATTAATTTAGAAGAGACATAAGAGATCTTATGAAGTAAATCATATAATTAAAAGAATTAATTAATATTTACAGTCATTATGCAATGATGTTCAGAATAATCTGCATATCAGATTATTAAACTTAAAAATAAATAATATTGCTCTGTAGAATAATTATACTCATAGTCAGAATAAAATGAAAATAATAAAAGAGAATAGTTAAGATTTATGCATGCTAAGTAATAATTAAATCAGAAATAACACATGAAACATAGTAAAAACTTAAAAACATACTTAAAATATCAGAATAAGAACTAGAATTAAACTTAATATTAAAAGTATCTAAAGAAGAAGAAGAGCTTAAAATATCAGAAAGAAAAGAAGAAAAGAAAGAAATATTAATGATTTTAAGAGAAGTAATAGAGAGTATTTTTCTATTAAAAGCATTTAAAAAAGAAAATAGCTCAGAATAAGAATTGAAAGAGAAAGAAATATTAAACTCAAGTTTTATTTTAAAAAATTAGAATAAATAATCAGAAACTATGCAAGTTAGAAATAATCAGATGATAAAAAAACAAAAAAAAGTAAATATAAAGAGAAATAAATAATTATTATAAGAAAAGAAAAAGTCAGAATTAAACTGACAAGTATGAAAACAAAGCATAATTAAAATAATAATAAACTAAGACTTAAGAAGAGTGAAAACTTCTGTAAATGATAACTTACTAGTATAAACTATAATCATGTACTGTGAATACAGGATTAATAATAATAAATAGAAAGTAAAAAAGAAAGAACATTTTATTAATGATTATTAAAACTAAATTATCTAGAAATAAAATAAGATAAAAGAAAGATTCAGAAAAGAATATCAGCAAACTAAATATTAAATATATTATTCAGATTAATAATATTACAGAAATAAGCATGAACATGATTACATTTATTAAGAGTAATATTAATTTTAATTAAAGATATATTTACAGATAAGAACAGATGATAGTATCTATGTGAAGAGAAGAAAGTAACATTATTAAAAACATTAACAGAGATATTTTCATTAGCAGAAATATTAGAACAGAAAGAACAGAATGAATTAATTACACTGAGATTTAAAGAGAAGCTTAGAGTATTCAGAATATTCAGAAAGCATTTAAAAATAGAAAATTCAATAATAAACTTAGAATATTTATCTAGAAATACTATTAGATATGAAAAGATAATAAGAAATAAGTAAAAGAAAATATATATGCAGTAAACAAGCATTAAAATGACTGCTTCATATGCAGTTAGCACAGGAGCTGTAAAGAAAATCATTAATATTATCTAAAATTATAACACATTTTATAAATAATCTGTTCACATTACTACACTTGATATAAGAAAGAATAGAAACAGTTTCATGAATCTGAAGAATTAAGATAAAATTCTGATGAAAATTAAACAAGTTCTTGAAATCATCATGTTCAGAAAGTCTGTTCTTTAATCTTTAATAAAATAAATACTTTATTAGAAATACTGCTAATTCTATGTAACTTCTATTCTGCATAAATAATTTAAAGAAAATTATGTGAGAAGTTATGAAGTTATCAGAATAAAAAATAAGCTGAAGTTTAGTAATTTTAACTTCAGAATTTAGATGAGAATCTAGAATATATTAGTTAAAGATAAAAAATCAAGAAGAAACTGCAAAGAAAAGAATAGCATATAATTAACATTAATAAGAGCTTGAAAAACATTAATGAACTTAGAAAAGAAAAGATAATTAAAATACTTAGAATTCTTATAGAACATGATTAAGTTAATATTAATAACTTTCAGATAGTTACTGAAACTGTTAAAGATAATAAGATTAGTATCTTTAATAAAAATTATAAAGTTAAGTGTAACATTCTGAACAGAAGACAGCTGAACTTTAAAAATAAGAGTAATTTTTTTAAACATTAATATTAAAACATGTTAAAAAAAAAATCTTATTAAAGATTAATCTTTATGAAAACATTGCTAAAAGAACTTATTAATATAAATAAAAACTAGAAAAAAAGCAAAATGTTTGCAAGATGAATGCTTAGAAAAGCACAGAATTTTTAAATCTAGAATAAATATTAGTAAATGTTTCTACTTCAGAAACTGTTATTTAACATATCAGATATGACAGAAATAATAAAGAATATTATCTTTAAAATTTATAAAAAAAATAGAAAAATAAATAAAAGAACAGAAGTAATGAACAAAAAAAATGAAAATATAATCAAGATAAAATAATAAAAAAATGAAGATAAGAGTATGAAAGAAGCATGCATAAAGAAAGAAATTCTTAAAAATAAATAAAAGAATAAAAATTTCCAGATCATGAAATTCTTAATCAGAATCTTTTTTAATCAAGATTAAAATAAACATGAATGTGAATAAAGATAGCTATTCTATTATAGCAATTATTAATTAATATTCTGCTATCTTATAAAGCATTTAATCTATCTGATTAAGTTAATTATTATATTTTTATTACAAGTTTTACAATGTGTGATTATTTTTAGCATTTCACATGACAAGTTATATGTTATTTTTATAAGTTTTTAAAAATTTATTATATATTTAATTAATTTTATTTTTATTTTTATTAATATTAGAAAATAATATTAACAGAAAGTAGTTAAAATGTAATAAGAAGATGCATTTATTATTATTAAAACATTAATAAAATGATTTAGATACTGATTAAATGTTTCACATGTAATAATCACAGATAATGACATGTAAGATAAAATTAGAAAATGTTAGAAAGAGATAATACTCTAAGAAGAAAGAATTTATATTATTTAAATGCATTAAGAAGTACATAAAAGCTAGTAATTAGTTTAAATATGCATGTTTAATAATCATTCTACACATAGCTTATTAATTAAGTTATTCTAGAAGTAAATCTTATTATTAGAGACTAGTCATGATTGTTAATTAATTATTATCATTATTATTATTCTTAATATCTCTAGTATATAAAAATTAGACACTTGTTATTATTATTTTCTTATCATTTTTTGAATTATTAATCTATTCTATTATTTTATTCTATCACTTTATGCACATTTTAGCATTATACATAGTTTCTAGATCAGTATGATTATATAAATCATTTTTTTTTATCTTTTTCTCCTGATTTACATATCTTTATACTGTCTGTCATTGTTTAACATTATTAATCTAGCACTATTCAACTGCTATTACACACTTCTATTTTGTTTCACATATATTAATTATGCATTATATGTTTTACATTTACTAATTACACATCTTGAGCTTCATAGCTATCAGCAGATATATTCTCTATTTTACTATTACTTATTTCAGCTAAGCATTTTACTTTTTCCATCTCAGTACTAATCTAGAAATTATATATAATGCTAAAACATGCATAAAATAATAAAATAAAATAATAAGATAGATTAATAATTTAAAGAATGATAAGAAAATAATAATAACAAGTATCTAATCTTTATATGCTAGAGATATTAAGAATAATAATAATAATAATAATTAATTAATAATCATAACTAATTTCTAATAATGAGACTTATTTCTAGAATAACTTAATTAATGAGCTGTATGTAAAATGATTATTAAACATGTGTACTCAGATTAATTACTAGCTTCTATATACTTCTTAATGCATTTAAATGATATAAATTCTTTTTTCTTAGAGTATTATTTCTTTCTAATATTTTTTAATTTTATCTTGCATGTCATTGCCTGTGATTACTGCATGTGAAATATTTAATTAATATCTAGATTATTTTATTAGTATTCTGATAATAATAAATACATCTTCTCATTATATCTTAATTACTTTTTATTAATATCATCTTCTAATATTAATAAAAATAAAAATAAAATTAATTAAATATATAATAAATTTTTAAAAACTCATAAAAATAATATATAATTTATTATATGAAATACTAAAGATAATTACATATTATAAAACTTATAATAAAAATATAATAATTAATTTAATCAGATAAATTAAATGCTTTATAAGATAGTAAAATATTAATTAATAATTATTATAGCAGAATAGCTGTCTTTATTCATGTTCATGTTTATTTTAATTTTAATTAGAAAAAATTTTAATTAAGAACTTTATAATCTGAAAACTTTTACTTTTTTATTTATTTTTAAGAATTTCTTTCTTTATACATACTTCTTTCATACTCTTATCTTCATTTTTTTATTATTTTATCTTGATTATACTCTTATTCTTTTTATTTATTACTTTTATTCTTTCATTCAT